>JAJEJO010052216.1:69082-103995 GCA_020662805.1 Glaucomys volans | reverse complement strand
CACATTCTGACTCTGCATCTTCCAGGATGGCTGCCCAATGTTAGCCAGGGATATGATTACTGAAACAACTGATGGGTACTCGGGAACCCATCACCAAATTTCACACCCTTGAAGCCTCAGGTGGCAGACCAAGTTCATCGCTGTCGTTTGAAACCTGTACCACAAAACCTACCTCTCAGTACACAGGACTGCATGGTATCAAATCTAATTCCCTACCACTTTGTTGAATACCTGGAGGAAACTTGGCTCGATTCTTCCCTTCCTACCAGAGCCAGGGCTCCAAGTCTCCCTCAGTCAAAAAGCACAGAGTCAACTAATCTGTTGATTTTTTTAAAAATTTTTACAAGTATTTGAAGGCATAGAAAAGAAGATGATATAAATCTATCCTTTAAAATAAACTGCCAATAGTCACCTCCCACCTTTAGAAGGAAACATCTATTATTTATGCAAAAGATTAGACATCTTTTGAAAGCATTCAAGGACATGAATAATTTTTAAATTTGAAAGTAAATGATAACAATTTCTTGTTTATTTTTCTTGAAGTGATTAGAAAGCAGAACAAACTGAGTACTTCCATAGGAGCTTTGCAGGAAGGGTTTTTACTTGTAAGTTCTGCCTCCCTTAACTTATAAGTAAAAGGTACTGGAGGCTTGCAGTTTGTCTCCAGCCTTGGTTTAGTCACTCTGTGCTTTCAAGCATAAACTCTGTGTATGGAGATGTACTTCATGTTCCACACAGAGCACTTGCTCTGGATAGACCATTGGGGTGCCCGATATTCCACTCTTCCTTCCCAATTGCATGTGTCACAGTAACAACTGGGGTGCTTTGGAAAGTGTTATTGTTTAAAATCTGGTATTTGTTAAGCTCTTAGTATGTACAAAGCACTGTGCTAAACACGTTGCACTCATTGTCTCATTCAATATTCCCAGTTTCCCCATGGGAGATGTACAATTAATATCTGATTTTATCAGATGAAAAACAGTGGACCCTTGAAAGTTCAGTACCCACCTCAAAATGCCTCAGTTAACGAGTGGCTGTGCCCAGTGAAATCTGAGTGTTGCCAAAGTCCGTGCTCCTCTGCTTCCCTCCAATCCATTATCTGAGGAGGGGATGACTTCAGAATTCATCCACTCCAACCCTCTTCTTTTGAAGATGAGGACATGGAGGCCCAGAAAGGAATATTGATTTTCCTGTATATGAATTATCTTCTTGAGAAGGGCTGGGGCATTTTCTTTAAGTAGGTTTTCCCCCCAAATTTTAAAAATACACATAACATTTTACATCTTAATCATCTTAAGTGTTAAAGGTCAGTGGCATTAAATACATGTATATGTTGTGCAACATCTTTATAACTTTTTGTCATATAAAACAGAAACTATATCTTTTAAACAATAATTCCCCTCCCTGACTCTCCTCAACTCTTCTAAGCTACCATTCTGCTTTCTGTATAAAATTTTGACTAAGTACCTCATACAAATGGAATTATGTAGTATTTGTCTTTTTGTGACTAGCTTATTTCACTTAGCATAATGTCCTCAAGATTCATCCATGTTGTAGTGCATTACCAAATGTCTTTTCCTTTTAAGATTGAATAATATTCCATTGTATGAATATACCACAGTTAGCCTATCCATTCATCTGTTGATGCACACTTGGCTTCCTCCCACATTTTAGCTATTGTGAATAATGCTGCTATGAACCTGAGTGTACAAAAATCTTTTTAAGACCCTGCTTTCAATTCTTTTAGGAACATGCTCAGAAATGGAATTGCTGGATCATATGTTATAATTTGGATCTTAAATGTACCCTAAAGGTCCATTGGCTAACAGCTGGTTCACAGCCTATGGCACTAGCAGGAGGTGGTGAAACCTTCAGGAGGTGGGGACTAAGGGAAGGAAGTTAGGTCATGAGGGGCATGCCCTTCATGGGGATCTTAAGACTCTGGCCCCTTTCTCTCTTTTTGCTTCCTGGAATCCACAAGGTGGACAGACCTCTTCTATTATGTGCTCCTGCACCATGACATCCTATGCTGCCCCAGGCCCAAAGCAATACAATCAAGTGACCATGGACTGAAACCTCTGAAACTGTGAGTTAAAATAAACCCTTCTACCTTTAAGTTGCTTATCTCAGGTATTTTGTCACAGCCATGGAAAGTAGACTAACAGATGACAATCCTATTTTTAACCTTTTAAGGAGCTGTCATACTGTTTTCCACAGTGACTGTACTACTTTACATTCTGACAAACAAAGCACAAGGGTTTGTGTGAGGCCCCGGAACCAAATCTCCAATGCAAACAATTTCATTTCATTGTGTAAATTTCACATTTCTATCCATTGATGGACAGGTTAGGTTGATTCCATATCTTGTCTATTTTGACTAGAGCTGCAATAAACATGCAGATGCACATATCCCTTCAACAAGGGTCTTTTGATGTTTTGTTCTTGAGTTTTTGTAGTTCTCTATATAACTGGAATTACTCTCATCAATACATGATGTGCAGATACTTTCTCCCATTCTGTAGATTGCCTTTTTACTGTTTTTATAGTTAGACAGTTTCTAATTCTTAACTTCAGGATTAGTTATAGCATGTTAAATATGTATCTCATTTTAAAAATTAGAACAAAAAGTATTAAAAGACTGACGATGCCAAGTGCCACTCAGGATGTGGAGCACTCTCAGGCATTGTTGGTGTACATATAAAATGGCTAAAATGCTCTGGAAAGCAGTTTGTTAGTCTCTAACAGATTAAAAAATGCACATATTCCATGACAGAGAAAACTCATTCTTGCATGTGAAATGAAAACACTTATGCACCAAAACCACTTGTATAAGAATATTCACAGCAGTTTTAGTCAGACACTAGAAATAGTCAAAGTGTCTGTCAAGTAAGAACAAAAGAAAAGCCACTTTTGTTGTATTCCTGGAATGAAATGCAACTTAATAATATAAAAGAGCAACTACTATATCCATGCAAGCAACAATGTGGATGGATCAGAAATACACTATGTTGAGTGAAATAATTCAGACATGAAAGTGTATATGTTATATGATTTCAATCATATAAAATTCAGAAAATGGCAAAATTAATCCAGGGTAATAGAGAACAGCATAGTTGTAGCCTTGGTAGGGGGACTGGCTGGGAAGAGGCAGGAGGGACTGTTCCAAGGAAAGGGAAATGGTCTTAATCTGAATCCATGATATTGTTACACAGACCTATAGACATATCTAGACATATCTGCATGAATTTAACATGCAGGGTGTATGCAATTTATTCTATGCAAATTAAATCTAATAAAATAATTTCATCATAAAAATCTTTTAAAATTGCAAAACAAAATTAAACAAGAAATTTGACAATCAGGGGAACCACATTTTCAGCTAGTTATTTTGAGGAGGTAATTCGGCAAGACCCAACAGACAAGAGGGAGAAAATATAAAGCCATCAGAATCCAAAGTGAAATGAAAACAAAAATGAGAAAGGAAGTAACTAAACCACATGCTATGATATCCGGTTAAATAGCTTTTTCCAAGAAGGAACAGATACTGACAAGTTATCAGATAATCCTAGTCATTAAAGATGTTTGCAGACATCTAAGCCAGCCTTATGGCAATCCAGTGAGGTCAGCAAACAGGACAGGCATCCTGTACATTTAGTGTAGGAGAGCAGCCCTCCTTGAACCCAGGATAAACAATCTCCAATTATTCACAAAGCCCAAGGCAGCGGAACTGCTGAGCTCCTGAGGACATGCTACAGAAGCACTTGAGGCAGAAGGAGGAAATTTTAAGAGCCAGATGATTGAAATTCAGGGGAAGAGACACATCCCAAAGACTATGAACTTAGCAGGAGCTAGAGAAACCATGTAGTCCAATTCACTCATTTTAACGATAAATGAAAAGCCAAAGTCATGGGGTATTTTGTCCAACATTATAAGTAATTCCATATATGCATATACAGCAGTTCTGAGTTTTGGGGCACTATGCGATATAAATGACTTTCACTTCGATTATACTGATTGATTTTCCCAGTAGCCTGATGAGGTAAATAAGAAGGGTTATTTCATTTATTTGCTGTTTTGGCTACTTACAAAAATAAAACATGCTGATGACCATTTTCAAAGAACACAGAACTATATAAAAAAGTGAAAGTTCTTTCCTTTTATATTCCATTTTATTCTCCAGGGGATAATCACAGATAAACATGATTTGCATGGTGTTCTAAGCACGTAGGTTAATACCCACATAAAAATCTAGCTGGGTGCAGTGGTGCAAGTCTTAATCCTAGCGACTTGGGAAGCTGAGGCAGGAGGAACACAATTTCCAGTCCAGCCTCAGCAGCTTAGGGAGACCTTTTCTCAAAATAAAAAATAAAAAGGACTAGGGATGTAGCTCAGTGGTAAAGCACACCTGGGTTCATTCCTTAGTACCACAACATAAAAAAAAAATTATATAGCCTTTTTTTTTTTTTTACAAAACTGGAATAAAATGTACATGCATGACTTAAATTTCTAATCAATGTTATACCATGAAATCTTAATATGAAATTAAAAAACCAAATCAAAACCCCCAATCTCAGAAAGCTTCTGTGAATATGATGGAATTTGTGGAGCTCTTAGGGAAATGTAAATAAGTTGACCAAACAGCCAGATGTAGTGGTGCACATCTGTAATACCAGTGACTGGGGAAGCTGAGAGAGGAGAATCCTAAGTTTGAGACCAGCCTCAGCAACTTAGTGAGACCCTATCTCAAAATATGCTACTTGGAAAGGGCTGAGGATGCAGCTCAGTGATAGAGATTCCCCCGGTTCTGTCCACAGAACTATAAATAAATAAATAAATAAACAAACAAATAAATAAATTTAAAAATTACATAATAGTGAAAACAAAAAATTAGTTTAATATTAGACCACAAACATGCTTAAATGTCCTTTGGCCACACCACACATTCCCCCTTTCCCCTCATTCTCCCTCTACTAACCCCTTTTCTGATCCACTCTTCCTATTAATCATATTGCTTAAAAGGTGGATGCTTTACTACCTTGCATTCTCCTGATCAATGTTCTCAGGGTCTTTCCACTCCAGCTTCCTTATCAAGGTATTTTCCTTATTAAGACGACTGCCTCAAAAATAAATTATGGCTCCTGCTACTCTAACAATGTTTCATACCTCTACATATGGGTATGTAAAGCATATATACAATATTAAGATTAAAAAGCCCAATAGTCAGTAAAAAGCTTTAGATGAAAATAGACTCTGGAAGCTAATGTGTTTTGTGGGTCTTCCGTGTGTCCAGACTCTCCTGGGAATTTCAGTGTGTTGAGATTGTATATGACACTGTCCAACAAATATGTTTTTTCCATATCCTAACAATAATACTTTATTTTTTATTTTATTTGGTTCATTGTAATTATATACAACAGTGGGATTTGCACATGGACACAACATAACACATAATTGGTCAGTTTCATTCCCCATTATTTCCCCTTCTGTCTTTTCTCTTTCTTCTCTAGCTTCCACATAT
This sequence comes from Glaucomys volans, assembly GCA_020662805.1. Classification (NCBI taxonomy): domain Eukaryota; kingdom Metazoa; phylum Chordata; class Mammalia; order Rodentia; family Sciuridae; genus Glaucomys; species Glaucomys volans. The sequence continues at coordinate 98,477 of JAJEJO010052216.1, read as the reverse complement.
AAGAGAAAACATATAATCCTTGACTTTCTGAGTTTGACTTATTTCCCTTAACATAATGTTCTCAAGTTCTATCCTTTTTCCTGCAAGTAACATAATTTCATTCTTTATGGCTGGATAAAACTCCATTCTGTATACATATCATATTATCCATTCATCTACTGACAGATACCTAGACTGATTCCATAATTTGGCAATTGTGAACTGTGCTTCTATGAACATGGGAATGCATGTATTGCTATATTACGATGACTCTGATTCTTTCTTATAAATACCAAGGAGTGGTATAGCTGGGTCACATGGTGATTCCACTCAGTCTTTGAGGAACCTCCATACTGATTTCAGTAGGGTTGTGCTAATCCACAATCCCATCATCAGTATAAAAGTGTTCTTCTCCCCCACAACCTGTTCAATATTCATAATTCTTGATGACTGCCATTCTCACTGAAATGAGGTGAAATCTCAGTATACTTTTGATTTGCATTTCTCTTATTGCTAAAGATGTTCAATATACTTTTTAGCCATTTGTATTTCGTACAAATATTTGTCATAACTTGTTGGCCATTGCATTTCTTTTGAGAAGTGTCCGTTTAGCTCATTTACCCATTTATTTATTAGGTTATATTTTCGGTGTGATCTAAGTTCTCTCTTCATGCTCTTGTTTCCTTCACTGTAGAGTAAATTTTTAAATTGATGCCATTCATTCATTAATTCTTTTTTATAACTTTTTTGTTCTAATTAGCTGTACATGACAGTAGAATGCATTTATATATTTTGATAGATCATACATAAATGGAGTGAAATAGACATTATTACCTCATGTACATATATGACTGCAAGCCTGATGTGATCCTACAATATGTATCATCAGAAAAATGAGAGATTACATTTATTAATTCTTGATATTATTCCTCAATCTTTAGGAGCCCTATTGAGGAAGTTGTTGCCTGTACCTATATGCTGGATGATTGCCTCTACATTTTCTTCTAGTAGAAGCAATGTTTCTGGTCTAAATCTTAGGTCTTTTATCCATTGGGACTTGACTTGTGCAGGGTCACAGCTCGAGATCTAGTTTCATTTTTCTACATTGGATACCCAGTTTTCTCAGCACCATTTGTTTAAAGACAGACTTTTCTCCAGCAAATACATTTTGAATACCACCTAGGTGTCAGACATACAGAAAAAGATGGAAAATCACATTCCTGCTCTGGAGAAATGACACTTTGTTGAAGTCAAAAGGCTCATAAGCAAAGCTTTCAATGAACTCTGGGAAATGTTATTTATTGCAGAGCAAGGGGCTGGTTTAGGGCTGCATTCTGGGAGAGATTAAGGCTTGAGTCAAAAATCTAGAAGTATGAAAAATTTTCTATGTACATTTTGATAGTGAACTTTCTGCTGGCCTCTTGAGTGAATCAGTTGATAATTTCCAGCAGGAAAGGTTTCCATGAATCTAGGTAATTGATTGTTCACAGAACGGAGGGGAAGAAGGTTCACTGCCACCTGTCTCCCACTCTGGAGGTGGGTGGGCTCAATGAAACCTGTTCTCCTCAAGGCAAGAGTTTCTTCAGCCTGGCTGTAAAAGTTAATGAACACCTCCACAGTGACTCATTTCCTCTCTCCTGCTGGTGGTATTTGCTTCACTATCAGGGATGTTGTAGGGCATGCTTGTATCAGTGCTCATGGTCAATATCTGTGTCAAATATGAAAGGCGAAGTCCAAAGCCATAAAAATTTGTACCCTCTGGGGATAGTAAGGAGCTCTTGATAGTTTTTTGAAATAATGAGTAGTTCGTAATGTTTTCTTTGGGTTCAGAATTGAGAAAAAATTAAGACTCATTTCTTGATCATACGGCCACTTCAAATCTTCCATAAATCTTTCTAGAAGACTTCATTTGGAAAATATTCTCTTAAAATTCATTCCTTAATCTTTTTCTCATATTAACTATTCCACTCAGTGCTTTCTATAGCACTGCCACTGATGAGGCTCTTCTTTCATGATAACCTAATACTTACATGTAAAACACTACTACTACTACTACTCTTTGAAAACACTTTGGATCAGAAACAAGAGTCAAATAGAAAAGGTTCATTGGCTAAAATGAATACTACATGAGTTACTGTCATACCAAAGTTAGGAACAATTATCCCTGAACTCAAATGAAGAAACAATGAAAGGCTTCACTATTTGACTAAAAAATGGAGTTTATCAATCATTTGAGAAGAAAGTCAAGGTCACTGTGATCCGAGCTTCAACAAGGGAAAGTGAAGCCAGGAAAACATGGTGCAGATTTGACAAAAGAACTCAGAACTCCGCCTATAACATCACACACAGTGACAACACTTTCTCACCAAAGTGTATCTTACATGTCAGCTGAGACATAATGCTTGGAGATATAATTAAATTTAACTTAAATGCAAGTTTGACAGCTTCCTCCCATACCCCCCACAATTCCTTCAAGTTTTTAGGACTTACCTGTACAAGTTTCTCTCTGTCCCTAAACTTCCCCCCAAACAGGAACAGTTTCTTTTTTGGTACACACCAACTCATCTGCACAAGAAATCTGTTCCCATCTTGTTGGTCTCCTTTGTCCAATATGGTAGCCGCAAGTCACACATAGGTGTTTAACAGTATATTTCATTATTAAAATTAAATAAAGTTTGAAATTCAATTTCTCATCATCACAAGTCACATTGAAAATATTTGATGAGCATGTGTGGTTGGTGACTGCCTCATAGATATCACAGATTGAAGCATGTCCATGAGCAGAGAAGATTCCACTGGATAGTCATACCAGTATGTCATGAATTGGTGAGAGCTCCCTAATATTTGTGGTCACATGAGGGGAGGTTCTGGGAGTGGAACCCAGGACCTTGCACATACTAGGCAAGTGCTCTACCATTGAGCTATATACCTCCAACCCAATGGAAGCATTTTTAATCATCCACCTTTTTTTTAGGAATGTACCATCCATACACAGAGATATATCAATGTATATGTTCCCATTTGGAAGGGTCTTTTAGAAACCAAGTGGAGTCACTACATCATTTAGGGTATGAATCCTTCCAAGAGAGGAAAGAAAAGATCTCTCCATGAGAAATAAGTGAATGTCTTCTCAAAAAAAAAAAAAAAAGTTAAGTGAAGAGGGAAACATAAAATGATCAAGGTGAGCTGACTTCTCCTCTAGCACTTGTGGAAGGAAACACCTTGGAAGGGAAGGGGCAGGTTTGGAAGCAGCTCTCTTTCCTGAGTTCTGGGTTGGTTTAGCCACTAAACTTGCTGACCACAGCTTAGAGAGTTGAAGGAGGTATGTTTCCTCATTGGGAGTGGCTTAGAGATTTTAAAACAGGCAGAAAACAGACTTTAAATGCAAGGATGGGGCACATGAGCAGCAGGGGAGGTGTCTCCACTGTCAGAGAATGGAAGAAGGAAACAGTTCCAAAAAGTTGTGAACCAAAGCAAGCTGTCACTGTTGAAAGCCCTCATGACAGGAATAGGGTCAGTGTTTCAGAACTTTTCTTACCTCTGTTCCCTTCTTCATGGCACCTACACCCACACACCCAAGATCATCCCAATCACATCTGCTACTTATTTAATTAATTAAGAGATGAATAAACATGGTCAAAGAAAGAAAGAGAAGAAAAGCATTGCAAAAAAAAAAAAAAAAGGGGGACAAACATGAGAAAGGGCACAGAAGATGGACCTATGGGGAAATACTGACATGTGGTACTGAAGGAGCAGAAATTCAAGAGTATGGAGGCAAGAGTGACGGGAGGGGCTGGGATGTGAACGGGCTTCCTGCTGTGTGTCCAGGTGAAGGTGCGGCTCAGCTGAAATTTTTCGTCATAACCATAATAACATCAAGCTTGCATATCAAGAGTACTCCAATAATACATATATACTCAATGTTTTTGAATAAAGTCTAAATTTAATTAGCATCTGATCTTAGAACATTTTTAACTTTATTCCAAATTCTCTCTAATCTCAGATGTTATTGTCTGGTATATTAGTTCCTGTTCATATTAAACATAGACTACTAATCTTATTCTAAGCATCATTGTAATTATTCATTCCTGCCAATGCTTATTTCTTTATTGACTCACATTCTTTTCTTCTGGGTTCATTTTATGTTCTTGCCAAAGGACATACTTGAGCAGTGATTTAAACAAGACAATGAATAACAACCTTTTAAGTTGTTAGGATTTTAACATGTCTTTATTCCATACTTACCATTAGTAATTTGTTGGCTAGGTATAGAATTCCAAACTGCTTCTCTTCACATTTTAAGATAGCTCTCTCAAGCTGCTCTGGCTCCCATTTTATTTCTCCATTATGGTGTCATTCTGATCCTTTGCACCTTGCTGATTTGTGGGTTTTAGGGTTCTTGCTTTCTAAATTTCATGTATAGTGTGTCTTCATGCAGATTGCACTTTAGGAAAAAAAAAAAAGATTTTACTCCACATTGGGTGGAACTTTTTGACTCAGACATTTGTCTGATTCATCATAGTCTTATCCCAAAATTTCAGGTATGGCCAGATGTGGTGTCACATGCTTGTAATCCCATCAACTGAGAAAGCTGAGACAGGAGTATTGCAAGTTCAAGGCCAGACTCAGCAATTTACCAAGGCCCTAAGCAGGGAAAAAAAAAAAAAAAAAAGTTTCAGGTGTGTTCTATGAATGCCCCTCGTTTGGAGCAAATCAAGGGAGGATTCAGTGAGAGGCCTCTTAATTTCTAGAAATGGCTGATTTTCTTACTTGTTCTACTATTCTCTCCTCTTTTGCTCACTATATGAAGTCTTTATCCAGTGGCATGGAATAGCAGAGCGAGGGTTGGGGTGGAGGGCGAAGGGATCTACCGAATTACATATGTTGCCAAAGCCTGGTTTTTGTTTTGTTTTTTGTCTGGGATTGAGGATTGAACCCAGAAGCACCTCACCACTGAGCAACATCCCAAGACCTTTTAAATTTTTTTTTTTTTAATTTTGAAACATGACCTGGTTAAGTTGCCCATGCTGGCTTTGAACTTGTGATCCATATTCCATCCTTCTGCTGGGATGACAGGCATCTGCCAACATTCCTGACTTGTAAAAACTTTTCTGTGTTACATCTGGACCAGGGCTTTGGAACTTATAAGGCTTAGAGTTACTCTCTTTGTTGTCCATTGTGCTGTGAAGCAATGGTGACTCCCATCCAGCTGCCTAACAGAACGAGGTTTGTTAAACAGGTAGTGCATACAATAAATTCATCTGGCAATACCAACTTTGCACATACACTTCTGGAAACCAAGGCTCAGAGAGTTTCCATAGCATGCCCTGCACTATCCAGTGAAAGAGGACCAAGCTTCCCAGGAAACCAGACCCTCAGAGCATCAGAGAGTAGAAGTTAAAATGTCCTTTGTAAACCATGAAAGCAGAGCCTTCTTAGGTCCTATCTTGACTTCATACATGGGTTGGGAAAATACAGTCAAAAAGGCTCAGTAGCGTTTTAAAAAAAACAACACTGAACCTGAAGCATGGAAGCCTGGTCTCTGATGTCAGCTTCACCCACAACCAGCTGTGCACGACACTTCTCTGGGGCGCAGCTCTTTTCCTGTAGAGTAAGACTCGATAATTACCATGGTTCTTTCCAGATTTAAGGTTTCCGGACACACAGATCTTTCACTAGTTTTTACTTCAAGGCAAATGATTTATGGCAACTACAACATCATTTAATACTTTGCTGTCTACACTGGAAAAGAAATCTTGTTGCCCTTTCTTACAAAGTGTATTTTTTCAACAAGACTCTGCTTATGCAAACAGGGCAAGATTTTGAGTCAGAGGCTTCAGGTTCCAGTTCCACTACAGGCCAGCATTGAGAACCTGTGCAGTTTTCCTAATCTTTCTTAGCACTGGGTTTCTTGACTGTGTGACATGGATGTCTTGTCCCACACTGATCATAGGGATTTTTTAAATTTTTAAAATTTTTACAGACTGCATTTTGATTCATTGTGCACAAATGGGTACAACTTTTCACTTCTATGGTTGTGCATGATGGAGATTCATACCATTCATGTAATTATACATGTACATAGGGTAATGATGTCTGTCTCACTCCACCATTTTTTATACCCCCACTGAATTGGAGGAACTTTAGATTATAGGGATTTTATTAGGATCTCATCTGATGATCTAAGAGAAATGATTGTAAAATATTATATCAACCAAAGGCATTTTGACATCAATGCCCTGAAAAAGAGCAAAATTTCCGAATCTTGTTCTACAGGAAGAACTCAAATAGTAGAAATCTGAGGAACCAATGAATGCTGGAGGAGAGGAGGTTGGGCTTCAGAGAGGAAATTCTGTAAGGCAAACCACATGGGTCATGGCACACAGGTCCAGACTTGAAGGCAAAACCTGTGTGCAAGGATAGAAGCATGATTATTTGGAGTTGAAGTGGGGCATCTTTCTAGAAAGGAAGGGGAGATAAAGGCAATCTGCCACAAAAAATATAAAAACAGAGACCAAAAACAAACAAAAAAAAGTGAAGTAAGGGGAGAGGAAGATGGGCTATTAACAGATTATAAGATAGTGTTGGTTTTTATAACATGGGGTATAAAGGGAAGATTCTGTTTGCATACAGGGAGAGGTTCTATTCCTGGCTGCTCAGAGCACAACTTGCTTCCATTCTTAAGCCATCACTTGCGTGGTTACATGGTTAATTTTCTTCTCTCTCTCTCAGTCTCTCTTTATTGCAGATAAGGCTTATTGTTGGCAAATAACCTTATTACTGTATGATGAAAATAAAGGTTATTAAATCCTGAAGCAAGATGATATAAGAGCTCCAGAAACTTTGCCTGGGACCACTGGAGACGCGGAAGAAGGCAGGGTTCTCAGAGCCTTGGATCCAGCCAGGTAATCCTCGTGGAAGCGGGATCAGAGGGCTTTCTTTGGACCTCTATTTTCCTCTGCCAGAAATTACAAATCATGGCTCTAATGATGTTAGTGATGCTTTTTGTTGCTGTGTTCTCTGATTTGAATTGCTTATTTTCTTTCTTCCCTCATTATGAGGAGCATCTACTTTGGTGTCCCTCAGTGTTGACTTAAATCACAGCTCTGCCATTGAGCAGCTGTGAAACTTTGGAAACTTTACTTAATCTCAATGAACCTCACTTTCCTTACCTGTGAAATAAGTTAATGACACCTGCAATGCAGTCTAATTATGGGACTTAAATACCAAGGCCTAGGCATCCACTGGACATCAAAAATTCATTTAAATTGATTTTAAAAACCCTGCACCCTTCTTTCCCCAGACAGCTTGACAGATAAATTCTAACAATTTACATTTTAAAGGGTTTTAGGACACTGACAATATTCCATTGCTTGTGGGAGGAAATGTGTGGATTCATGTAATTGATAAAAAGGAGGGTCTACAACACTTCCACACTCTTCACCTCTTCTTTCCTCCTGTTAACACTGCATCAAAGTGCTCATATGGACCCCAGATGAGATTTTCCAGGAAATCCAGCTCAGATCTGTTATTCCACTATTCCCTGTAAACCCTCTATTCTTTGAGAGTTAGACCATGTGTTCTGATTTTTTACCATAAATTATGGTCAAATAAAAGTCGAATGGATTATTCACTTAAATAATTATTTGGTAAAGAAAACCTAGAACCCAATTTCAGACTTACACTAAACCAAAGCCTAGATAGATGAAAATAGAAGGGAATAAAGAGGACAATTTTAAACTTATGCAACAGTGGTGGTCAGATTTTCTGATATAAATTCCAAAATTAATAAGGGAGATCATACATAGAACAATGTGATTTTTTAAAATTTCAGAATGGTTAAAAAATATGAACAAAAGAAAAATACAAAGTGGGAAATACTATTAGTAACATGTAAAAGACATACTAAAAGGTCTCACAAATTATGATCATAAAGGAACAATGAAATAGAAAAAATATGAAAAATATCAACTTAAAATACACAAAAGAAATATAAAAAGCTAATCATTATATGAAAAGACATGAACTTCATTTGTAACTTTAAGATAGTGACAAAATACTGATATTTTTAAATATACCTAAATTAGCAAAAAAAAAAAAAAAGGGTGGGGGCAAAATTTGGTGAAGAGGTTGGGGAAACCAACATTACTGAACGCTACTGGTGGAACACATGGTTAAACTTTTCAGAAGGAATTTAAGTAAAATGCTTCAAAACAAAAATGTTCAGACTCTGTCAAGTTGCAACCCTGCCTAGTTGAATTTATACTACAGAGAACCAAACCTCATAAGGAAATGTGATTACAAGAAAGCCACTACCATCAATCTGTTTCTGAGAAACAAAGCCAGGTCATAAAACAATATGATCCAATTTGTATAAAATTGTACAGTGAGATACATGGAAAGATATCTCTTGGCTATTCACTGAATAGTTTAATTTGAAGAGATGATATTTAATTTTTATATTCTGATTTTGCATTGATGTTTTAATAACTCATATATTTTTTATATTACCACAAAATGTTTATTCTATAGAATGCAGTGTACATAGGGACCAAATTAACCTTTGTGCTTGGGGCATATAGCAAAACATTGTGCCTTAAAAATGGTGTTTTGATAATGGGGAAGATACCAAAGCTATTTTCTTTAAAAAAAAAAAAAAAGTGATGCCTACCAAATATAAAGGAATAAGTGCTGAGTTGAAGTCAGATCTAGCTGTAACTAGTAAAAATGAGCAAATGACTTCATATCTATAGGCCTCAGGTTTTCTTACCTTTAAAATCTGAATGTTGGACCATATGTTCACTCTGAACTCTAACATTGAAAACTTCAGGGTTGGAACCACTTGATTTGATTTTCCTGACTTCAGAAACCCACCACCTAGTTGAGAAAGCTGGACTGGGCTGCTCTCTGCTGGCCATTCTGAAAATAACAGGGACTGGTTCTCTCCTTGCCTCCCCCTTTTAGACTATTCAGCCTGCAGTAGCTAGGTCTCAGGCACTGGTCCAGAATACCTTGCAGGTAAGAACAAAATGGTACAAATTAAATTTTTTTGATCTCCACGTTAACTTGATATTCTCTTCATTGCAAAATCTGGATTTCACCAGAAAAAATATTTTTTTCCATATGTGATTTGGTGTCTAAATTCCTGGGTCCTTTTCATTGGTACAAATGTGTCCCAATTGCAGATCTAGGAGAATCCAGGAGTTGCAAAGAAAAAACTAACAAGGACTCTGAGATTTTTGGAGTTGAAGTATACAAAATACTGTCCCTAGGGGAAGAGGAAGATGGTATCCAAACGCATGCGACTGCTCCTGCTGCTGGGCTGTGTGGTCAACCCTGAAGTCCTAGGTGGTGAGTAGGGCTGTTGAGCCAGAACTGAGCCCACAGTCGATCCCACAGTGCTCATGACACAGCCATGAACTTTCCCTCTCCTGCCCCCACCCGCCAAAAAAAGCCATTTGAGCACTGCAGGAAATACATATTAAAGGTGCAAGTGAGCAACAATGTGGTAAAAAGTTCAAGGCTCTAGAATCAAACCAAAGCCAACCCTTGATGGTTGTAAGCCAGGCTCAAATAAAATAAATTTTGAAAGTTTATCATGAAGGTTATAAGAAACTGTGTTGAAAACACTATACACTTAGCAGACTGTCAATACAATGGTAGCTATAATCAGAACCTCATAATATTCACACACTGTTTTCCTATTTAAGCATAGCAGGAACTCCAGTTTGCAAAGGATCTGCAACTTAATTGGAGAGATGACTCTTCCACACTTATAGGCCAAGCGTCAAGTACAAATGTCAACAAAGTGGGAAGCAATGCTATAGAATCTACCAATGGAGAAAGCGGGGGGGTGGGGCAGGGGAGAACCCAGTGTGCTAAGAATAAATATGGAAAATCTGAAATCTTCCATTTCCATAAAATGTGGGTTTATGAGATATAATTGTTTTGTTCCATTTATGAGAAAAATGAGGCCTGGAGAAAGGTGGAGACTTGCCCAAGGTCAAACAGCAAGACCATGTTTTGCTCTGACTGGTTCCTAGCCCTAAGTCCCATGTGACCTTCTGGGAGTTGTATGTGGAAGAGTGAAGAATCCTGGCTTGAGCATCACTTTTGTTGAGAAGAAAGCCTTCTAAGGGATCCTTAACTTAGCATTGCTGTCAATAATTTAGCATTGTTCCCACTTGCCCTTGGAAGGAAATCTGAAGGAAAGCGGCATTCTTGGGTACCATGTTGGCCCCTACAGTTGAAATCTGTGATCCTTGCTATCTCCTACTCTTTACATGTCTTTGTACTGGGTGGTACTCTGTCCTAAACCCCACAACTATTTCTAGCTACTAATTCTTTCAACCATTTGTGAGTGCTCAGATGCAGGGAATTCAGTCACCTTTTCTTTTTTTTCCCTGTATTTCTTATTGGTGCATTGTTATTATACATAATGGGGGAATTCATTGTTAAATATTTGTATATGCACATGATACATCAATATAATTTAGCCAATATCATTCTTTATTATTTTCCCTTTTCCTCCCCTCTTTCCTTCTCCTGATCCATTTCCTCTATTCCACTGATATCCCTTTAATTTTCGTGAGATCCACCCTCCCCGACCTGGCTACCTTTCCTTTCCTTTTTCCTCTGTGGCTTCCACACGTGAGAAAACATAAACCCTTGGCTTTGCAAGTTTGGCTTATTTCACTTAACGTAATGTTCTCAAGTTCCATCCTTTTTCTTGTAAATGGCATAATTTTATTTTTCTTTATGGTTGAATAAAACTCCACTGTGTTTCAACACCACATTTTCTTTGTCCATTCATCCATTGATGGACATCAGCCACCTTTTCTGAACTGTGCAAGAGTATACAGAACTGCCTTCCACGGCCATTTCTACATGGCCAGTGATTTCTTGCTGCTCTGGTGCTGGGTTGACCTCAGGCTGGGGCTTGACATTTGCCTCTGCTATATCCTGGGGAATAATAAACAACCTCCAACTCCACCCCTGGATTTTGCCAACCTCTCCCGTTTCCTTCTCCAGGAGCATATATTGTATATCTTTCACATAGAGAAACTATATATTCTGTGTGCTGTGGCTTATGGGAAAAGTCTGGTCTTGCTCTTAAAGGAAGTATGGAGAACTTAGGAAGGAATTTTCTCTCTCAATAGGACCTATTGGTCATGATCATAACCATTCTTGCTTCTGCAATGATTTGTTTGTTCTGGTCTGTGGCTGTCCTTCACCTTGGAGCAATGCATAGGACCAATTCAATGGTTGGAGAGACATAGAGCAGCATGATTCATGGACACTAAAAAAGCTTCATCTGGTTAATATTTTCAAAAATATTACACTGACTACAGTAAAAATGATGATGACTTTAATAGCAATAATTCTAACAGTAACTTTTTATTGAACAATTACAGTATAATCAACAATTACAGTATAATCAGGTGCATGTACAGTTGCTAATCACTGTACATGCATTAACCTAATCAATCCTCCCAGCAACTCTATGAATTAGGTATTATATTGGTAACTCCACTCTGCAGACAAGAAAACAAGACCAGAGGAGGTTAAACAATGTTCCTGAGCTTGCTACTCTGGTAAGTGGTGTAGAAAGACAGAGAAATACAGACCAGATGTCAGAAGCTGAGACTTCTTGTCACTGCATGCATATAATGAGGTGCTCTAGCACCATGAAAGGTGGGGTCTGGGGTCTAGGGATGCTGAAAAAACATTGAACCCTCCCCCAGGTTCCACCACACTCCATCTCATGACCTCAGAGGGTCATTTATCTTCCTGAGGAGGTCTCCTTTTCTGTACAATGAGGATACCCATACCTATCTCTCAGGGAGGGTCTGGTAGTTAAGGCAATCTGAAAAAATATGGTTGTTTTAAAACAAATTGCTTGAGAATAGTGATTAAGGTGACAAGAGTTCTACTTGGAGACAGACAGTCTGGGGTGAGATCTTGTCTCTGTCACTTCTTTGCCATGGGATCCTGGGACATGACCATTTCTTTTTGTCTTTGTTTTCTCATCTGGAACATGGGGATGTAAGTACCTAATTCATGGGGTTATTGTGGGGATGATTAGAATATGCATAAATTGCCTGGAACAGTATCTGTACACAGTAAATGCTCAATGAATGTGTGGGCAGTAGAAGGCACAGCCGTGCCTCAGCAGAGCAGCATTGGTTGCATTTCTAGGAGCTGAAGTGTCTCCATTAGGGGGCGCATGGCCAGAGCTGCACTAGTGCAGGGTCAAGGGGAGGGGAGGGGAAGGTGGAGAAAGAAAGAACAGAAGGCAAACACAGAGTTGCAGATAAAGAGCGACATACAAAACACAGAGACAAAAGAGAAAGAGAGAGACAGAGAGATATGGAGTGGAAAGACAGAGAAAGAGAAACCAACATATAGAAAGACCTGGAGATGCACAGAGAAAGAATGGTGAAAACAGAGATGGTTCGAGGTGGAGAGAAGCCTCAAAGAAACAGACATGGAGGAAGGAATGAGGGGGAAAGAGATTGCTGATTGCAGGACATTAGGTCTCCTTTGCCCTGACTCCCCACCCACTCTGGATGCTTTGTGTGTGCCCTGGGATCTCTGCTGTCACTACCCAGAGTCAGGGAAGGAAAGGCCACAGTGTTAGAGGATCTGTCCTGACGCATTTGCTTACAAAGTGCCAAGCAGAAGCACTTCAGGATTCACGAGAGAATTCAGAGTGAACTGCACTAGGAATATTGGGTGTGAGGTCAGGGCTCTTTGTCCTCAGACTTGGGGTTGAAGACTTGGGTTCCTCTTGCCCTTTCTTTCAGAATATTCTCACCAATATTAAGTCAGAACCTTTGCTTCTGAATGTATCTCCAGGCTGCCCCTTTCAGAAAATGGAACCTGGTACGTCAGCTGTCCTTTTACGGAGATAATTGATGGTCAGCCACCTTCTTTAGGAAGACCAGTTTTTACTTCAAGAGTCAAGGATCTTCTTTGCTTTCTTTCTTCCTGATGTCATAAGTGAGGCATCCCAATAATGCTGATTATTTCTGTTGCTAAATTCCTAATTTCTAATTATTTCATATTTATGAAATTGAAGGTTGGGAGGGTGAGTGGCAGGAACATGGAATTTTAGGTCCATGGAATCTGAAAAGCAGCTTTTCCATCTTACTGTGTGACCTTGGGCAGGTGACCACCTAGGCCTATTTCCTCATCCCCCTAAATTATTCTGATAAAAAATATAATATGGATAGGTCCCTTTGCAGAGTGCCTGGCACCAAATCAATAATGTCTATATAGAATTTGGTGACAGTGACAGCAGGAGGAGCAGCAGTGGCATAAAGGGTTTCTTTTAACTTAACATAAAATTTTGTCCAATTTTCTAAAGGTAATTGATGGCAAGGCATTTAAAGAAATGAATATCTATGCTGCTTGATCTCAGTGTATTTCAGGTACCCCTAGAACTTTTCCTTCTGAGCTGGGTTAGTCATTCCCCATCATTCACAGACACAATGGCACATGGGAAGGATCTGAACCTATAATGAGCATCTTGTTCCAGGCCAGAGCTGGGACTGCAGCCCAGGAAGATGTGGCTGAACACTAGACTGAGAGAATTCTTAAATGCTAATGATCAGGGAGCTTATGTGAAAGCAATGGGGAGCACCTGGCAATGAAATAGATCAGAAGAGTAGGCAACAAATGACAACGGTGTCAACTGACTGGGAAGAGAGGAATGTGACTATGAGAACTGGCCTGTGAACACCCACTGGGGGAGGAAAGATCCTTGTACACATCCAGGGTGTCAGAGTGTAGCCATATTGTCACAAAGCCCAGACTGCTGGCTTGACATTCCCTTTGTCACCTAGCCCCTCTGCACTTCCAGCCAGATCTCCTTCATAAACTTACAGATGAAGTGATGTGGCCCATTCACCAGTTGATGAGCTGGATGAGTGTGAGCTGCCGTCAATCATGACTTCCTTGGCCTCTAGGCCTCTCCCGTTCTTGTCTACTACAATTGCCTGACAGATCTTCTGTTCTTAAGGCAATATTAAGGTCTTGCTATTTTTCTTCATGCCTTGCACATCCATTGGCTGGTCCTCTGCCCAACCTGGCCCCTTTCCCTAACATGTCCCCTCCCCTTGCTATGGAAGCACATCCCACCTGTGCTTTACTTCCAGCCAAGTGGCCTTGAACCTGTCTCATGTATCCCCACCAAAAGGATTCTTTCCTCCTATTGATGTCTAAAACCACCAGTTTATATCCCTCCTCCAGGCCTATGCTGCCTTGAATCATAGTTGTTTGGTCTCAACTACCAATGCGTGACTCTGCCAGATGCTGAGTATGCATTTTAGATCTGAGGAAATATCCACAGTTGTTTAACCACAGCTGGGTTAGGGAACCCACTGTGAGACAGAGCTGAGCCAAAATATCATTGATCACCTGACCTCCATAAGCCCCACTCTGACTGCTAGGCCACAGTGTCATTTTGGGTCTCCTAGAATTAGTGTCAGCTCAGAGCCAGTGTCCAGCAGGCCCAGAAAGCTCTGATTATTTTATTTTTCCCACTGCACAGCTACCCTGGTAGAAGGCCATAGGTCCTTTTGAGGAAGGATGGGAGAAGGATTAACAATGTACACTTTCTACGATGCATCAGGGTCCTTCTGAAGAAGGGGCTCTTCCATGTTTTTATTCGAAGGGTTCTGCATCTATAAGCTGCATCGAGTCTGGGCTTGACTGTTTTTGCTGTCTTGACTTAGAATTGCTTTTTTATGCACAGATATCATCATGAGACCCAGCTGTGCTAACGGATGGTTTTACTACAAGTCTAATTGCTATGGATACTTCCGGAAGCTGAGGAATTGGTCTGATGCTGAGGTAAGGAATTTGATCGTTTGGCTTCTCTCAAGCAAGGGGTCATCCAGAGCCCCCGAACTCATTTGATTCAGAATGAAGAGACCTTCCTTGGCACTTTGAGGAGAAGTCGCCTGGAGGGTGAGATGGCAAGAAGAGGGTTGCTCCGTTCAACGCATTCCATATTGTAAGCACTGACAAAGCTGATACGATATGCCCAGGCCCTGGTAGGCTACAAGGACTTACAAATGAATAGGAAGTAGCCCCTGCCCTCAGCATAGAACAAAGGAGAATGAAAAGACCAGGAACTTTCAGGGAAGAAATCACTGAATTCCTGAGAGAGATTTACCAGACAGACAGTAATGTGTAGAAAGGCGCTGAACAGAGGCCTCAGGACTGACCAACAGAAATGGAAGCAATCCCAACAAATGGGAGGGCTCATTGCTTTACACAACCCCAAAATGTATCGATGTTATTTCATTGAGATTTTCACACCCAAATAGCCAGTCCAAGTAAGTGGAGACTCACTGTTGTCTCTGAATTGTGATTAATTGAAGCAACTGGCTGGGGAAGCCATGGGGGTGTGATGTGCCATGATCTGGGCTCCAGATGGCCTTGGAACTCCTGTACATAACTCAAAAGAAAAAAAGCAAGAATGAAATAGTTTCATTCAAAAAGGACTCAAAAAGTACAGGATGCGTAAAGATTGTGACGATTGAACAGAAAATGCCAACACAGCATAAGCATAGATGACTTTTCTAAGGTTATGCCAAAAACAAGTAATAGGGAAAATCTAAGGAAGTCTGCCCTAATGCATTACTTTCCTGAGCTGAGTCCTGAATAATGAGAGAGAGAGAGAGAGAGAGAGAGAGAGAGAGAGAGAGATGGAAGAAAGGAGGTGGGAGAGAGAATGTTAGGCAAAGGCACTTCCCAAAGTGTAATTTTGAGGAAACTGAACCTCAGAGAGGTGAAGTGACTTGTCATGGTCACAAACACTAACAAGAGGCACTTCCTCTGACCCCTGATCGCTTGCCTTCGCCTTGTGCTGCCTCTTCCTCACAGACCTGACTCTGTAGCATTGTCTTCTCCCACGGTGACAGGAGTCTCCTGTGGGATTTAGGTCTTAGTTACTGGAGGAGGAGGAGGGGGCCGTGTGAGTCCCTTCTGCGTGGCACACTAGGACTCCAAGGAGAGGGCTGTGCTTTGAAATGTCAAGGCATCATTAATGGGACCTCTCATTGTGTGCAGCTTGAGTGTCAGTCATATGGAAACGGAGCCCACTTGGCATCTATCCTGACTCTAAAGGAAGCCAGCATCATAGCAGAGTACATAAGTGGCTATCAAAGAAACCAGCCCATATGGATTGGCCTGCATGACCCAGAGAAGGTAACCTCAGACATGGCCCGCAAATGCCTTTTGTAAAAGCCAGGAAGACAGTCCCTTCCTAGGAAACGGCCTCCTGGCTGACTAATAGGGGCACAGGCAGTGGATCTTTCTGTCAGCAGCCTCCAACTGATAAAACCCAAGGCATCAGGATCAGGACCCAGATCTGGCCCACAGTGGAGGATATAATTTAAATAGCACCATTTTACAGAACTTCTATCTAATTAAGGTCCTTCTGAATCTTAGAATGTGAAATTACCAGCTTTCTAGACCCTTCCAAAAAAAATGTGTGTGTGTGTGTGTGTGTGTGTGTGTGTGTGTAGGGAGAATTGTCATGAATCTCAGATTAATTGCATCCCCATTAAATCTTGAATGAAACTCGAAAACTTTGCTAACCTTTTTCTTAGATGCTGTTACTTCCTTTCATTATCCTTGAGTTTTTTCACTGGGCTCTGGCTGTATCTTCCATCAATACTTCATTGTAAGGAATGCCATGCAAGGTCTCTGTGAGGTTGCTGAGGTCGGCAGTTTATAGGTTCTCTGTGGAGCTTTGGTTCTAAACTCATAGGGACACAGGAGAAAACCCCAAAACTTTGTTCCTTGGTCACAGTGCCAGAGACATCAGACACTCACATCACATCTGCCATGAATCCCTGTTTATCCTTTAGAATGTGACCATTAATATCTTCATGCTTTTTCTCTTCTTGAATATTATGAGAAAATGAGTAACCTTGATCATTGTTACTACAAATATTTTATACAGTTTCTCATCTTTTAATGATGATTGCCTATCATAAATTTTACATTTTTATCTATTCACAATTGCTATTCAACAGAACTCTGCTTATCAGAGAAAGGATAAATATTTACATCTATTTCTATAAGATTTTTGGAGTTTAATGTTTTATTTTTGTGACTGAGAAAAATAAGTAGCAAACATTTTAAAAATTGAGTAATGTCTCTAGTAGTCAAAAAATGTAAAGTAAGATAATATAATTTGACTTGTTAGATTGTCTAACTTTTGCTTTGTCTTAATGAATAATGTTTAAGTATATGGAGTATATGGGTTCTTATGCCCAGTTTGTGAACATGTAATTTCTACAACTGAATTATTTTGGAACATACTTTGGCAATTCACATCAATAATCTCAAAACATCCATAACTTTTTGCCCATTAATTCTACTTCTGGGATTCTATCATAAGGAAGTAATTTGAAATATGAAACAGTTTTATGAACTGTTTATGAAGTGTTCATACAAGTATTCTTTATAATAATTGTAATTTAGAAATAATATACCTATCAATAGAAGAAAATAAAGGAAAATTATAGTATATTTTTGCTATTAAAAAATATTTGGAGAGTAAGTTACAAAACTGAGTATATATTTTAAAGATTATAACATTGGGAAAATACTTTAAAACATTGATATAGGCACAGATTTTTTTAATAGGGCCTTAAAAGCAAAGGAAAAAATAGATAATCTCTGAAGAGCAAAGTTCTGTTTAATGGCAATTGTGAATAGATAAAAATGTAAAATCTATAATAGTAAAATAATCATCAATCTAAGAATATTCCTTATAGCAAAGAAAACCATCAACAGAGTGAAGAGAGAGCCTGCAGAATGGGAGGACATATTTGTAAACTATTCATCTGACAAGGGATTAATATCCAGAATACATGAGGAACTCAAAAAATTTAACAAAAATAATCCAATTAAAAAACGAGCTAAAGATCTGAATGGATATTTCTCAAAGCAAGACATACAAATGGTCGATGAACGCTGGAAAATGTTTGACATCACTAATCATCAGGGAAATGCAAATCAAAACCACCTGTCGCCTCACCCCAGTGAGAATGGACATCATCAAACAGAATAAATAATACAGGTGGTGGGGATGTGGGGAAGAGGGAACCCTGGTGCACTACTGATGGGAATATAAATTAGCATGTCCATCATGGAAAACAGTATGGGGGTTCCTTAAAAATTAAAAATTGAATTATGATATGACCCAGAAATCTCATTACTGAGTATTTAAAGAAAATGAATCATTATGTCAAGGAGATACCTGTACTCTCAAGTTTATTGCAGCATTATTCCTAATAGTCAAGTTATGGAGTCAACTGAGGAGTCAGTGGATAAGGAAAATGTGGCCCTCTACACAATGGAATTTTATTCATCCTTTGGAAAATGAAATCCTGCAATGTTGTGCAGCAACATAGATGGAACTGGAGATTGTTAGAGTAAGTTAAATAAGACAGAGAAACGCCACATCTTCTCACTCATCTGTGAAAACTACCAAGAATGGCGTGGAAAAGTGGTAACCAGAGACAGGAAAAAAACAAGTCTTCCTGCCCCCAGGGGAGGGAAAGGATTGGAAACGGGGCACCAAAATACAGTTAGTTTGGAAGAATTCGATCTGGCTTTCTGTAGTACAATAGGGTAACTGTTGTCTACAGCAATCTCTGAGACATTGAAAAATAACCAGAAAACTGAATATTCTGAACACTTAGAAATGATTAATGATTGAAGAGAGGAAGGTGCTTGTACCCTGACCGATCATTACGTATTGTGTATGTATGTATTGGATGATCACACAGTACCCTGTAAGGATCTACAAGTATCATTTCTTTACAACTAAACATAAAAATGTAATGATCCATGAAAACATTCACGTCAGAAGTAAATTTGCTGATATATGGATAATTTTCTCCTCTCAAGGTTTGAATGTAGTTACTTTTCTATTTTTTCCTTCTTTACACATTTCTGTACTTCCCAGGTTTTACAGTGAAAAATATTTTAACGAGGCCCAAAGGGACTCAGGCTTGGACAGGTGGGCTGGCTGACGTGCGTATTTCTTCTGTCTCCTGTCATTGCAGAAGCAGCAGTGGCAGTGGATTGATGGGGCCTCGTACCTGTACAGACCCTGGAGTGGCAGGTCCCGGGGTGGGAACGGGCACTGCACCGAGGTGGGCTACAATGACAGTAAGTCCCCCTGCATCCTGTACCTCTTCCCAAATCTCCTTGCCTTGACCTGTTGAGAGCAAAGATGGACATTGTCACCCTCCTCCCACACTTTCCCCTGTCACACCAGCAATTCTGTCCTTCTACAGGACAGTGGCATCGCCATAGTTTATGTTTACCAGACTTCAGTCGTTTGTGACCACATAACAATCTTTGCCATACCAGTATACAAGCTGTTCAACAATTTACTCTGTATTTTCTTTAAATCCACTCACTTCTTTTCTTTAATATTTTTATTTTAAAATCATATTGTATACCCTGAAGGGACACATGTTCCACTTTGGTAGACCCAGGTCACAGGGAGCGAGTATATGCAGTGAAACAGATGAATCCCTCCTGATGCCTTTACAATTAGGGATCCTGATGAGCCCTAGAAACCCAGTCTTGGCCTGAGTTCTTCCTTCCTGCTTGCTTCCCTGAGTCCCGTGCAGTGGCTGAACCTCAGTTGCAGGCTGATGCCCTCAGTCACTTAGGCTTCCTCCTTGCCTTTCTTTCTTTCATTCTTTACTCTTTATGCTACTAAGTTATGTTTTCCAGCCTTGATACTAATGACCATTGATTATGGGATGGGAATTCTTTGTTGTGGGGGCTATCCTGTACAATCTGGGAGGTTTATCAGCATCCCTGGTCTCTCTAATTCAATAGATACCAGAAGTACCACGCCCCTTTCTAGGATGTGACAACCAAAAAATCTCTCTAGATAATGCCAAATGTCCCCTCTGGGGTCTGATTCACTGGGCATTGAGAACCACAGCCAATAAGTGAATGGAAGATTTCAGTGGCAAAATAAGAACATAAGAGTTTTAAAGTTATAAAAGGGTCTGTGTATTTGAGAACATCCCTGTGAATCTAAAAGACCTCCATAAGTGACACCAGACCCTCTCCTAGCCAAGAGTTGGGCAGGTACAGGGCCTGGGTCAAGGATTCAGGAACTGAGTCTAGGGTGGAAAAGCAAACAATTGCTTTGGTTTATTGATGGCTGAAGGATAAAGCTTATAAGAAAAGCAACAAACAAAAGTGAGGGAGGGGAGGGTGGGCATGAGGAGACAGACGTGAGGAAGACCCTCAGGGACAGAAAACTGGAGAGGGGATTCTCACAGACCAGCAGTGTCCATGCTGCTGGTGCACAAGGCATGTCAGCTCAGCTGAAGAAACACTGGAGACCCATTGGCAGAAGCTACCAAAATGTGGATGTCTACCCAAGGAAGGAGGAAGCTGAGCTCTCAGCACCATCTAAACACATCATGGGCTCACCCAGGAAGTCATGATAAGTTTCCTGACTTATTTTTGGTTCACTTTGAGATATTTAATAATGGTAGCTACATTTTTCAGTTTATAAAGAAATTTCATGTTCAAGCTGGTTTGTGGTCGAGAGCAGGGGTTCTGCTTATGACAACCAAGCAAGAGGTGGACATTGTAGGTTTCACTGCAGTTGAAACATGCAAAGTGTTGGAAGAGAGGCTTAATGACACAAAAAGATCAACTGAGGAGCATTTTAAACTATGAATTCCAGGGATTCACTTCAGATCTATAATATCAGACTCTCCAGGGCTGGAAGGTGGACCAGCTTTGGGGAAGCAGTAGATCAGATGTCTCCCAGAGTCCCTCCCAGACCCAGGTTTCTGAGGTTTCCAAGGTTTCCGTTGGTCAAAGTTCTCAAACAAGAAAGTCTTTTCCCTGTCAGCCCGTTATCAGATGACAGAGTGAAGCTGCCTGTGTGGTAGTAATGGGAACTAGAAGCCTCAGGTTCTCTGGAGCATCACATCTGTTGCACTTCCTTCTTCTCCCGTGTTTACTCACCTCAACTTGACTCTTAGAGACAGGCTCCCAGACAGAAAGCATAGGCAAGGAACAAGGCTGAGGGGAAATCAGGTGGAAGGTAGAATTGGAAGGGACATTGCCCTCAACTCCATCAGTGTCTATCTGTGGAATGGATTTTTGCCCAGATTCACTTTCTGTTTTTTAATTTTAAGATTCAAAGTGTGTAATATTAATTCCCCAACACACAGTGACACACATTGTCCTCTCTCAGTGATAGGTCTCATTCCTTTTTTTGTTTCTTTTTAGGAAAAAAAAAACCAGTACATTTTACTCTGTGTGTCCTTTGGTCGTCCTTTGGGATGCCCTGCTTTACACCACAGTGCAACTGTTTTGTGACTCTCTGGTGGTGTTGTGCTTCCTGTCTTTGGTTCACTTTGAGATATTTAATAATGGTAGCTACATTTTGCAGCTTATAAAGAAATTTCATGTTCAAGCTGGTTTGTAGTCAAGAGCAGGGGTTCTGCATTCTGAACGCCCAGGTAGAATTCCAGCTCTTCCCCTGGACTGAGCTGTGTGACCCCAGGCAGATTTCTTACTTTTCTGTTCCTCAGATGCCTGAAGGAAACAACAGTACCAACCATGTGATATGCTTCCTCTGGGGTGCAGGCTGGGCTCATGACTCCTATGCCCCAAAGGGGAGAAGGTTGTTCTTTACGCCCCCTTCCCTCCATTTCCCCTCCCATGATGGGGAAGGGAAGAAGAGAGAGAAAACTAATACCTCTCTAAGTGGGTGCCTGGGATAAGTTGGCTGTTCTTGATTTCTTGAAGCTGCTGTTCCAGCTTATTTATGGGCTCCATGGGTGTTACCTCCAAAGGACCCACTAAGAACACCCCCATCTCAAGCAACACCCAAAGCATTTATGCTCCAAACCAGACTTAACCAGACACCCTTAAGGCAATTTCCATGCTAGTGACCTTGTGCACCATCTCTTTCCCCTGAGGTGTGAAAATGCCCAGCAAGCCTGCCCTCCCCACTGCATTTGCACTCTGTGTCTCCAACTCTGGGCACCATGGATATGGACCTGGGCAGTCCAGCTTCTGTGCCTCCTGAGAACTGGGAGTGGGAGAGGACACACTCCTCTACTAGGCTCTCACGCACCCACAACACACTCACTGGCAGCAAGGTCAGGTCTGCAGGCCACAGCCCAAGTAGACACCGACTTGGGGAAAGACTCATCACTCTGTAGCAGTACACACTGGGATGACAAGGGACTCTGAGGAACTTGATTTGGGGGGGAGGAAAATATTTGCGCCTATCCTCAAAAGCACCTCTGTCCTTCAAAAGGCCACCTGCTCCTGGCTTAATCCACCTTTATAAATGGGTAGCCTGGTGGGAAAGACTGGCTTCAGCAGCTTCCAGTTCTTTGGACTTTGAACAAGAGCTTTTGAGAGCTCAACTGTAAACTTTCATCTGTGGACTTTAAGAAGGAGCACCCCCAGATCCTCACTGCACCCTGTGTCAAACATAAGATATTTTCAGTAGACTCATGTCAAGTCTTGCCTTCCTCCGAAGCAGGAAGGAATGGAGCTTTTGCAATTGCACATGACCTTTAACTGTTTTTCTTTCTGTTCATAATTGCACTATTAAGGAATCTCCAGAGAAACGTATATAATAGGATTATAAATTGAGAAAAATTTGAGGAAGTGGCACATGCAATTGTTGGGGCTGCTCAGTCTGTAGCATGCAGGGCAGGCTGGCAAGTTGGAAATTCCTGTGAAAGTGGATGGTGCATCCTTAAGTCTAATGACAGCCCAGAGGCAGAATTCCTTCTGCTTTAGTGGACTTGTCTTTCCTCTTAAAGCCTTCAACTTATTAGATGAGGCTCACCCACATTATGGAGGGTAACCTGCTTTACTCAAAGTCTACTGATTCAAATGTCAATCATAACTAAAAATACCTTCACCACAGCATCTAGACTGCTAGACAACTTGCAACTGCTAGACAACTTGCAGCTGCTGGACATCTGAAACTCAGAGCCCGATCAGGTTGATGCATAATAGAGTCATAACTGAGCCTTTGTTCAAGCAAAACAACAAGATAACTCTGGTAAACTTGGTACTGAACTGGATATATTTAAATGTCTGTCTGTTCTCTTACAGACTTTTTAACTTGGAACAAAAATGAATGCAGCAAGCGCCAACACTTCTTGTGCAAGTACCGACCATAGAGCAAGAATCAAGATTCTGCCAAGCCTTGCACAGACCGCTTGCTCTTCTTTCTCTGCCCTGCTGTCTAAATCTGATCATTGTCTCAGAGAGTAAACATAGCAACTAAGGCAGATAAGGTCTCTAGTGCACTGATTTTACTAGGCCTTAGAGACAGAGATCTCAGGATTGATATGCTAGTGGCTTCTAGCACTAAATGTTCACCCCACAATCCCTTTCTATAGTACTCTTTTTCCTTCCTTCCCTCTCTCTGGTTGTCTCAAGCAGGTTAGGGTTATGCATCCCCAACTGAGGAATCAGTTGGGTCTTTAGCCATAAGGGATTCGAAGACAGAGCAGAAACACAAGAATGAGCTTCTACCCACTTCAGCTTCTCCATTGCCCACACCCACCCCATCAGCCACCTGCTTATTCTTCCTTTAACCATGGAAACATTCATCACTAGAGTCCCTACTAGACTGAGCTGGACTATAAATTCTTTTAATAAATAGTTAAATACGTAGGAGGCTGCTGTGTTCCAATCCAGGTAATATTAGATTCAGAAATACTCCCAAACATTTCTTTACCTTTCTCCTCTGAGTCTCTAACTCCCAGCTGCTCAGCAGCAGCCCTGGCTTGAATAGAGGAGAGAAGGAGGTGCCATGCCTGCCAACCTCACAGCAGGGATGAGTGAGGGGAAGTCCTTTGATTATGGGGAATGGGGATCTGGGAATGGGGAAAACAGTCACAGCTAGTGCAGCGGGCCTGACCCAAGGGCCTAGGAGTGACCTGCACGGCCTTTCTCAATTTTCTTTGCTTTGAGGTTTGAGATTATTTTGTGTTTACTTCAATTAAGAGAAATAATTGTACCTTCAAATAGACTAAGCCCCCTAGATCATGAATCTGCATAGCAATATAAGAAGAAATAATAAGGACTTGATTATAGAAGCTAGTCTTTGGCAGGATCACATTCATAAATTTTAGAGGGAAAGCAAGACCTCCAAGGGAGTTCAGGTTGGGTGAAGGCAGCTTGCTTTCTCTACTTGTATAGCCAGCCAGTAAACACGCAGCGTGCTATCCTAATTTGAAAACACTCCTATCACCTCAGCAGTCTAAGACTACCTACTGAGTGCCGGATGAAAGAAGGGTTCAGAGAAGAAAGGACCATTCTCTTAGTTGTCAAAGAAGAAAGCATCAAAAATAACGAATTATTCCTCCGAAGCATTAAAAAGCATTGTCAATATAAAAGATAAATCTGTTAGTAGTGAGATTTCAGATGAGATGATAGGCAGGTGGGAAAGGGTCATCCTTTGGAAGAATAGAATTAGTTTCACCAGCGTAAAAGGGTCCTGGGCAAGTTGCTGCTGGGGAAAGAAAAGTGCCAGATTCCTGGATAGAGAAAATGGATAAATTAAGACTGCCAGAGTGATGAGAGCCAGAGAACCCTGCCCAGATAAGTGCCTGATTTTGCAGTGCTACCTGTAGAAACTAAAAGAATGTCAAAGAAATATGGATGAAAATACCCCTCAAAGTAGATCTCATTTCTTTTCTGTTTAAGACACATACCAAGAGATAAAAGAAACTATGGCCCGCCTTCCCTTCCTAATTCTTTTGCATTTCCAGTAGGAATAATGCCTCATGATAGCACAGTAGGGATGAACAACATGAAAAGCAAAAAAGTAATAGATAGTAGACACTTAAAAATAAAGTAAAACCTAAGTCATCTGTAAATGTGTTAAAAATATTTAAAATATATTTTATATCAATGAAAATCAAAACCAAAAAAGCTAATAAGATAAAAATGAAAATTATTTTAAAGTAATTCCAATTGAAAAACATTGCCCACCTTAACACAGTCTTGGTGATGTAATAATAACATAGAACTCTCCCTGGAATTGCTGAAATGCCAATAATCTGCATGTTACACTTTGGGATCCTCATGACATTCCCACAAATGGACAAGTAGTCATCCTTCTTACTACAGAGCTAGGCTAGGGCTGGGGGTGTAGCTCAGTGGTAGAGCACTTGCTTAGCATATGTAAGGCCCTGAGTTCAATTCCTAGCACCACAAAAAAGAAAAAAGGAATGAGAGCTAGGTTAGTCCATGGTTAACTCTAGAACTGTGATGATTTTCACTTATGCATGTAAAATTTCAGTAATCCTTAGTGATTCACTGAGTAGTTTCATCATTCAGCAAATCTTTATTTAATACACATTATATGCCAGGAACTCATTTTAGGGGCTGAAAATCCAGCAGGTAAAATTCTTCGTCATCATGGAACAAGCATTTCAGCAGGAGAAGGGAACAGAAGTAGACAAGTCCTAAACTAAATAAAGAATACAGCATGAGAAGATGGCAGGTTAAGGGGTTCAGGAAATAGGCATGTGTTGGGGTATGTATGGAATAGCTTATGACAACCAGACCGTTCTCAAATGAAAAGAGAATTTATTGGTTTATGATATTTCACAATCTATAAATAGATTGGAGATTCAGGTGGAACTTGACCAATGGCTCAACAGAATCACCAGGATGGGTTTTAGTTTTTGTTTTTCAAAGAAAATAACATTTGTTTGGATCTAAGTAGGATTGCAAATTCAAGTGGTTTTGAAAATGCACTGAGGTTTCACAAAATGGCAGCTACATATATAGCTTTAAATCACAGGAGCATTAGAAATTACATCATTTAAATTTTTTTAACTGGTGCATTATAATTATACATAATAGTGGGAAGCATTGTCACTTATTGTACATGCACATAACATAATCTGATCAATTCCATTCTCCAGTACTTCCCCTCTCCCTCACCTCCTCCCTCCCCTGGTCCCTTTCCTCTAGTCAACTGGTTTTCCTTCGATTTTCATAAGATTCTTGCAGTTGCCCTTCCCTCTTTTTTGTCTCTAGTTTCCACATAATGAGAAAAAACATATCACCCTTGCCTTTCTGAGTCTAGCCGATTTTTCTTAACATAATGCTATCAAGTTCCAGGATAAGATTTTCTCTGTTCATTTTTCGGCCATTTTTGCTGGGAATTAGCTTCATTATCAGGCTCCATCTATTTGCAAGATGACTGCAGCAGCTCCAGCCCTCACCCCTATCAGAAGAGAGGTCCTCAGCCCTCACACAAAAGCCTCCAAATGAAGTCTCATTGACCAAGAATAGCCTGACCTGAATTGTGTGTTCATTCCCCCAACCAATCGCCATAGCCAGGAGGATAGAATGTGATGATTAACTTGGCCGTTATACCACATGTAACTCCTCTACAGCTCAGGAATTTACTCAGCTTTCCTGGAAAGAGAGGACCACTCCGAGCCCATATGGTGATTTGGTAGAAATTGAAAAAAGATCACCCCATTTTTTCATGGGAAAAATACAGCCCCATGGGCTCATAGGACCAAAGCAGGCTGGATTTTAGCCAGCATTTGCCCCCTTAGCCATATACTCATGTACTGTGCACAAACTACACATATCTATTCTGTGGCTCTGTTGACATACATGGGCTGAGAGTGGGTCAGAGTGATTCTCTACCCAGGCAGCCCAAAGTCCTTTGAGAAATTCTGTCCTAAGTTTCCACTACAAGACTTCAGACTCGGGAGACTAAACTAAAACTGGAGAAGCACCTGATGTGAGGAAGAGAAAGTTCAGGCAGGTGTTATTTCATGAGACGGGTCCACTTCCAAAAGATTCCTGCCTTAGCCTACGGCAGTTTATTACCATAGGAAGGACAACGGGTTTGGAGCTAAGGCACTCTGGATCTGTCTGACATCCCCAAACTTATGTGACCTGGAGCCTCATTTCTCAGTATTTGTCTTCTTTTCTCAGGGATTTGAGCATTAAATTAGTTAAGATATGTGAAGAATTTCAAATGAGGACAAATGCTATTGTCCTCTTTGGAAGTCACAAGAGCTGTCATATTAGCTGCTTAACCACAGTGACAGAAACTATAATCTAACACCCTCTCCTGGAGCATGGCAGGACAGCAACAGAAAAACTGTGGGGGCCAGAAGGCTCTGTGAAGGACACAGGAGGCAGGACAGAACAAGAGAGCAAAGGAGGTGCAGACTGAGCATTAAGTCAAAAGTTCAATGAGCATTTCCACCAGACTTATTTATGGGAAGTCTTTGTAGTCATGGAATAAATAAGTGCAAAGTAACGTGAGGACACCAAGACTGTCACAAACCATTTATTTTCATAA
Source organism: Glaucomys volans (assembly GCA_020662805.1). Taxonomy (NCBI): domain Eukaryota; kingdom Metazoa; phylum Chordata; class Mammalia; order Rodentia; family Sciuridae; genus Glaucomys; species Glaucomys volans. The sequence continues at coordinate 71,101 of JAJEJO010052216.1, read as the reverse complement.
GATTCCTGTAGGCCCCCTTCCCTCTTTTTTGTCTCTAGCTTCCACATTTTTTAGGATAAAAATGTGTGAAAATTTGTGTGATCTCAGGTTAGATTTCCTAGGACACAAGAAGCACAAGGCATAAAAGAAAAAAACATTGATAAATTTGGCTTCAAGAAGTAAAGCCTTGCTCTTACAATATACTGCTAAACCTCTGAAAGACAAGCTAGAGAATGGGAGAAAACAGTTTTACCACACTTGCCTGGTAAAGGACAGTGAGAGAAAAAAATTTCAGGTTTAAATCTGTCTATTGACAAAAGCCCACCCTGTTCATGTTGGGCACCTCTCAACCTCATCCCTTGCCAGAATCATTGTTGGTGTTTTTATTAGTGCATTATAGTTACACATAACACTGGGGATGGTAGGGACAGTCATAGCTGGATGGCATATAGTTCATCCCACCTCAGTCCCCAGCACTTCCCTCATCAGAACTCATTACTTTCCATCCATGCCCTGCCCTCCTGTGTACACTCTTTGGATGTGTGTTACTTCCTGAGAAGGGTCCACCTAGCCAAGACTCCAGCCAGGGCTCAAGGCAGTTTATTACCACAGGAGGAGCAAAGGGTTTGGAGTTAAGCTGCTCTGGGTCTGACAGCCCCAAACTAGCTGTGTGACCTTGAGCCTACCCTCTTCAATACCAAGGCACTTAACCCTGGCAACTCTTCAAAAAGCGCCAGTAAGGTGGTCCCTTCCTCCTTTAAACACATCTTGACTTGTTGCAGGAATCCCTGGAACTCCTCCAGCTGCTATTGACGATGAAGTGTCCCACTGCCTGTTGGAACCTCTCCTGCTTCTGCTAGCCTCTTTTCTCCTAGCTGCTAGAACACACAGCTTCTGCCTATTTCATTGCCATTCCAGAGATCTGTGATCTCAAAGTGTATGTCTCTTCTCCAAACCTCAGTTTCAATATCTGTAAAGTGAGGCCCTTGATCTAAACTCCAGCACTTGCAGGGTCTTAGATGTGAATGAATGCAGTGCTGTGGTGTCAGGAGATTAGGACTGGGAAGCTAGCATCCAAATTAATTTCTTTCCACTATGTGTGATCCAAAGTGGGTGTGTTGCACTTTGCCCATGAGGGTGAGTTGATAACCCTGACATGAACAATCCCTTCTGGCTCCAATAGTCTCATTTGTATCTGGGTCATGGCATTCCCTAAATCAGGGATCAGTCTCTGAAATCACTGGGAACTTTTACAAAAGTAACCGCAACCATAAAATAAAAGAACATACACATTAATGATGGAGTGATATGACCTGTTAAAGGCAAACAATAAATCCAGGCAAACAAGACAGCCCAAACAGATTATGAAAGTAGATGTTTATGACCAGGCTTAAGGCCCTGCCCTGCAGCCTGAGGGCCCCATACAGGCAATTGGAAAGAAAGATTTAGGGACAAAGTTCAGGCAAAGATGAATCTGCAGGTGGAAGCCTAGATTTGGGAGTATTGCTTTTAATTTAAGGCTGTTTTAAGATTTTAGAATATAGTGCTACACCACAGTAAATGCATAGCAAATAGTAAATATCTGATTGATTGTATCTAATTCAGAACTATTTTTGCTTCAAAAATTTCCAAGGATGAGGCTTAGACAAGGGACAGGTCTAGAATCTGATAACCTAGAATGGTATGTTGTAGGCAATGCATAGATTTTCTTTGAAACACAATTTTTCTATATTAATTATTAAAATGAAATCATCACAATACCTATGAGTAAATATTGCAAAAGAGGAGATAATTAACATAGAGGGTTAAAAAAAACTATCCCAAGAAGAATTGCTTAAGGAGGAAACAAGTAGGGAAAATTAGGAAAATAATTCCACATTCATTCAAATAAATTGCAGATGATCTGGTATTCATTCCATGCCCCACTTTCAAAAAGAGATCAAAATAGAAGTACAAGAGAATTCTAGGAAAAAAAAAGAAAGAGAAAGAAAGAAAGAAAGAAAGAAAGAAAGAAAGAAAGAAAGAAAGAAAGAAAGAAAG
>JAJEJO010052216.1:29596-62990 GCA_020662805.1 Glaucomys volans | reverse complement strand
TGCTTTTATTTCTTGCGCTTTGGGAGTCATGTTAAGGAAATCTGGTCCTAGGCCAACATGATGAAGATTTGGACCTATTTTCTCTTCTATTAGGTACAGAGTCTCTGGTCTGATTTCTAGGTCCTTGATCCACTTTGAGTTGAGTTTTGTACAGGGTGAGAGATATGGGTTTAGTTTCATTTTTTTTTTTTTTTTTTTGTATTGCTGGGGATTGAATCCAGGGCCTTGTGCATTCGAGGCAAGCACTCTACCAACTGAGCTATATCCCCAGCCCGCTCTTTGACTTTAATTGAGGTATATGGTATACAAATAAAAATGCATATGTATAAAAAATCCACCCCTTGGTACATTTTCACCAACAGAACTCACCCACAGAACTAGCACCCCGGAAGCTATTCTCTTGCCCTCAGGATCCCTCCCATAGGGTAACCAGTATTGTGACTTAGAACAACATGGGTTGGTTTTCCTGTTTTGTATTCCACATAAATGAAATCATAGGTAGGTGTTTGTTTTTGCCTGCTTTCTTTGACTCTGCTGTTTGTGACCATCCATGCTGTTGGGCAATTGTATATCATTCACTCTCAGGCTGTATAGTATTCCATTCTGCAAATATTTTTCTCGTTCATTTTACAGATATGGGTATTGAGGTGGTTTCTTAACAGGATTTTGGTCTGTTTGGTATAGGGTATGCAATATAGTTTTCTTCTCTGTCTCAACCCAGCATCTTTCGTCAAGGATGTGTGTTGTGAGACGGTTCTGCAAGCAGTGCCAAGTCCAGTGCGGGATTGGTGTGGGACAGAACAGAAGCCACATGGAAACCGGCCACATCAGGTTGAATTTTTTTTTTCTAATATTTTGAATTACTCATTAGATTGCTTTCAACAGACGTGCACTGAGTCACAGGGTGACAGGAACCAGGCAGATCTAGAGAAAGTCCTCTGGTGGACATCTCTTGTGGTTTTTCTTCTTTGTTTCTCTTTAGGAGAAATTCTGTGCGGTCTGGAGCTATTAATTATAAAATCCCTCTTTCTTATAATAGAATGTACATGTGTCCACAAATATTCTTTCCAGGATTTTTTTTTAACAGATCCTGCCTCTGGATTTATTTGTACAATCAGCATAGGAGGACACGAGTCCCCTTTAGAGAGGGGCCCAGGGGTCATGCCAGTTCTTCTGTCCTCACATTTGCAGACAGAGGCTTTTACTATGGAGCCTTTGCAGGGACTGGACACCCCTGGGGACTTGGGGACCTTTGGGAGCAGGAGCTGGAGCCAGAGCCAGAGCTGATACTGGAGCTGGAGTTACAGCCTGGGTCTTAGCTTGGGCTTGGGCTTGGACTTTGGCCTTTGGCTGGCAGAGCCTGGGATCCCTGGCCATGCGGGCATGAGCACACTTCCAGAGCTTGGGGTAGGCAAGGGAGGCAAGGCGATCAAGCTTGTGGCTGGTTCCCTTTGGCATCTCAGGCTGAACCTCCTTGGTCTTTGCCAGGGCCTTGATGCTTCGCCATGTGCGCTCATGGCCTTGGCATTGTTTGCCTTCTCCTTTTTCAGGCCCTTCTTATGCTTCTTGGCAAAACGCATATTTCTCAGGAACTTGGGGTCTACTGCCTTAAGGGATTCATATCTTTGTGATTGGGGTTTCTTGATGCCATTTATCTGCCATTTTCAGAACTGGTTGTGTATAGTGTGGTTCTTGAACTTAACCATGTCTGCACCATAAGCTGCTTCCTTCCAAGGGATTTTAATATTGAGAATCAAAATGTGTTTGGAACTGTGTCATCTAATGTGCACCCTATACAGATGGTTCTTGAATTGTGTTTCTACAATTCCCAACAGGTCCCTGGTTCCTACCCTTCCTAAGTCATGAATAGCCCTTTATTCTAATCTGTTTAGAGTTTGGTTTGCCACCAAAGAACCTGAATGGTTCACCTCTGATCAAAAATCTCCCCCACCACACACTGCCTGAAATCTTTTGAAATCCCCGTATTAGTGATTCCTTCAGGAAATCGCACAGTGAAAATTGATAAAATACAGCTGTCATTTGAAAGCACAGGAAAGGAAATTCTGTTAAGCTAACATTAATTACTAAATTGTTTGTTGTCAAAGCTTTATCAACTCTCATTTAGGGTCATGAAGGAATGAAGTAGAGAGTGCAAGCAGGTGCAGAAGAGAAGCATCCTTAACATGCAGCTTGGGTTAGGTCAATGTAACTCATGGTAGGTAGTCAGGAGTGTGACCTCTTATCCAGAATAAATGGCACAGGAAGAGCATTTGTTCTGGTGGGTTCTCATGTGCAGCACGTTTGGAATCCAAGGAGTTAACATGACTTCTTATAATAACATTGTATGGGATTTTGCCCTAATACTTCTATTGCTCATTTTTCTAACAGCTTTCCTGAGTTTTTGGAAGGTGGTATGAATTAAAGTAGCTGTTGGAATTTTTGCAGAGTTCCCCTTTCTTTTTGTTTTTGTATAGTGCTCAGAAATGTGAACAGTTTTCTGAGATTTCCTGGCTCTGTTCCATCCCAGATTTCCTGGCTCTGGTCCATTCTTTTTCCTTCTCTGTTTCATTCCCCAATGAGTAGAAAAGAGGTTGAGATCCCTTCCTTTCAGGGTGGTTGTCCTTATTCTGTTTGCTTTTCTTTCACTCTCAGGGGTTTCTGTGGCCAGTCTTGGAAGGGAGTCCCGGTTCTTTCCATTGTTCACTGTTGGCTCCACCTTACAAGAATCAGTTGTGTACAGCTCTTCCCAACTTTATGTTCATGTTGATAGCAGGGCGGTTCACTGTGATGACAGTTTTTACACCACAGAAATCAGCCAATGCTAACCAATCAGAGTGCTAAACAATTATCCGCACACCGGTGGTGCTGTTCCAGTCGGCAGGGTGTGGAGCTGGCACTCATTAGCACGAGGAGGGGTGTGCATCGCTCTCCGTTGGAGCTGCAGCTCCTCAGTGGGTCTGCCTGCTCTCCAGTAGGCTCTCACCAGCTCTTTAGGGGTTCTCTGGTTCTCAGATGCCTCAGACATACCATTGTGCCCTGTGCTCTCTCCCTCCCAGGTGTTATCACAGTTTTCATGACTGCAGATTTATGCTCACCCACTTGCATTTTGGGGATCATGAGGATATGCTGTCACTTCATTTTATTGCAAATGTTTGTGAAATCTTGACGTTCCTCTATTTTTAAAAGGGGATTCATAGATTCAAAAATCATGCTGCTGTCATCTTCCTGGAATCCATTAGTTGGATAACTTCTCAGATTCATTCCAGTTCTGAAATCATCTGGGTTCAAATCACTGCAATCTCTTGTGAAACACTGGCTTGGACTTAGAGCTATCACTGGTCTCCCCTGTGGCCCTTTCAGGCCTCCTGGGGGTCAGGACTAGAGTACTACTGGCCTATGACAGGAAAGGTCTTCTGTTAAACTTTTATAGAACGTACTTCCCCTTTTCTACTAGCTGTTGGGGTCCTGCGGCCTTCTCCTTTGAATCTGTCGAACTTTTGCCTGCTCCATACAGCCTCTCCCCCTGAATTTCTGGTCACTGTTTAACTTAGCAGATACCAAAGCAATTATAATAAACATTTAAAAACAGGGTGTGAAACCATCATGTCCAAATAAATAGCCACTTTTCTGGAACCCTCCCTGCCCCCACCAAAAAAAGAAGTTTCTACAACTGTAGTTTCAGATTTCTGTTAGGAGATTTAATGTCGGTTTCTCACTGTGCAAATAACATAATTTTCCACAAAGAAAAAGACAAAGAGTAAAGATACCTTGAATGTCACAGAAAGGTATCAAAATATAATTTTTAAATGATAATATGAATTACTGTCCTAGTCAGGGTTTCCCAGAAAAACAGAACCAATAGGGTGTGTTGTGTGTATGTGTGTAGTTTTATTTTAAGGAACTGGCTTACATGATTATTGAGATTCACAAGTCTCAAGGTCGACAAACAGCAGGCTGGAGACTCAGGGAGACAGTACTGTAGTTCTAGGCTGGCATCTGAAGGCCTGAGAACCAGGGGAGCTGGTAATATGGTTCTAGTCCAAAGGTTGGCAGGCTTGAAACCCAGAAAGAGGCTACTTTGCAGTTTCAGTTCAAAGGCAAGAAAAGGCTGATGTCCCAGATTGAAGGTAGTCAGGTAGGAGAAGTTCCCTCTCACACTTGGGAGGAACATTTTTGTTCTATTCAAGCCTTCACCTGATTGGATGAGGCTCACCCACATTAGACAGGTCAATCTGCATTATTTAGTCTACTGCTTAAATGTTAAACATCCAGGTTTCTGAGATACATGTCTGTAATCCCAGTGACTCAGGAGACTGAGCCATGAAGACAATAAAGTTGGAGGCCAAACTGGGCAACTTAGAGAGACCCTGTCCCAAAATGAAAAATAAAAAGCATGGGAAGGTAGCTCAGTGATGGAGTGCTTGCTCAGTAGGCACAAGGCTCTGGGTTCAGTTCCTAATACTGAAAAAATTTTAAAGCCATTCAAAAATATCCTCACAGAAACACCCATAACACTGTTTGGTCATATGTCTGGGAACCTCATAGTCCAGTGCACATAAAATTAGCTATCACAATTACTAGTGCTTACTGAATATTTTTCAAGTATGTTACTTTTAAATTAACTCATTTAACCTTCACAACAAACTTAAAATATTTTAATTTATTATTCCAGTTTTATAGATGAGGAAGTTAAAGCTTGGGAGTTTAAATGAATTGACTGAGATGGCATAGAGAGTAAATAGTACAAATCCAACTCCAGGATATTTAACCTTCCCTCATTTCCTTCCTCTCTCCTTGCCTTCCTTCCTTCCTTCCTTTTTCCCCCCCTTTCCTCCTTCATTTCTTCCCTTCCATTCTCTGTATTTCCTCTTTCTTTCATCATACACCATTGCCTGAAGAAATTAGCAGATCTTCCTTCACAGAAGGAAATAGCTCTTCGTGTATTGATTTCTATAATAGGAGGCATTTAGTTATATTTGGTGAATCAGTGAGGGATAAACGAACACTTTCTTTTTTGTTTATTTTTTTATTTAATTTTTTGATTCATTGAACACAAATGGAGTACATCTATTGTTTCTCTGGTTGTACACAAAGTAGAGTCACACCATCTGTGCATTCATACATGTACACAGGGCAATGATGTCTGTCACACATACTGTTATTATTCTTACTCCCCCACCTTGACCCCACCCCTCCCTTCCCTCTATGCTCTCTATCCTTCCTCCATTCTTGCCATCCTTCCACCCCGCATTATGCATCATCATTCACATAACAGAGAGACCATTCGACCTTTGGATTTTGGGGATTGGCTAATCTCACTTAGCATAACAGTCTCCAACATCATCCATTTACCTGCAAATGCCATAATTTTATTCTTCTTTATGGCTGAGTAATATTCCATTGTATATATATATATACCATATTCATACCATACATACCACAATATATACCATTGTGTATATATACCATCCATTCATCTATTGAAGGGTATCTAAGTTGGTTCCACAATCTAGCTATTGTGAATTGAGCAGCTATGAACATTGATGTGGCTGCATCACTGTAGTAATCTGATTTTAAGTCCTTTGGGTATAGACCAAGGATTGGGATAGCTGGGTCAAATGGTGGATCCATTCCAAGTTTTCTAAGGAATATGATTAGAATAGGAGTTCTAATAATCTTCTCATCCCATATTGAGCTGATAGCAGGAGAGGAGGCATGAGGGAGACAGCACTGCTTGAAGATCTGCCATGGGGATTCCAGAATTGATAAATTGAGACTAGGGGCTACTAGGGTTCTGCCTTGAGCAATCAACTCTTGAAGTCAGAGTTCAGAGACATCAGTGTGAGCATGGTGAATCATCTGGAAGGCGCCCACTGGAGAGAATGGAGTTCTGGAGGATGGGTGGCTTTGTATTAATGAGGGAACATTTGGGAAGAACACCATGAACAGCCTAGTAGTGTAAAAACAGAAAGTGAAGGAAAAATGGCTTTTAAATTAGGATTAAGGGCTGGGGATGTGGCTCAGCTGGTAGAGTGCTTGCCCTGCAAGCACAAGGCCCTGGGTTCAATCCCCAGCACCGCAAAAACAAAAACAAAATAAATTAGGATTAAAAAAATAACAACAGAGCCAAAAATAGACAGGTAGGGTGTCACACACACCTGTAATTCCAATAACTCTGAAGGCTGAGGCAGTAGGATTGCGAGTTCAAAACCAGTCTTAGCAATTTAACGAGGCCCTAAGCAATTTAGGGAGACCGTGAGTCAAAAAGTGGGGAGGGGCGTGAAGCTGAGGATGTATCTCAGTGGGTAAGTGCCCCTGGGTTCAATGCCTGGTACTAAAAACAAAACAAAATAACAACAAGAAAACACCCTATACTGTGGGAAGGGACATCTGATATCTGATGTAAATTCTCCAGTCCCCTCTCAGCTTCAAATATTCTGTATTGATGTTGTATTTTTTCAACTTTAATGTATCTACTCAGGAACCACCCATAAGCCCATGGAAATGTTAATCATGTCATAGAATCACGGTACGTTTTCTGTTCGCTTATTAGTGTTTTGCCGAAATGAGTTTTGTCTTGATATCAAGAAGAGAACAGCTAAGGAAATTTACTTTTGGGGAAAAAATATATTTGTTCAAGTTTTTATTAGGAAATCCAAGTATTTAATAGAAATTTGCAGGCAGTAGCATTTTCACAGGAGTGGGAGTCCGAAGTCCAAGCACCACCACTGACCCAGCAGTGAACACGTGCAGAGCATTTCAGCTTTCTGAGTACTCTGTCCAAAGGCTTTAATACTGACTTTTCCTCTACATCCTGCCTCTCCATAACCAAACACAGGCTGATTCAAAATGAAGAAGGGAAGTGCATTCCAGTTTTAAAAGGTTTTCTGTAGAGGTCTTGCACAGGTCTTGGTTAAACTAATGTCTCAGTGCTATACATTTTGTTTCCATTGTTGGTTCACCTTCACCATATTTTCTAGCTGGTGAATGCTCAGTAGGGAAACCCAGCTGACGTTGTCTCTGGCCAGTCTAATCGATCATCTTTCCTTTTTGCTCTTTCACATTGACGTTTTTGTGAGCACTCCCTAAACAAATATTCCTACTTGCTAATGACTTCTGGTTCTATCCATCCTATAATATTCCTCATCTAGCCTATATTTTATTTCAGCATTATACCTAATTAGTTACATATGTAATTCTTAGTTAGGATTTCTTTTTCCTCCCTTACTGTTTGAAAGCTTTCTTTGTCTTCTTAAGTACACATAGTATGATTTTCCTGAATTCTTGTTTTGTCTGTTTCAAGACTGTTTCAGAGGGCACACACTGTGCTGCCTCACTCCTCTGGTCTTCAGGCCTTGTTGTTTTGACATGCGAGTCTGTGTTTGGGGCCTGGAGTGATGCTTGTTTTCCCCGGTGCTGTGCTGGGGAAGCACTGGAGTCCTGCCCAGTCTGTATTCCTTAAGGCGTATTCATGTGGGTGGCAGGGATAAGCCCTCCCCTTGTGAAGAGCCCCAGGCCCTGCAGAACCATTGTGGGCCATCAGTTTGCTGCCAGCTCGCTAGGAGATGCCCAGGGTTAGCACTTAAGCTGCTCCGATGCGACAGCCCTGGGAGAGGATTTTGTTGGGCTACCAGTGTGAGTGTTTGGAAATGCAAGTAAGATTGTTGGAGTATGATTAGTCTATCTGCAGCTCTTTTTATCAACTGGGCACCAGAGCAAGGTTTTTATGATGTTCCCCATCTACAACCCTCCCCAGCCATCCTCCACCCCAGGTTCCAGCCACTTCCCTTCCCCAGTCCTGCCTCTGCCCCAACACATCCATACTGGTCATCCAGCAGATACTTCAAGGATTTTTCACAGTATTTTTTTTCCTTTTGGTACTGGGGATTGAACTCAGGGGCATGTAACCACTGAGCCACATCCCAGACAGGGTCTCACTGAGTTGCTTAGGGCCTCACTAAGTTGCTGAGACTGGCTTTGATTTCACAGTCTTTCTGCCTGAGGGTCCCAAGCCTCTGCAGTACACCACATAGCCTGTCTCATGAATTTTTAAAGTACTTTTTCTTCAGATTTATGCTTTCCCCCTTATTCTAGTGCTTTCCAGGTGGATTTGGGAAGAAGCATTCAATACCCTATGGCAATGACCATATTGCCAGGCAGAAAGTCTGATATGATCAAATGCTATGCAAATGTAAACTGTGATGATAACTAGGACAAATACTTGATGATTATCTATGAATAAAACTCCAAAAGCTTAAAAGAAAGAAGAAAGGAAGAAAGAAAGGAAGGAAGGAAGGAAGGAAGGAAGGAAGGAAGGAAGGAAGGAAGGAAGAAAAAAAAGTTATTCTTGCCAATTGGGTATTTTTGTGACATATTATTTGTTACTGACATAAAATGGCTCTAAAAAGAGAGAAAAAAAATTTTCAACCTGTTTAAAGATATGTGGAGGTGAATGCTTGACGAGAGATGCTGGAGGAAAGATGACACAGGACACCTTGGTCACTGAGGATCACCGGCAGCTTCACCACCTCTAACTAGATCTCTCCCATGCAGATGCCAGGTCACTCCCACTTGAAACCCCACATTGTCTTGCTAGGTCTGTCCCCTGACGGGTGTCTAATATACAAAAGGACATACCTGGCATGGGGAAGCATATCCAGACACTAGAGCTCTTGTTATTCTGAGAAACTTCCTCCCAGTTCATGACCTTTCCCCTACTTTTCTCAGCAACTCTGACTTGATTAGATAGGAATCTAAACACACTACCCACAGGGCTCAACACTCCTTCCTCACCAAACTCTTCAGGGTTTGGAATCAAAGGTCTGCCTTTCACCCCAGGCAATCGTAAACAGTAAGACGTGGCAAATAAGCGATTGGCCTAACCAGCAGCAAAATCACAAACACTGTTGGCTTTTCTCTTTCCACAACAGAATCCACATGCGGGTAAAATGAAAGAGCCCTAGATTTGCAGCTGTGGCAGCTTATATCCCTTTCCAGCCACTGTCCCTCTTCACACATCCCACAAGACAGGCCATTTAATCTCTCAAAGCCTCCCTGTCCATATCTTCTGAATGGGGCACGTATAATTCAGGTCAACTTTATAGAACTGTTCCAAGTTCAGATCATGTGCATCTGGAAACAGAAAGAGCACCAGGAATGCTTGTTCTGGATTAGTATTATTATGAAATAAACAGTTAATATCCAAAAATGTAACATTAAAATATATCACCAAACATACAACGTCTCCCCAGGTCCACACTTGCCATAAATCTAGCTTTCCTACCTACCCACGTTCTGATCCCTAGATTTCCAAAAGCTTTTTTCCTTTTGATTGAAATAAAAAGTGCCAATCTGCATAGAGATTACTTCAATTTATCAGTCACAGGAACCTTGGGTGAATGCATTTTCAGGGCATTTGTTAAAAGGACTGTAACCTTCTGAGGTAGAAGAAATGCAGATCTTTTGTGGGCAAAAACAGGAAAAATCTAGGTACTTGGGAAGTTTGTTTATGATTTTGCTTTCCTAAACCAATTTTCTTAGTAGCATTGCCTAAAAAACAAACATTGATTTTGCAAGACTTTGTCCTAGATGTCTAAACTTTTTAATCCCTATAGTCAATTTCTCTAAGTCTTAATGTTATATAATACCTATCATATTTTTTTATTAATCCTACTTTTCATTAATACTCCGTAGAAGTTTAAGGAACTCAAAATCTCAAACAAAAATGAAAAGTCTTTTCATTTAAGAAGTGTCAAAATAAATGTCGATTCATTCAGGGATTGGAGAGGTGGTATCTTCTTTAGACACAACTGTTGTGAAGCACTTTTCAAGTGCATATCACATCTGGGCATGGTGGTACAGGTCTGTAAATCCAGCAGCTCGGGAGGCTGAGGCAGGAGGATTGTGAGTTCAAAGCCAGCCTCAGCATCTTGGCAAGACCCTGTCTCAAAATAAAAAGTAAAAAGTTCTGGGGATGTGACTCAGTGGTTGAGTGCCCCTGAGTTCAATCCCTGGTACAAAAAAAAAAAAAGCATACCAAAGCCTCTGAATTATAATATACACTAAGTAAAGTGTGTATTAGAGTGGATGATTTTGTTCTTCAAGTTGACTCATTCTGTGCCCATTATCCTCCATGAATATTTGTGTAAGACCCTAGTAGTCCTATCCCATTCCATCCATCATCTTAGTGAAAAAAGGAGCATGTGAGGATTATCTGGAACACTCAAAAGCTTAAAGGTTGAAGAGTGAGAGCAGCTGCCAGGAGAGATCAGTGATTTGGAGGAAGACCATGGAACTGTCAGGTCTTATAGGCTAAGGGAAAAAAGTGCTTTGAGGAGGAGGGAGCATAACTTTGCTCCTTAGAAGTATAGGAAACTGAAGGTTCAGGACCAACCACTGGATTTGGTGAAAAGGTAGTCATTGTTGACCTTGATAAGAAGCATTTTCAATGTGCATCTGGAAATTGAAAGAGCACTAGGAATGCTTGTTCTGGATTAGTATTATTATGAAATAAACAGTTAATGTCTAAAAATGTAACATCAAAATATGTCACCAAACATACAACATCTCCCTGGGTCTACAGTTGCCATAAATCTAGCTTTCCTACCTACCCATGTTCTGATCTCTAGATTTCCAAAAGCTTTTTTCCTTTTGATTCAAGTAAAAGTGCCAATCTGCAAAGAAGAGATTACTTGAGTTTATCAGTCATGGGTGAATGCATTTTCAGGGCATTTGTTAAAAGGAATGTGGCTTTCTATACATTTGCATAGCATTCAATGGAGCACTGGGAAACAAAGCCTAACTGGTTGTTAAAGACAGGATGAGCGGTAAGGACGTGAAATAAGGACAGAATTTTTTTTTTTTTTTTTTTTTTTTTTTTTTTTTGGTACTTGGAGGTTGAACCTAGAGACACTTTACCACTGAGTTACATCCTCAGTCCTTTTTATTTTTTATTTTGACACAGGATCTTGCTAAATTGCTGAGGATTGCACTAAGTTGTCCAGGCAGGACCGGAACTTGCAGTCTTCCTGCCCCAGTCTCCCAAGTTGCTAGGATTACATGCATGTGTCACCATGTCTGGCTGAGGACAGGCATTTTAATGAATTTTGCTACAGAGGGGAACATAGAGTTGGTGGTGCACTCAGTAGGACATATAGGGCCAAGAGAGTTAAAGATGGGGTTATGCAAAAACACTAAGTTAAGAACAACCTAGTAGAAAGGGAAAATTGAACACAAGAAAGAGGGAGGATAACTGCAGAGCAGTCCTTATGTAGAAAAGATGCAAGGTAATCACTGCATACGTGGTGACTTTGGCCCTAAGCCAAACCAGGGCTGGTTCCTCTCTGTAGGAACAGAGAGAATAGGCAGAGTAGGGCCTTCAAAGGCAGGGAGGCTGTGTAATTTGTTAATAGTAATCGGAGTAGCCTTTTTCTGATTGCTGCTATGTTCTCAATGAAACAAGAGTCAAAGTGATCAACTGAGAATAAGCAGAAAGGGAATGAAGACAAAGGGGAAGCTGCTATTAGCCCTCTTGGGATGCAGTAGAATGGCCGGGCCATGCTGAGGGTCCATCCACATGAGGAGCATGTTTGTAAATTTAAAGTCAAGCAGTCAATATGATATTGTGTTTTCCTTCACCTGTGTTAGTTGCTCAGCTGCAGGTTTAAAATAGATCAGGAGCTGGGTTTATACACAGATGAAGATTTGCTAGGTCAGAGAGAATGAATGGCAAAGAGTGTGTAGGAATGATTTATGAGGGTGCACCAGGGCTAGTCTGAGCTGAGTAAGGAAAGAAAAGAGGTCATGAACTATGATAAATGGTGAAAAACTAGGAGAATCAAGGTGGTCCTAGGGGAAGCAAAGATGAAGGTACCTTAAAAGTGAGCTGGAACAGTAGAAGTTGTTAGAAATTGGGATGCATGAAAATGAAATTTTGGAGGTGGTATGGAAATGACAACTTCACTGAGAGGTCAAGGTGGATGAGAGAACTGATGGTGGAGAGGAAGACTGTGATCCTTGTGCTTAAATCTTTATAAATGGGGGGAAGTGGAGCAAGACTCTTAGTTGACTGCAAGAACAAAGGTGTCCTGGGTTGTCTAGACTGTTGTCTTGTGCTTTAGAGAATTTTTGAGAAGATGAAGAGCAAAAACATTCTGGAGTATCAATGAAGAGCAAAGAGGATACATACCTTTTTCTAAGCACTGAAATGCACTGAGTATTTGTGGCCAGGGTGTGTGACTTGGGAGGATACAATGCACACAACCACCATTTGAAAGAGCTGTAGGTTGGCGTAGACAAGAAGGAATAGGCATTTCAGAGAAGAGATAGGCAATAATGTACTTTCTTGATGATAGAATTTTGCAAAAGGCTCATTGGAATGGCCTGGGTGACAGAATGAGGTGGGAGACTGAGTGAGAATAGTACAGAACCAAGATGCAAGGAGGCAAGAACCTAACGACAATAGAAGACCTAGGGGTCTCAGGCTTTGGGGGACACCTAGAGGTTCTCTGTCTTAGGAAAATGAGGTAATCTGTCTCTCTAATGCAGGAGCCATTCTGAATCTTCTGTGTTCTCCCTAATGTTATATTAGACAGAGGGATAAATTGAATTAACTATTAAGTGAATGAATGACCCTCATAAAAGACAGAGGAAGGGCTGGGGATGTAGCCCAGTGGTAGAGCACTTGGCTAGCATGCAAAAGGCCCTGAGTTTGATCCGCAGTACTGAAAAAAAAGAGAGAGAAAGAGAAAGATTGGTGCTGTGAGAGATTCATTTAGAATATCAGATAGCAGGAAGCTGTGTATTGAGAAGTTAGAAGAACTACATGGAAAGACTAGAATCTGAAGTCAAAAGATGTGGTTGAGCCCCTAATCTGCAACTCACTGCTTTTAGGTTATTTTGGGGGGGGGGGAATCTCATCTCTCAACATATCTCTGGTATCATTTCTTTTTTTTTGTACTGAGGATTGAATCCAGGGTCTATTAACCTCTGAGCCACATTCCCAACCCTTTCTTATATTTTACTTAGAGACAGGGTCTCGCTGAGTTGTGTAGGCCCTCACTAAGTTGCTAAGGCAGGCTTTGAACTTACAGTCCCCTGCCTCAGCCTCCAGAGCTGCTGGGATTACAGGCATGCACCGTCATGCCCAGCATCTGATATCATTTTTAAAGTAAATATTTTTTCCTTAGGAAAACTTGAGCAGTAGATGACAGTTACTTATTTGGAGTTCTTGTACCTGTACGAGGCACTAATCACACCCTACTTGGAAATTGTGTTAGAGCTGTACAAACAAAATAATGGACAATAAAGATAGAAGAAATATACTAGTTCAATATACTCTTACATACACCCTTTGTAGAGCTACTATTAAAAGATACATTTCTTTTAGTTTTGAAAAATTATTCTTTTCTTTGTTTTGTTTTCTGTTTTTGTTTTGGTTTTGGTACCCCAGGGCTTCTCTACCACTGAGCTGCATCCCCAGCCCTTTTTATTTTTTATTTTGAGACAAGGGCTCACTGAGTTGTCAAGGTCAGCCTTGAATTTGCAACCTCCTGTCTCAGGCTCTTGAGTCGCTGGGATTACAATCACTGTGCCTGAAAAATGTTTCAGTCACCATGCTTGGTTGAAAATTTTTCCTTATAATGCATAATACACTAAAACAGTAATACCTAACACCAGTGAGAGGATTACAGCCAAAAAAAAAGAGTCACTCAGATGAGGAGTCAGGGTCCCAGGGAGGCCAGTTGGGGTTTCCCTCAGATGCATAATAAGGAACATCAAAACCTCCCCATTAGGTGGCTGCACCAAAACAAAGCTGTCAGGGGAGACTGAGACAGGCAGAGTGGGAGCCAGCCATTCCCACACACACCCAGGAACAGGGCAATTGTGTACATGTTGGAGAGATGATGTTTTTCTTTGACTCACCCATGTTCTGAGTGAGACCTTTGGCCCAGTTTTAGAAGCAGGCTGAGCCCAGATAAGCCGAGGCGGAGCTTCCTGAGGCAGAAGTTCCTGGGCTTTATAAAGCCCAACCAGCCTTTGCTGGGCATCTCTCCC
This sequence comes from Glaucomys volans, assembly GCA_020662805.1. Classification (NCBI taxonomy): domain Eukaryota; kingdom Metazoa; phylum Chordata; class Mammalia; order Rodentia; family Sciuridae; genus Glaucomys; species Glaucomys volans. Next base: position 48,935 of record JAJEJO010052216.1, on the reverse strand, counting down.
AAGAACCGTGAACTGCTGGCTTTCTGCTTTTGCTCCTCTGGAAATGCAGCGGCTGTTGACTCCAGTGAGGCGGGTCCTGCAGGTGGGAAGAGTGATGCAGGAGGCTTCCCTCACACCTGCTCGCCTGCTCCCAGCAGCCCACCAAAGGTGAGTCACCTCCTCCCCAGGGGGTCCGAACAGGTTACTGTTTGAGAAGTATCATAGACCAGTAAAAGATAGGCAGAGGACTTGCCAGAGGGAAAGCTCACTAGAATCCCTGTCAAACAGCCTTAGAGAAGCAACTTGATTTATCAGCATCTCAGTTACCTCATCCTTAAACATACAGATCCATTTCTGTTCTAGAATCGGGGGATCCCCAACCCCCTGACACATGCTGTTTGGGGACAATAGCATCATTTACTCTGCTAGCTGCAACAAGCAGCAAAATTACTGGTACCAGGGTTCCCATCTCTCTCCTCTCCTCCTCTCTTTGACTGCTACCTCCTGACAAGTCCCTCAGGATTACACAACTACCATACTAGTAATACCAGTGACTTCAAGTCACCTCAGCAAGATGCAAAATGGACTGAGGATAAGAAGCTGTGATTCTCAGTGCTCTAATTCTATGCAAGGGGAAAATGAAATGTGAAGATAAGGCATGTGTGTGTTTATGTGTGTGCACGCATGTGCCTCTGCAAGAAGATTACAGACATTTCTTTCCTTTGTAAATATCCACTCAGTCTCCCCTAAGTGCTTTCAGTTTCCCCGCGATGATGGTAACAGCTGTAGTTAGTGCCTTGGGCTCTCAGCCAGCTCTGAGTTATTATCTAGTCCCCAAATCATCCACTCTATCTCAGGACTAGCTCTATCTTTTCTTCCATTTTTACTCTGCACTCTGTAAATACTGAATACCTAGAAAAGAGATTTTGTTCTAGTGCCTTCTCTAATCTGACACTGGGAACCTGCATACATGGATATAGTGGGGAAGAGGCTGATGTTCATTAGCCTCCTTATTTTCCTCATGACTCTGTCATCATCTCCACTCTTCCCATCCCACCGCTGCCAAACCACTGCATACCCCAGGTCAGAATTTAACTTGTCTCTGTATTTGTAGAGAAGGAGTTAGCATGGGTTTGACTGTTTCAATAATCAACAGTTGACCAGTAACCCACAGATAAATCTCAGTCCTCACCAATGCTCTGACATCTTGAATTCAAACTCTTGGAATCCTCATTTGCATTTAATTCCATTATCTGTGCCTGAACTAATGCCAAGAATGCTCCTTAAGGGTTGCATTTTCTCCATATGTCTATCTCCTCTAATCCAACCTGCATCAGCTTTAAGTCCAAACTAAGAACTACTCCTGCCTTAGCATCTGCTTCCTTATCTCTAAAGCTAAGCAAGGTCATGGGTCCCACTGCCTGTGTTTCTAACTGTTGTTCCCTCCCTTATACACCCTCCTCTCCAGGTTAGCTAGTCTGTTCCATCGCCCCTGCTGTGACCATGACCCTTTCATCCCCTTCCAATTCTTCATCAGCAGAAACTTCCTCAACCACTGAGGTGGATCTCAAATGCATCCTCTCCCATGAAGTCTTTCTTTATCTTCCCACCCATGCACATCTCTGCTTTCTTTAAACTGCAGGATTTTAACCATATCCCTAGTTGGGTTATTCAAGGACATCATCATGAAACTTGCCCTCATTTTTACTCAACCCCTTCACCCCCAGGTCAGCAGAGTGCCTGACCTGTAATAGTTAATTTTAAAGGAGGCAAGATGGAGTAAAGGAAGAAAGGTTTGGTGCATGCTCCCAAACAAACATTTTACATTAGAGTGATTATTTCTTAGAGAAAGTGCAAGATTAGAAGGATACTCTTCACTCCAATGCCCTGATGCCCCTGGAAACATTGAAATATTACTTGTTTTCAAGGCTCTGAAATCCATGTCCAGAAGTTATCCTACCAAGACAATTACAAAAGTTACCAAATGACTCGTTCTTGGAACCTCTCCTTGAACCTCAGATTTCTAGCTGGGAAGAGAGGGAGGAAGTCAGCCTAGGAGAGGCAGAGTGAGAAGAAAGTTGGGGAAAACCAGCTGGGCTGGCAGCTTCGAAGGCTGGCTAACCATTAGCTTCTAGGTACTGGGGAAGCTCCTCCATAAATATTTGAAAGTACAAACTCCATTTATTTGGGGGACACCAAATAAATAGGGCAGATAGATGAATTGCAAACCTCTCCTGTCAGATGTTGACACGTATCACTTTGCCTGCTATCTTGTGATCATAGGATCCAACTTTGCTCCCAATAGTCCCTAAAAGTGACCTTCCTGATGGAAGAATCTGGGGCTTCCAGAGGCACAGAATCCTGTAATGAGGGATAGAAGCATTTGATATGAGCTAGAGCTCCTATGGCATAGGGATAACTCTGTAAGTCAGGAACCCAAGGGAGTGAAGAGTTGGACTATTTCTTACACATGGAAAACTGTGACGTTCCTCTGAGCACATCGTTTCACCAGGGTGTGCCTTGGTTTCACCGTCTGTACAGTAGGGGTCACTGAAGTGACCAGATTTCAAGTGCTTTCCCATAGTAGCCTATGAGCAGTGGACTTGGTGAGCTCTACACTTGGAGCTGGGAGGAGAAACTTAAGATTTTCACTAAGAGTATTTGAGAGTCAGATGGAGGAAAAGAGGATTCTCTTTCCTCTTCTACTGATCCCCATTTTCTCTCCAACCTCTATGGTCTTGCAGGTTTTCTTGCTCTACTACATGTTGATCTAGACAATGTCTGCCTCTTTCTGGGTACAAAGGATGTCTCATTCACTGCTGTCTATGAGCTCTGGGTTGAGTGTACTCAATAACATTGAGGGTCCCAAAAAGCAGATAGGATGAAATGAAGCAGAAAACGTCCTTAAAAAGCAGGAAAATGATGATTATGTTCTTGTGTGGGAAAAAGAAAAATGGAGGAAAGAGGAAGGTAATAAGAGTGACATTTTAAAAATGAGTGATGTAGGTTCTTCTCCTTTGAAGGTTTGATAATTTAACAGTGAAGACAAGTATGGCTTTTTTATTTGTTGGGAGACTTTTTACTACTGATTCAACCTTATTACTTGTAATTGGTCTCTTCAGGTTTTCTATGTTCTCATGGTTCAATTTTGGTAGATTGTATGTGTCCAGAAATTTGCCAATTTGTTCTAGGTCTTTCAATTTGTTGACCGGTAGTTGCTTATAATACGCCCTAATGATCCTTTGTATTTCTGTGGTGTCTGATGTAATAGTTTCTTTTCCATCTCTGATTTGGGTCTTCTCTATTGTTTCTTGGGTAGTCTAACTAAAGGTTTGTGAATTCTGTTTTTCTTTTCAAAAAACCAACTCTATGTTTCATTCATCTTTTGTATTTTTTTAGTCTTTATTTCACTTATTTCTGCTCTGTTATTGTTTAATGTTTTTGTCCTAATTTGGGGTTTGGTTTGTACTTGCTCTCCTAATTTCTTGAGTCATATCATTAGGTTGTTCATTTGAAATATTTCTATTCGTTTGATGTAGGCACTTATTTCTATAAACTTTGCTCTTAGTACCACTCTTGCTGCATCACACAGGTTTTAATGTATTTATTTTTCATTTGTTTTTATTCCTCCATTGACCTACTGCTTATTCAAAAGAATGTTGTTTAATTTCCATGTATTTGCATTATTTCTAAAGATCCCCTGCTGCTGATTTCTAGTATTATTCTATTGTGGTTAGAGAAGATACATGCTGTGATTTCAAGTTCTTTGAATTTGTTAAGACTGGTTTTGTTGCCTATGATATGGTTTATCCTGGAGAATGTTCCCAATGAGAAGAATATGTATTCTTTAGCTGTTGGGTGAAACATCCTGTAAATGTCTTGTAGATTTATTTGGACCGTGGTCTAGTTTTAACTCTGTTGTTTCTTTGTTTACTTTTTGCCTGGGTCATTTGTCCATGGATGAATGTGCATGGGCAAAATTGCGCATTTTTGTTGTATTATTGTCTATTTCTCCTTTCAGATCTAATAATGTTTGCTTTACACAATTGAATGCTACTGAATTGGGTTCATTTATATTTATAATTATTTCCTCTTGATGAATTTATTCCTTTATTATAGAGTGATTTTCTGTAGCACTTTCTACAGATTTTGACTTAGAGTCTGTTTTATCTGGTAATTTTGGTTTCCTGTTTAGTTTTGGTTTCCATGTACATTGGAACTGTTTTTCTATCCTTTCACATTCAGTCTGCTGTGCATTTCCTGGTGAAGAGAGTTTCTTAGACAGGGCATATCATTAGATCTTGTTTTTGTTAAATCTATTCAGCTAGTATATATCTCTTAATTTAGAAATTTAATGTTTCCATTCAAGGTTACTGTTGATAAGTAAAAGCATTTTGTTAATTTTTCTGTTCATTTTATATATTCTTTGATACAGTTTTATTCTTCTGTGTATCTGCTCTACCATCAAGTTTTTATACTTTTGGATATTTTCATAATAGTGGTTATCATTCCTTTACTTCTAGTGTAGGACTCCCTTAAGCATTCTCTATGGGGCTAATCTAGTGGTGAAAATACACTCAATTTTTTAATTTGTTTTGAAAAGACTTTATTTTTTCTTCCTTTCTGAAGGATACCTTTGCTTGATATAGTATTCTTGGTTGGCAATTTATCCTATTTCTCTAGTATGCTGAAAAATCTGTTGTTGGTCTAATGGAGATTGCCTTATATGTAACAATGTATTTCTCTTCCTGTTTTTAGAATTCTCTCTTTGTCTTGTATTTTTGACAAAATATAATGTGCCTTGGAGAAGATTTGTTTTCATCCAATCCACTAGGGGTGCTTTGAGTTTCCTGAATCTGAATATTCACATGTTTTCTAAGATTTTGTAGGTTTTCAGCAATTATTTTATTGAATAGGTTTCCAGTATCTTTTCTTTTCTCTTATCCTGAAACACTCATAATGCAAAAATTTACTGTTAAATGCTTCACATAAGTATCAAAGGCTTTTTTCATTACTTCTTGTTCCTCTTTCTCACCACCCCCCTTCCTCCTCATTCTTCTTTTTCTCCTCCTCCTTCTCCTTTTCCTTTTCCTCAACTTCCTTTTCCTTCTCCTTTCCTTCTTCTTCTCTGGATTATTTTAAAAGACCTGTCTTTTCAGGTTCAGAAGTTATTACATTATTTCTTCTGCCTGCTCTATTATGCTGTTGAGGCTCTCAATTATATTTTTATGTCATTTAATGAGCTTTTTAGCTCCAATATTTTCCTTTGGTTCATTTTTGTGATCTTTATCTCTGTTCAGTTCCTCATTTGGATCATGAATTATCTCCCTAATTTCATTGGATTGTTGGTCTGTATTCTTTTGTATCTCATTAAGATTCCTTAAAAATCATTATTTTCTACTCTTTTTCAGGCAATTCACCATTTTCATTTTCTTTGGGATTTGTTGCTAGATAATCATTTTGTTCCTTTACAAATTTCACATTACCTTTTCTTGCTTCTAGTGTCCCTATATTGGTATTTTTGTATCTGGTGGATCAATGAAGTGTGACTTTCATAGTAAAAGACTTTCTCCTGGTTATATGTCATAGGGTGTTGGTTAGATATGCTGAATTGGGTTGGTTCCAGATGAACTCTTTAATGTAGTGACTGTGTAGCTTCATCAACTGTAATTAATGTCAGTGATGTCATTGGGCTATAGGAGTTATAAGATTATATCATTAGCTGAAATGCTGGTCTCCTAGGTAAGGAGGATTCGCTAGCAGCTCTGGGTCGTCTGGTGCTCTGTGAGTGCTGTGGGGGGGGGGGCTCCTGTTAATTTCTACAGATGATGTGATGACAAGAGTCCACTCTGAAGGGCCTAGGCACATGTGGCACTGTATGTTCAGAGTGAGGTGAGTTGTCTGTCAGTATCTGAGGGCTGCACAGGAGCGGAGCTGCACTAGTGAACCCAGACAGGGCAACTGTAAGTGGCTAAAGGCTATGGATATCATTATGTGATCTCCATGAGCCAATCTGCTCAGGGAAGTCTGCTTTCTGTTTTTCAGGGTTTCAGTGACCTCAGCTGGACTTCTCAACTACTTCTTGGGGGCTGCAGGAGGATAGGTAGGGCTACCTGGCTGCTTCCCACGGCCTTTGTGAGATGAGCCACTCTGGGATAAGTGCTTGTCCATCTGCTTCCTAGGGCTGAGAATAGGTAGATAGGGCCACATGGCTATTTCATGGGCTTAGGTTGGCCAAGCTGATGAGGGCAGTTGCCCAGCTGCTTCATAGAACCTGAGATGTGCAGGATCTCAAGGTAACATTGTGCAGGAGGAGCATGGGTGAGGGAGGGCACAATGTGAATTGGGCTCTTTCTTTGGGTGGGGCAATGTAGGAGTGTAGTAAGTGGGTAATGGCCTACACTTGGCTAAGAGTTTGCCAGGGCCGCAGACTTTTCCAACAGCAAATAGCATAAAGTGAATGGGGACTTCTGGTTGCTTCCTACTTACCCTTTCCCCACTAAGGAAAACCCCTCTTTGTTCAGGTTGATAATTTAGAGATATAAGGATAGTTGTTATTGTTTATCTCCCTTCTTTATAATGTTATCATGTATTTCCATGTTCTGCAATGTCTTTGACACATTCCCATTTCACTCTAGCACTCTATCTCAAACATGCCCATGATATAGCTGTAGTTTTTCTTTATGGAGGGAAGCACCCAAACACTTCTAGTCAGCCATCTTGATGATGTCACTTCCCTAGTAAAAGGATTAATTTAACTTAGGTTACAAAAAGCTAAGTATTCATATTATAAACTCTTGTTACAATAAGCTAGGTATGCATGTTATAAACTCTATATTCACCACTAAAAGAAAAAGAGAGATAAAATGGAATCATAAATATTTGTCTAATCAAGAAGAATCCAGAATAAAAGCGGAATAAAGGAACAAAGAACATAGAAGACAAGCAGAAACAAATAGGGAGATGCAGACTTAGTCCCAACTCTAGCAGTAATTACACTAAATATAAAAGGACTAAATATTCCAATTAAAACACATCATTATCAGGTTTGTTAAGTTTTTCCAAAGGCTCAACTACATACAGTACATAAGAGGTATGTGTTAAATATAAAGAACACAAGTTTGAAAGTATAAAAAGAGAAAAATATAAATACTTGGAGAGGTTGAAAGTATAAACATACAGAATTACTATACAAATAGTAATTTAAAAGCTAGATATATTGACATCGGGAAAAGTAGACTGCATGATAAGAGTATAAAGATGAAATGGTTAATTCAACAGAAAGATACAATAATACTAAGATTTTACACATTTGGTAATATAGCTTCAAAACATATTAAAACATGAACTGAATGGTTGCTGTATTACTGTTTTTTGAGGAAATTGTCTACAGACCATTAGTGGAATTATGATTGTTATCTTCACCACAGGTTTTCTACTATCTCTGCTGTCCCCCTGGCCAAAACAGATACTTGGCCAAAAGATGTGGGCATCCTTGCCATGGAGGTCTACTTCCCAGCCCAATATGTGGACCAAACTGACTTGGAGAAGTACAACAATGTGGAAGCAGGGAAGTATACAGTGGGCTTGGGCCAAACCCATATGGGCTTTTGCTCAGTCCAGGAGGACATCAACTCCCTCTGCCTGACAGTGGTGCAACGACTGATGGAGCGCACACAGGTCCCGTGGGACTCCGTGGGTCGACTGGAAGTGGGCACGGAGACCATCATCGACAAGTCCAAGGCTGTCAAAACGGTGCTCATGGAACTCTTCCAGGATTCTGGCAACACTGACATTGAGGGCATAGACACCACCAATGCGTGCTACGGTGGCACTGCATCCCTCTTCAATGCTGCCAACTGGATGGAGTCTAGCTATTGGGATGGTAGGTGCTGCCGGGGGCATTGTGTAAGAAAGGAGCGTGCGGGACGGGGGTTGTGGTTCAGCGATGGAGCACTTGCCTAGCATGTGTGAGGCACTGATTCTGATTCTCAGCACCACATATAAATAAATCAATAAAATAAATTTAATTTATTAATTTAAAATAAATTTTAAATAAATTTATTTAAAATCAATAAAATAAAATAAAGGTCTTTCAACATCTAAAAAAATATTTTAAAAAAAAGAAAGGAGCTTTGGTTGGAGGCTGAATCTTATTAGATTTGCTCTTAATTCCCCAGAGGGCTTTATCCCAGGAGGGCCAGATAGCTTATTCACATAGTTCCGCTATCATCCAACAGTCACAAAAATATAACCACTTAGACGTGGATAGCTTTCTACAGTCAGGTAGCATGCTCACGTAGCTGTTCATTTAACCCTTACAACAGAGTAGATATGGGTGTTACATCTTATTATAGATGATAAAATGGAAGATCTGTTAGCTAACTCATAATGAATGCAGAGCCAAGACACCAAACCAAATCTAATATACTTCTTACTTTACTGTACCTACTTCTCTCAAACATCTTCTAAGTCTCCAAGAGATTGGTGATGGTAAAGGTTTATACAAATGTATATGGTAAAGGGAAAACTCTGGCAGAGAGAATCACAGGACAAACTTTTAGCATAGTATTTTGCTCTTTCTTTCTTGGCCCCTAGGATATTGATTTTGCTTAATGTACAAACAATACCTGTGTCTTATTTATATCTTCCTTCAAAGTTATACTGGAGGAATACCACCAGTTTTGATGGCAACAAAATCACCAAGGGAAACAGCACCAAATGAGATTTGAAAACCCTAGCTCTCCCAATAATTGCTGACAATTCCCTTAAACTCTTGGAACCTCAAAGTTCTTATTTGCTTATCTGTCCTGCAGGGCTAATAAGAAAACTGAATAAAATAATACACAGGGATACAAAAGACGGTAACTTGGCCTTCAAGGTACTCTATGTTTGCTGAGTTTAAAACTAGGACTAAAAACCTTGGGAACAATTGCAAACATTAATTATTATAAGAATAATTATAAAGTCTCAATGTTGATGGGAGCTTAGAAATTAATGAAATATTCTTTGCTTTCAAAAAGAGGTCAAAAGAAGTTTCACAGTTTATCTCTCTTCACACAGTAAGACAGTATGATTCCAAAAGCCCATTCAGTGCTCTCTCAATCGCTCTACATGGCCATACCATTAATGGTTCCATTAATATAGGATGTTCCAGTCTCCATGTCATCAAATCTGCTTTTACAGTGCATCTCTTGCTTGACACTCTATTCCTACCTCTTTAGCAACCCCTACCACCATCCCCTCCACCAATATGTTCAACCAAGTACTGAGTGGGAGAGTAGAAATGACGAATGGGCCTTTAACCAACAATCAGAGAGCCTATTCTTGGGAGCACTGTCAGCTTTATGTAGTTTCAAATGGGTAGATTTGGCTGAGTTGCTGATTATGCCAAAGTGGAGGACTGGAAATGCATCCTTCTTTGACACAATGTCTTAGTAGAAAAATAAAGACAAAAAACCAAACTATTGAAATGTGCACTTTTAGTCTTGTATGTAAAACAAAAAGTGTGTCTAAGCTTGAGCCTGAACATCAGGACTACACACCTGAAGGTGATGCCAACCACCAGGACCCCAAGAGGCCAGTGTGGATGAGATCTCTGTTTCTGATCTAGTCAGCCGTCCACCTGTCCACCTGGGGAACTTCAGGTGGGAGGGAGAGGCTCTGGGACTCAGGAGGAAGTTCCAAACCACCCAGAGAAGACAGAGGAGTATGAGGGAAGGAAAGAGTGGGACTGGCTCAGATCACCTGGAAGTCCCCATGTTTTATTGTCTTTTCTAAAAATGAAAGTAATTGAAACTTGTAGTTGGAACGAAAAAATATATAAATACACACATACACTAAAGGGTGTAAGAAAAATTTCCTTCTGACACCCCATTACTGCTTCCCAGAATTTAACACTAACAGTTTCTATGCATGATCCCAAATTTTTCTATGTGCCTGCAAACATGCACATGTTTATTTAGTTTCAGACATTATACATATTATTCATCATCTCTGATATCTTAGAGACCATTCTATATCAACATATATAAAGTCTACATTAGACTTTTTAAAAAGCTACATAATATATTCTATTGATGCATATGCCAAACTTTAATTAATTTCATACTGATGGGTATTTAGATTATTGTATTTTGGCAAATATAAGTTATGTTTTAATGAACACTTTACAATAGTTTTACATGCTTGCAGCAATATGTTACAAAAATAAAATCCTAAAAATTGAATTGTAGTATAGGTTTATTTAAAGATTTGTTTAAAATGTATCAAATTGATCTCCAAAATATTGTGTTAAATTGCAATTCTATAACACATGTTTTCAAGCCTTTTAATCTTTGTCAATTTAATAATTAAAATCATACTGGTTTCTATTTGCTTTTTTCTCATTATAAGAGAGCTCGAATATTTTTTACAATATCTATGGGCCATTTTTGTATTACATTACTTATCCTTGTTATAAGACCTTTATAAATGAAAGAAAGTAAGTGTTGTTGTTTGTAAATATTTCTCAAGTTATTTAATTTTTACTTTGTTAAGAGAAGGTCCTTGGGCTTTAATGAATTTGGGTTGGTATCCTGATTCTGCATCTTTATCTTACTATTTAGCTATGTGGTTTTGAGCAAGTGACTTAAGTTCTTAGGACCTCAATTTCTTCATTTATAAAGAGGAACTTACTCTATCCGCTACAATGAATTACTGTGAGGTTTAAATTGTATGAAGTCTTGGCTTCCAGCACAGGGTTGGTGTGAATGAATGCTGGGGGCTTCTCATGGTTAGATAGAACACTAAAATTGCTACTATGTCTATTCTATAGATTCGAGTTTTGATGGCAGTACTTTTAATTGGATAAGAGTGGAATGAATAAAAGTCTGTCATAGAGTTAGGTAGTATGAATCATTTACATGAATTGTGGTTGCTTAACATAAATTCTTCAGGGTACATGGTTTTAGGATCCAGTCAGAACTTGGTTCGACTCTTGAATTCTGTATTCACTAGGTATGTGACCTGAGACAAGTTACTTAATGTTTTTGGAGGGCAACATCTTCATCCATGAATGTAGATATTAACCACCTCATAGGGCGGGTCCAGGAACTGTTTAAAGGTAACTTTTGTCCATCTGGTATTTTAAATGTTGATTTCTCTTCCTATTTCTTGTCCTTCCTTCTATGATTTGGGAGATAATTCAGGATCATGGAGAGCTATAGGTGATTGGTGTGCACCTAAATTGTCTCCACAAGTGCCCGTAAATAATTTTTTTATTGAATTCAGAAGGAGAATTCTGAATAAATGAGCATTTTGCAGCTACAATGGCTGAGGCCACTGAGTGTGACTTTGCATTTCAAATCCATTGTGAGTTTTTCTACAGCATAAACTCCATGGGACTGGGATTTTTTGTTTTTTGTTTTTTTGCTTGTTTTGTTCCCTTTATTTCTAGTCTCTAAAATTGTGCCTGACACATGGTAGGCACTCAGTCTATTCTAGATTTGGCAGTGATACAATAACTTCTTTTCTGTCTTTGCAGGTCGCTACGCACTGGTGGTCTGTGGAGACATTGCGGTCTATCCCAATGGTAATGCTCGCCCCACAGGAGGGGCTGGAGCTGTGGCAATGCTGATTGGGCCCAAGGCCCCTCTAGCCCTGGAGCAAGGTTTGTTGTAACCTGTGACTAAGAGGCTGTGCATGGCATTGCCAAACACATACATAGATCCTAATCCCAAATTGCTACTCAGGGATTTGGTATAGGTTTGAGGATGGTGTTACTTGTCTCAGAATTCTGGTCCTGGGAGCAGAAGGTGGGGAGGAAGAGAAGAGGGGAATCAGAGAGGTTTCTTCTTCTGCATCATCAAGCATTAGGATAATGATGCATGAAGTGAGTGGTGCAGATGCTGACAAAGAAAACCTAGGGAACTAAACTGGGAATTGGCAAGGAAAGAAGAGAATTGGATATAAAGTAAGTCTTCCTTTGAGAATTTTGACTTCTATTCCAGGTTTTCTTAAGCCCACATATATGCAGTGAGGGAAATGTAAATCTCATTTATGTAACGCCAACCATCTTTCAATTCCCTTGGAATATATAAAAGATTTGAATAGGCATTGGTCTGGCAGGGGAGATGAATAAAACCCAGGCAGCTCTTTTCACGTGGTTCTCCCTCCATTCTGCATAAGGTGACCTGCTCTGTGTGTCCCTGAAGCCCTCTGTGCGCTTTTACAGGGCTTAGGGGAACCCATATGGAGAATGCTTATGACTTCTACAAGCCGAATTTGGCCTCAGAGTACCCCTTGGTGGATGGGAAACTCTCCATCCAGTGCTACTTGCGGGCCTTGGATCGGTGTTACACATCATACCGCCAGAAAATCCAGAAACAGTGGAAGCAAGGTAAGGGATTCAGAGAGCAGAGAGCGGGGACTCCTTTTACATGGGCTGAGTGTAACAGCCTTAATACTAGGTTCCTTTTCTCCTTCCCTGAAAATGATGTCAAGAAAAATATTTCAAATCCCCTTCTTAGACTCTTCCCTGGGTCTGTGCTAAATTCCATTTGAAGATCATTCAAAGTCAAGTTCAAAATTGCCTATAACTTAAGTTTAAAAACCAATAAAAAAAAAGCAATCCAGGGCCAAAGTTACAAATATGAAACCAATGTGTCCCCTATCCAGTGAATACTCTTGTGAGTAAGGGTGACCACATCCTACTGGGGCTGGGATTTACTTCTGTTTAAGTCAGGTGTGATTTGATTATTGGTTTGTGGTTTTCTGTTTGTTTGTTGTACCAGGTGTCGAACCCAGGGGTGCTTAACTACTGAACCACATCTCTAGTGTGTTTTATTTTTTATTTTGAGACAGGGTCTCCCTAAGTTGCTCAGGGCCTTGCTTAGTTGACTGGCTTTGAACTTGTGATCCTCCTGAGCTGCTGTGATTACATACGTGTGCCACTGTGCCCAATTTGGTTTGTAGTTTGTAGTCTGATTGATGTTGAAAAATCTTACCTACATTTTAAAAATATTAAGTGTTAAAAATATCAGTGTTTTTTTCTCTGGATGATAGCATTACAGGTTGATTTTTATATTCACCTTTAGTTTCTGAATTTTTCTGTTAAAATATGCGCTGCTTTGATAATCAGAAAATGAGTATTTTTTTTTTAAATATAAAGAAATCCACTTTTTGAAAAAGTGTTCTTACCAGCTTAGCTATAGCTAAATGGGTATTGATAAAAGGCAGGTTTCAGGTGAGAAAAGACATGAACTGAAGCATCAAAGCACAGCCTCTTTTTGCCCCTTTCCACTGGTCTGGGTGGCACTGCCTATCAGAGGTGACCCCGATGGGTAAGGAGTTGACTCTTCTTTTCCTTTGCCCATCCATCTTCAAACTGCTGTTAACTAGTTGCTCTCACCTCTTTTAAATTCTTATGGCATTTTAATTTTGCCCATTGTTCTTATTTTGTTCATTGTTCTTTGGGTAGATGTTGCTTTGAGTCATAGCACTGAACTTTAAGCTTCCTTAAGGGCAGAAGATAGATTATCCTCTTCAGAATAAGAGAGACAGACTATAGTGTACAGGCAGAGATACCTGAGTCAGAATTCAAAACCAATCTTTTTCTAGTTGAGTGACCCTGGACATATAACCTAATAATTTAGAGACCAGTGACTTGGAGGCTGAGGCAAGTTCAAAGCCAGCTTCAGCAACTTAGTGAGACACATATTAGATCTCAAAGAGTAAATCTAAGTGGTGCATCACCATGTCGCCTCCTTGCTTTCACGCTTACTTTTCCAGCTGGCATTGACCGACCTTTCACCCTGGATGATTTACAATATATGATCTTTCACACACCCTTTTGCAAGATGGTCCAGAAATCTCTGGCTCGCCTGATGTTCAATGACTTCCGATCATCCAGTGGCAACACACAGTCCTTATATCAGGGGCTGGAGGCCTTTAGGTAAGTTCTTTATGGGGAGCCACGAGGCTGGTGAGGGATGAGACAGGAGAAGGATTCCCCACTCTCTGAGTCTGGACTACAGGCACTCCTGTTGGGGAGCAAGTGGCAATTCTACAATGCAACAGAGAGGACATCAAGTCCTTACATGGAGAGATGGGTGGGCTAAGTCTGCATGGGGCCCTCCTTGTGTTATCTCAGGGGAGCATGCACAGTTTACCAGCACCTCTGCATTAAGTGACTAGAAGATGCCACAGAGAATAAGAAAAGGAAATGGGGGAGAAGGGAGTGTGGCCATTTCATTCAGTAGACAAAAATTTTCTGTGCATCTGTTTGCTATGTGCCAACATTGTACTTGCTGTGATTCCATGATCCCTTCCTAAGTGGATCTCATAGTCTACACAGACAGATGCACAGAAGGTAATAAAGTGTAGGGTCCCATTCTAATTTGTCTTAATGTCTTGTGTTTTTTTTTTTTGCCTCAATTTCTCCCATCTATAAAATTAACATAATCCTGTTCTTGTTTTTGACACCCCCTGAGATGTCAAAAAATAAGAAAAAGGCTATTCATTGGCACACTACTCTAAGGTATTTAGAAAAGAAGTATCTGCAGTATAAAGAGTTCTCACTGAGGAGGGAATCTTTCTCTGCTTGGTATCTGTTTATTTCAACTTTTGAACTACCCACATCTTCCTCAGTTGCTAACTACACTTCAAACCCTGATACTAAAACATCGAAATTAGCACAAGCACTGCTGATAAGACAATTGCTATCAAAACAAAAGTTTCGTGTATGCAAAAGAGAATGACTTAGTATCTTTCATATGTAAAGATCTCATCAATAATAAGGTAAATGCTCTAGTGGAAAATGAGCAAAGGATATGAACAAGAAATTTCCTCAAAGAAGAAATGCATATCATCATATTTACTTATTTATTTGTGGTACTGGGGATTGAACTCAGAGGCACTCAACCACTAAGCCATGTCCTCAGCCCCATTTTGTATTTCATTTAGAGACAGGGTCTCACTGATTTGCTTAGCACCTCACCATTGCTGAGGCTGGCTTTGAACTCCTCTCTCAGACTCCCGAGCTGCTGGGATTACAGGCACGTGCCAAACATTGTATCAATTTACAATTCACTGTTATTCATTTTCCCATAGCCAAGCATATGCTCAATAGCAAAAACAAAATGTAAGCAGGTTGCCATTGTCTTTACATGGCCTTAAAAATTTGAATACCTAGAATCAATGAGGCTATGGGAAAATGAATAACAGCGAATTGCGAATTGAGGAGTTATGGGAGAACATGGAGCAAAAAGTCTCACAGATGTGCATAGCTTCTGTCTTATTAATTCCATATGTTAAAAGAACATGTAGCTATTCACTGTAGTATTTTAACTAGTGAGGAACAGGAGTAAGTTAAAGTAGGATCTACCTTGTCATGGACTCTGCAATGCCAAAAAATAATGTTAGGGGCTGGAGGTATAGCTCAATGTGCTTAGCATGTGTGAGGCCCCGGGTTCAATCTCCAGCTCCAAATAATTGTAACAAGAATAATAATGATAATGTTATATAAGGTAATTTAATACGATGAGGATATATATGTATGTGTATTACATATGTCAATTAAATCCGTATATATCTTTGTGTATATATCAATCCATATCTGTCTATATGTATATATTTATATCTATCAATCAATATTTATATCTATATTACAATTTCCTCCTCTGGAAAATGATACAACACAGATTGATTTAGAGAACCCATCTGTAATTGAGGTTGTCAATCGTATATACAAAGATGTTCTTTCCCTTCTTTCCCTATATATAGTGGATGCTTAAATGTATATGAAGTGAATGGACATACCTTATGACTGCTTGCTGACTATACATTTTGAGTTAAGAAAGCTTGCTAAACAGAATGTTTCACATGATTTTATTTCTGATTTTCTAATAGATGGCACAAAAGGAGAAATTAATTCCCCGAGAAAAATATGTCCTAAATTCTATGAACAGAACTGTTAGTGCCATGTTTTTCTCTGAGATTTTCTGTATTTCTGACTATTGCAACAGAAACATGTACCCCAAAGCCTCCTCTCTGGGAGCTGTTTCTTTCCCCCTGTTCCCTCTCCCCTCCTGTGGCCTCTGACCTGCCACCTCTGCTCCCTACAGGGAGCTAAAGCTGGAAGATACCTACACCAACAAGGACCTGGACAAAGCACTTCTAAAGGCCTCTCTGGACATGTTCAACAAAAAAACCAAAGCCTCCCTTTACCTTTCCACACACAATGGGAACATGTACACCTCATCCCTGTATGGGTGCCTGGCCTCGCTTCTGTTCCAGTGAGTACTGCTTCTGGCCCACCCCGCACTCCCCCATCCCAAGGTCTGAGAAGACAACCACATTTGGTTCCTCTTCTGGTTCAGACTTAAAAGGAAGGAAGGAATAGAGGTGGGAGGGAGGGAAGAAGGAAAGAAGATGAAAGGTACTTGCTTTGAAGGTCTGTATAGGCAGATTTACAATCTGTGTAAAACAGTGGTCTCTCCAAAGTATGTATGCCAGGGGCCGTGCAAGATCTACTTGGGCACAGCACAAAAATAGTAGAAGCTGGATGCATATTTTTGTCTCATTTATTTAAGAACTCTGCTTAGGAGAGAATTTGGGTTAAGAGAGTCTAGCTTTAGAGCCCACAACCTGGATTCAAATCTAGAAACTTTGACCTTGAAAGAATACTTAACCAGGCATGGTGACCTATTCCTGTAGTCTCTGCTACTTGAGATGCTGAGGCAGGAGGATTGCTTGAGCCCAAGAGTTCAAAGCCAACCTGGGTCACGTAGAGACTGTCTCAAAAAAGAAGAAAATAACAACCAAAAAAAATTTAAAAAAGAAAAGAAACTGTATGTATCTCTCTTTCCATACCTGTAAATATGTATAAAAATACCTGCTTTCAAAGTTTTAATGAGGATGAAGAATGTAAGAACAAAACTACAGTGCTCCGCAGATGTTCAAATGTTAGCTGTTTTTTTTTCTATTTTGTGAGGTTATAAGAAAATATTGCATATGACATAGAAAAATATTTGTGGGGGAGTTTGATCAAATTTTTACTGATGGGGAATGATCAAAAGCTGAGTTGTTACCAGTCAAGTGGGGGCCTTAAGGGTGAGTCCAGGGGCCTGACCTCTACCTGGAAGCACCTTCACTGAATCCAGCTTGTCATCATGAGAGGGTAGAAGTACCTTTTACACCCTGAAATTCTGTTGTGTTCCTTGTGCCTTATATGTTTTGGATTTTGCCAAGGTTCCCTGCACCTGGGCCTGTCCCCAGGATCTACCAAAAGGCCCTCTGTGCACAATGCTGAGTGCATTTCTAGTTGCATGAGGTAGACGGGGATGGGATTGGGCTGACAGGTAGATCATTGTTTTATTTGAAGTATCAGGTATGATGCTCGTGTGCCCTTGGTTTTGATTTCTTTTCCTGTAGTCACTCTGCTCAGGAGTTGGCTGGCTCCAGGATTGGTGCCTTCTCCTATGGCTCGGGCTTAGCAGCAAGCTTGTTTTCATTTCGAGTGTCCCAGGATGCTTCTCCAGGTGAGTCTTAGCTTTCCATCAGGCACTCCTGACAAGATTCATCTAGTGAAATAAGCCATCTTCTGCCTCACCACCTGGAGGCTACTATGCTTTGATTAAGAGCAATGACCATTGAAGATATTTAAGCAAGGGAATAAGTCTGTGCAATTTCTGTATTTACAGCACTTCCCTGGCTACTCCTTAGAGGCAAGGTTGAGGAAGAATGAAGGTGGATATAGGGAAACCAGTTAGCGTGCTCCTGTGTGATAGCTAGGCGAGAGTTAATAGTGGTTTAGTTGCAACTGGACAGAGAGAGGTTGGTGGATTTGAGATGTCCAGAAAGTGATTATTGATTACTTATGATTGGTATGTTCCAGGACACACATCCAAGCACATCTAGGACAAACCTCAACTCAGTGAGTGTGCCGGCCTGTGTGTTTATCATTTCCTGACAGTCAAAGCAACACTAAGACCCTTCCCCCAGGGTGCAAGCTGCCACAGAACCTAGCTCTGTTGGCCTTAGTGTATAGTGACATTTGTAAAGAAGGCCTAACAATCTTGCTTTTGCTCTCCAGGTTCCCCGTTAGACACGCTGGTGTCTAGCGTATCGGACCTGCCCAAACGCCTTGCCTCCCGGAAACGCGTGTCTCCTGAGGAGTTCACAGAAATCATGAACCAAAGGGAGCAATTCTACCACAAGGGTAAGGACGAGGGCAGAAGAGAGAAGGAGAAGCCATTTCTCTCACGTTCCATGCTGGTAGCTGGGAACCCAATATTCACTAAAAATCTAGTCTATCCTGAGCCACTGTCTAGACATTTGTGACTTATGATTAGGATAAGATATATTGTTACAAGGAGTAAAAACTGGGTGGGAAAGCAGAAGGCAGAGTTGGGAAGAGGAAGGAGGCAGCATGGAACTTCCCAGAACAGATCATAGCTGAGCACACTTCACATAGCAGACAATGTTGTCCCATGGAAGCCATAAGTATTATCGTCTGAGAACGCTCCTGTTTAAATGTTGCAAGAGCTCAGACTTTAAAGCAAGATATCCAAATCTAAACGTGAGCTGTATCATTTAACAGCTCTTTCTCTTTGGGAAAATCATTGAACTTTTCTCTGATGTTACATTTCTAAAATCACACTAACTGCAGGATTTCCAAAAGAGATCAAATAAATTAATGTACTTAAATAAGTTATCAAGATATATCAACAATATTATTATTTCCTCCCAGTTGACTCTTTTCTCCATAAAGCATAAAAAACAGAAAAAGCTCCCCAAAAGCAATAGATGAAAAGGAAAAACACTGGAGAGATTAGACGGAGATTTTTAAACAATGGCAACTATATATTCTCAAGCAAAACTTGAAGCACATGATTTTCAGAGTGCTCTGAAAAGGAGAAAGAACATAGGAATTGGGAATGTTCCAGAAGACCTTGACCCAGTGGTTGTTGATCTCATCTGGAACAGGGACACATTAGTGAAGAAAAACAATAAAAATAAAAATTGGCTCTCTGAGATACTCATTAATGGAAAAAGCACTCAAGCACTGCAGTGAATCAGAGCCAGAGATCTTACGACCAAGAAGGTAGCATTTATTAGGGAACAGGATGTTCTGAGATGCACATCAACCTAGATACCACTGTCAAAGGGATATGTGAAGATTTTAGTGGATGAAGGGCATGTTCACTGTGGTAAAATGCTAAACTCATCTGATAAAATCATTAATAGCTGGGTAGCCTGAAGTACCTGATGGCACTTCTCTGGTTCCTGGTTCTGTGTTTTCTCTCTCTTTCTTTCTTTCTTTCTTTCTTTCCTTCTTTCTTTCTTTCTTTCTTTCTTTCTTTCTTTCTTTCTTTCTTTC
>JAJEJO010052216.1:0-29496 GCA_020662805.1 Glaucomys volans | reverse complement strand
TCTCTCTCTCTCTCTCTCTCTCTCTCTCTCTCTTTCTTTCTTTCTTTCTTTCTTTCTTCTTTTTCTTTCTTCTCTCTCTCTCTCTCTCTCTCTCTTTCTTTCTTCTCCTTGTTTTCCTTCCTTCTTTCCTTCCTTCTCTCTCTCTCTCTCTCTCTCTCTCTTTCTGTCTTTCCTTTCCTTTTTTTTTTTTTTTGTTGGTAGTAAGGATTGAACCCAGAGGGTTTTGCCACTAAGCTACATCTCCAGCCCTTTTTATCTTTATATTGAGTCTCACTACATTGCTGAGGGTCTTGCTACATTGCTGAGGCTTGCCTTGACCTTGTGATCCTCCTTTCTCAGGCTCCCAAGTCCTTGGGATTCCAAGAGTGCTCCACCTTGCCAGGCTGGTCCAGTGTTTGATCTGATGCATGGAATGTGACCCTGAGTCAGGGGCACTTGATTGTGAACCTGTAGGCATTCCGACTAATATTTTCTCTTCCTCTTTGTGAGTCTTGGCCCTTTTCTTCATTCCACAGTAAATTTCTCACCACCTGGAGACACAAACAACCTTTTCCCAGGTACTTGGTACCTGGAGCGAGTGGATGAAATGCATCGCCGAAAGTATGCCCGGCGTCCCATCTAAAGGTGATGAGCGAGAGCTTGCAGGGTTGGTGGCATAAAACCCTGATGCTTTTCTCTGGGTGACATATGAAGTTCTGATACTGTTACCAGAGAGGATTCTTAGTTTCTGATATGATGGGGAGTGGGGATTGTGCTAGGTGGGCAAATGAAACCTCTAGGAGCTCCTTGCTTTGGAAAGGCAAAAGCTGGGAGGGGGAAATCTTGAATATGAAGAAAAAAAGTCAGACTTGCTTACCTCATCTAAGAGCCTTAGGTAGAACCTCCTCTAGAGCCTTGACAGAAACAAAATCAGCATCTATAAGAGGAAGCCGCAGGGACACTGAACCTATGGAACACATTGCTCCAAGGAGATGAGATCAGGGACAAAGATGATGGCTTCAGAAAGACAAAGATGTCCCCATTAATGTGTTGGGGACAGTCCTAAAGGAGCAGGATGATTATGGGGTTCTTTAGAGCCAGAGCCTTGGCTGAAAGGAGCTTTAGGTTAGGGGCTATGTGACATTTCTCAGGTGTTACAGGATTCCTTCTGGGGAGAAGAAGTGAGCCTTGGGAAATTAGTGGGGAAGAGTGTAGGGAGAGAAGAGTTCAATGGAAGAGGACTGGGGTGAGCGGAGAAGTAAAAGAATCATTTATGGTATTCAAGTATAGAGAATTGCAATCCTATAGTCCACGAACCCAGGGTATCTGCTTCAGTGTTCAATCCAATAGATAGGCAGAATGGAGGAACAAGAAGCAATTTTCTTTACAACCACAAATCTCAGCCCCCATACCCAAGTTTTAAAATTATTTTTTCTGCTCCTTTGGTAAATGAGGGAAAATAAGAAGGTATGTCAAGGGCAGTGCATGGAGCAGGGGGAGAAAAGGAAGAAGTCCATGGATAAAGGAGAGGCACAGAAGAGCAGCATGAGAAGAGGCAGGAAAAGTGCAGGCCAGGGTGCCCTCAGTTTGACCCTCACCACTGGAACATTCTGTTTCTTTGCTTCCCCTGCTAGGCTGCTGAAGTTCTGTGGCTGGGATGTTAGGGGCTGGGCAACATGGACAGGGGCGCTGACAGGTCAGGGCTGCTGGATGAGGCTGAGAAGCAGCTCGAAAATTTGGTACCACCAGAGTTTGTCTGAAATATAGTTCTTAGGGACAGGTCAGTCAGTGGCAAAGAGACGGTTATTAAATGTGTTCAGCTAATTCAGTCATGAGAAGCCGAGAGAGAGACAGAGACAGAGAGACGGAGAAAAATTTCTTATTTCTCTTCCATTCTGCTTATCTATTGGGGTTGTCAAAGGGGAATTTCTTTTTTTTTTTAATTTGTTCTCATTAGTTTTACATTGCAGTAGAATGCATTTTGACACATCATGCATAAATGGAGTATAACTTCTCCTTTTTCTGGTTGTACATGATGTAGATTCTCATGGGTTATATAGTCATATATGCACAAAGAGTAATAATGTTCGATTCATTCTACTGTCATCCCTACCCCCTTATCCCCCTCCCCTTCTTTTACTCCCCTCTGCCTAATCCAGAGTGCCTCAAAGGAGAATTTCCAAATCAGGCTTCTTACTTCACAAGTGTCTAGGGGGCATTGTGCCTATAAAGAGAAGACTAAGCCTCTTATACTTTTCTCATGCTGAATGTTCACATGAGCAACGAACCCACAGCAATGAGATTTTAGCTGAAATGAAGGTATTATGTCAATATGGCACTCTGGATATTTTCCTGCACTGCTCCAGCCTGCCCAGGCTGTTTTCCTATCACAGACAGAGCTCATGAGGGGACCACCCTCTGAGACTTGGCTCCTACAGTCTTGGATGCCAGGTCCCTCAAGCATCCAGTATTGAAGCTGAGCTGGCAGTGGGAGCACCCTAGAACTCAGAATGCTGTTAGGGGAGCACCTTCGCACTGCTGTGCCTCAGCCAAGGAGTAGGTAGGGGAGTCAGGGTGCCTAGGATGAGATTCAGGATTGAATCGTTTTTTGTTTCTTTATTTTCTACAGAATCATGGACTGGTTCCTGGGGAAAGTATGCTAGCAGCGCTTCTGCCCATGAATCATATATTTCAAATTCCACCCCTAGCTGGTAAATAAATTAGAATTGACACAGCAGCCCCGTAAGCATTGGCCCTGTGGCGAGGGACCATTCTTAGCAGGTCCTTTCTGCCTTTTCCTGCTGCCGTCACCGTCACAGGCTCATGGTGCTATGGACCAGGGCCACAACCTTTGTGAAAGAGGGAGATGGAGGAAAGGAAAGGAGGCCTCTTCCTGAATCCCTGGCCTCCAGAAATGTGGCAGATCAGTTGTCTCCTTCAGGACCCAGATAAACTTCATTTGTTACAGCCTTGTTATTATTAAACCTCTGTGCTGTTATATTTTTTGCTCATTTCTTAAGGTTTCCCATGAATTTTTCAATTTTGTATCTTGTTCTAAGCTAACATATGGCAATTAAAAAGTATGAAGGAGGAAATGACTTTTATTTTCTGGAACTCAAAACACAAAAAGCCAATAGGCACTTCGGCCCACCAGGATAGTCCCATTCCCTCTATTTCCTTTCCAGTACCAATCTAACTCTGCCATGTGATGAGTACCATGGAAAATACAAGGTAGATAAATATGGTGGAACATAGCTTCCCCCAATTCTCTGCCGTACACTCACCTTCCAGGCAGGGGCCAGCTGGAGCTGTAGATCAGACCTCCTTGTTATACCAGGCCAGCTTTAGCCAACAGGATCCAAAAATGACTAAAACAATGTAGAGGTGTGATGCCTAGCAGGAAAATTTCTATTAAACAGTTTCCGCCCGCTTGGATGAGGACACTACTTTTTTTAGGGTCCTCTTATAAAATAACAATGGTGCAGGGAAGTGGGGGTTGAGCTGAAGAGAGGAAAGAGAGGGACAGAAAGGGGAGGACGGGTTGTGTTCCCTTCCTTTTAGAAAAGCCTACAGAAGAGACAGGTTCTGTTGGTGCAAGGCCAGCTGGCTGGGGAGTCAAAGGGGTACACATGGAAATAAGGTGTTGGGCCCTTTGCTGTTTCGCTCCAGACTGATCATGTCACACAGTCACCAGCAAATCCATGATAAACACATTGGAGCAGCTAATCCAGAATCGACCGTTGCTGCCCAGGCCCTGTCAAGACACTGCTGGGAGGCTGTTTAACAAGCTCAGCTGCTTAGCAGCTGCTCCTCATACTCCACACTGCCTGCTTCCCTTCAGCAAGTTGCTCAGGGGCCCCAAATCCTGGTGGCATCCCTGACAGCACAATGACTGCTCTTCCTAAGATCTCTGGAGTATCGCCTATCTTCAAGGGAGAAAAATCCATGTTCACTTGAGTTCTGAGATGAGTGAAATTTAGCCTGACCTTCTATCCAGGCAGGAACTCTGTCGGTTCTTGGTGTTTGAAAGACCTCCCTAGGTCTTAGCAACCAGGACTTCCCCATTACTGGGTGCTGGGGCCAGGCCTGCCTCCACTAGGAATCCTTTGAACACAACCAGGGATGATCTTAAGAATACTTAGCACAAGGGTGTCAGGGCACTGACCCACTGAGTGGACCCTGCCCTGGCATACCAGATGAATGTCAGCATGCAGGGCACTCAGGATGGCCTTGGTCATCACTGTTGTCACCACCATTGTACCACACATTATCTCTGCCTTTCTCACCAGCTTTTATACAGAGCCTTAAGCCTCCCTCAGGCAATTCTAGGATCCATTTCATTAAAACTGACACCTGCCAGGCATGGTGGTACACAACTGTAATCCCAGCTACTCAGGAAACCGAGGAAGGTGGATCACAAGTTTGAGGTCAACCTGGGCAACTTAGATCCTGTCTAAAAATAAAATAAAAATATGGCTGAGTTTTATTTATGCATTTCGTTGTCCCGTCACTAGGTGCACCCTAAGATCTGCTGATCCCATGCACACAAAAGAACTTCCCTGTGTGGGCAAAACATCACCCAGGGGTGACCTACAGCAAGATGATATAAAAGTGAATGAACTATTAGACTAGTATGCTCATCTCAAATGAGGATGTTCAACATGTTAGATGTAGACAGATGTGAAGCAACTTCAGGTCTGTAGGGGGACACACTGTGCACACATATGCACACACATACCTATTTCTAAATCTCAGAGCCCCAGGAGTCAGTGTTTTGAAACCAGTTCCCTGCCCAGCATTTGTTCCGCCTCCATCATTGAACTTTTCAAGACTTCTGTTTTCCAGCCAACATGTACAAGAGTGAAACTCCACTCTAAAGTTAGGTGGTACAGAGATGCCACAAGCCAGGGTAACACAATGGAGTTAATGGCACCCTTCATGTAGCACCAACTGGATTTCAAAATTAATCCTGGTGCTTAGTGGAGGGCTCCACAGTAGGGTGTTTGCCCAGCATGCATGAAGCCCTGGTGCGGGGGGATAAATATGTCATTTAAATGTGGGAGAGGTTATGTGGACCACCAGGTGATGCAACAAAATTGTCCATGCACTCTTGTGTGACTCATGTCCCAGAAGACATTTTGAGATGCTCGTCATTTGGGATTCTAGAATTGTCCTGACCACCTTAGTATGCACTGTGGTTTGTCTAGGGATTTTGAGCAAGGAGACTGAGTGGTTGAAATTGAGCTTAATTTAACGGAGTGATCAATTTCACCCATCTCAACCTGTTTTTCCAATTGTCAGTGGGAGTGTGTGACCTTGGCAGATGCCATGTGAGGCACAGATATTTATTCAATAGGAGGAAATAGGTTATCTGATGTCAGGACACCTGTGTCTAGATGTGGCTGGCTGCCATGACTGTGAGGACCTGGGGAAGGCTCTTTGGTCTGCGGGGTTCCACATAAGATTGGGACCTGCTTGTCCACTGTCAGGAAGGCATTGAAATGAAGAAACCAATGCTTACCATGTGCCCCAGGCACCCACATACCACTCTTTAACCTACTAAACCCCCACCATGGCTTCAGGAGTCTTTGTTAGCCCTCCTACAGATCAAATGGGTTTAGAAGAATTAACACTGTGTTCTAGGTCAAGGAATTGCACAATTGACCTGTTCTTTTGTGGGCCCATTCCTTCAAGGTTTGCTACAACAAGGCCACAGTGGACATTCCAAGCTCACTGCAGATGCCAGCAGAGCCTTTGTGGGTTGGCATTCAATCCTTGTGGAACTAAGGAGGCTAACTAAGGTGGTGAATTGGCTCCCTTCACAGCCAGGCAGGTGCCCAGTGCCAGGCCTTCTCAGGCAGCCTAGGACTGGATCCTTCCCAACTACCAGGGCTATACAGCTCTCAAGAGGCAAATCTTTTGCATGAAGTTCCATATTTTTCATAAAAATCATCTTTTTTAAAAACTATACTGAACTTGCTTTGTGAGCTTGCTAACTATCTACACGTCCCCAAGTCTTTACATATGCTTTCTTCCCTATGAAATTCTTCCAGACTTCTCTGAGACATCAACATCCTCCAAAGTGCTTCCTCCTTGGGATTCAAGGCATCTGGGATACAATTGCATGGGTCCAATCAACTGCAGGCTCTGCCCCTCTCACCTTAAGACTTCTATGGGGGGTTTGAATTCTCTTAAAGCAAAGCACTAACCCAGTTCCTAGCACCTAGTGTGGCCATCTGTTTGATGAATTTCATTCATTAATGTGCACAGATATTCCCAGATGGAAGGGATATGAAATATCACAGGAATCTGAAATATCCTGAGTTTTGCTCCTGTGGAAACACCTTTGAATAAGCTGAGAGAGGAGAGGGATCATATTCAGAACACCCACACTCATGCATTTGCCCACTGCAAACTTCTTCCACACCCTCTACCCTCTGGCAGCCAAAACCAAGTCCTGTAGCTAGTCGCGGATGCCCTCTGGTGGCTCCAAAAAGATACATAGAGAACTTGGGGAAGCGCTTTATTAGATGGTTATTGCTACACTGCAGGGCTCAGAGATTGCAGCAGTGTCAGCCCCAGGAATGTGGATCTCCTCTCTGATGGTTCATAGTGGGCAGTTTTCTTCAGAGAAGCCCCAGAGGTCAGAACCAGTGAGCTCCAAGGTTAGAAGTAGAATTGGAAAGCTTCAGACACATGCTGCTTCCATGGTTCCAGGCTGGGCAGCAGGGAGGAGATGCCCATGACATGCCAGGTCTCCCCATCAGATGCCATAGAGGTCTGATAGGACAGCAGCTGTACACCTGCCTCTGCCAGGAGGCCTAGAAGTAAAAGAAACACCTTGTTGGCATAGAGCAGTAGGGAAAGTGAGGAGCTGGGAGCTGTCAGAAGTCAGGCTTCCATGATCAAAGTTGCAATGGGGAAGATGCTGGTCCTAGTACTGAAGGGCCTAGATGGAAGGAGCAGCAGGGCATCTGCCCAGCCTCCCTCGATTATTCCAGAGACTCATCAGGCACACCCTGACCATTAGGCACATCAGCAAAGAGCTATATAGCTCTTGACATGATGATTGTCAGGCCAACAGCAAGGGAGAAAAACAGGGAAAGTTCCTCTGGGCAGCTGGCAAGAGTGATGAAATTAGGCCCCCCTGGACATGCTCCAAAACTCCAGAAGTGTAGGCCCCAGGAGACTGAGGTAGGTCCAAGATGCCCCAAGTATGGGTGGGGATGTCCTGATAGGTTTTGCTGTGACTAGGCTGGCCACTAGGGCCTACAGGCAGGAAGGAATCTTTACTCAATGGCCCTGAGCTCCTGGGACATGGCTCTGCAGGCAGGTGCATGGGCCTTCTGATCCCAACTCTGCCACACTACTCTGTGGCTTAGATAAGGCACTTTCAGACGCTGAACCTGGCATTCACCCTAAATGTGCTCGAAATTGGCACTACAGTCCCTCTGTGTGGTAGAGACCCCAACACACACTAATGCATGGAGAAGGATGGAGGGAAGCAGATCTGCAGGGCCCAATCACAAGGCAGACCTCACCTCTGCCTCCAGAGCTCTGGTCAACCCCCTCCACCCAAATCCCTCCTCACCAATCATGGTAGGCAGCATTGCAGGGTTGGAGGGCTGAGCCCGGAACATGAGCAGGGGCAGACCCCGGCGGAGAGGCACTTCTGGTTTGAAAACTGCACCATTGAGCACCTGCAGCACAGGTGTGGTGCCCTGGACGGAGCCCACAGCCTGATATGGAGCACCAGCCAGGGCCACGGTGAGGAGGCATTCTCCACTGCCCTGCTCCCCTGCTGCAGCTGGGCTGTGGGAGGTGGTGACCTGCAGGGAGAAGGCAAAGATGCACAATTACTCTTCCTGGCTACATCAGGCTTCTCCTCCAGTCTAATCATCCATTTGCAGAGCTCCAGCCTGCCCAACAGGTTCAGTAATTCAGGGCTAGGGGCAAATGGGATAAAGCTTGTGCCCCTGAACATTAGCTTCCTGTAACAGTTAATAACCACTCCAAAGAAAGGACGGAGAGATTCACCAGGTGCAGGCTTATAGGGCAGGGTTAGAAATTGGGGAGAGGGAGAAAGGCAGAGCTGTGAGGAGGACCCAGCTGCAGATGAGCTGAATCAGTCTGGCCTCTCCTGCTGACTCCTTGATTCCTGGGATATAGATGTGGAGGGAAGGAGCTGGGTGGGGACAAGGGAGCTCATCCTTTGCCAACTCCCACCAGCTGAGAAACAGACTTTGATTTGAAAAGGGAAGCAGAGGGGAAGATGCCAAAGGGAAGTTGTGATAGGCAGCAAATGATACCTGCTCTCAGAGTTTGCAAGCTAATCAAGAAATGGGTACTATGCAATAGCCTCAAAACAAACAAACAAAACAAACGTACGAATAAATCTAACCAAGAAGGCAAAAGGCCTCTATAATAAAATGAAAACTATACAACACTGAAGAAGTGAAGACCTCAAAAGATGTTCATGGGTAGGCAGAATTAATATTATAAAAATGGCTATGCTACCAAAAGCAATATATAGATTTACTACAATCCCCATCAACATACCAATGACATTCTTCATGGAACTAGAAAAAGAGTCTTAAAATTGGTTTGGAATAAAAGACCTAGAATAGCCAAAGTAATTCTAAGCCAAAAAAGCAGTGCTGGAGGCATCACAACAATTGACCTCAAATTATACCACAGAGCTTTAGTAACAAAAACTGCATGGTATTGACATAAAATAAGACACACAGATCAATGGTACAGAGTAGAAGACCCAGAGACAAACCTACACATTTGTTATCTGATCCTTGACAAAGGTGCCAAAGACATACACTGGAGAAAAGACAGCCTTTTGAAAATAGTGCTCAGACTACTAGTTATTTATTCATTTATTTGGGTACTGGGGATTGAACCCAGGGGCACTCGACAACTAAGCCACATCCCCAGCCCCATTTTGTGTTTTATTTAGAGACAGGGTCTCACTGAGTTGCTTAATGCTTCACTTTTGCTGAGGCTGGCTTTGAACTCGTGATCCTTCTGTCTCAGCCTCCTGAGCTGTTGGAATTATAGTACATGACTGCACCCAGCTACAATGAAACTAGACCCTTATCTCTCACCCTGAACAAAAATCAACTCAAAATGGATCAAAGACCACAGAATTAGACCAGAAACTATACAACTCCTACAGGAGAATGTAGGGTCAGCACTCCAGCTTTTAATCAAAGGCAAACTTTCTCAGTAAGACCCCTAAAGCTCAGGAAATAACGTCAAGAATTAATAAATGAAATGGCATCAAATTAAAAAGCTTCTGTAAAGAAAATAAGTAGGAATATGAAGAGAGAATCTACAGAATGTGAGAAAATCTTTACTACCTACTCTTCTGACAAAGGATTAGTATCTAGAATACATAAAGAACTCAAACAATTTTAAACCAAAAAAAAAATCAAATAACCTAATTAACAAATGGGCAAATGAATTAAACAGACACTTCTCAAAAGAAGAAAAACAAATGGTCAATAAATATGTGAAAAAATGTTCACCATTAGCCATCAAGGAAATGCAAATCAAAACTATATGAGATTTCATCTCATATCAGTAAGAATGGCAGTCATCAAGAATACAAATAAATGCTGGAGAAGATGTGAAGAAAAAGGAACACTTTTACATGACTGGTGGCATTGTACATTAGTGCAACCACTGTGGAAATCAGTGTGCAAGTTCCTCAAAAGGCTAGGCATGGAACCACCACATGACCCAGCTACACCACTCCTTGGTATTTAGCCTAAAGAATTAAAGTCATCTTACTATAGTGATACACGTGTACCCATGTTAATAGTAGCACAATTCATAATAGCCGAACTATGGAACCAGTCTAGGTGTCCATCAGCGGATGAATGGATTAAAAAAATGTGGTATATATACACAGTGGAGTTTTATTCCGCCATAAACAAAAATGAAATTATGTCATTAGCAGGAAAATGAACGGAACTAGAGATCATTATGTTAAACAAAGTAAGTCAAACTCATAAGGTCAAGGGGCATATGTTTTCTTTCATATACAGAAACTAAAGGAAAAAAAGGAAAAGGAAGATGGGGGCAGATCTCATGAAAATCAGAGAGATCAGTAAAGGAAAGGGGCTGGGAGGTAGGAGGAAGGAAAGGAGGGGGTTAGTGGTGGGGAATGATACTGGCCAAATTTTATTGTTGAACTGTGTATTATGTACAACTATAGTGTACCAGTTAAAAAAAATGTGGAGAAAACAATCAATGGGTGCTATGGTATAAGAAGCACTGGATGGAGCCTGGGGTGGAGCACACTGGGCCCTTTTTAAGCCTCCATTAAGATGCAGCCCGGCTTCTTATTTTCTTGAGCTGTGAATTAGGGGTACCAAGCTGCCTCCAATTCACAAAGCACTTATGTATTGATCCATAAAGCACTTTCATGAGTATCAGCTCGTTGAGCGATGCTCAGAGGTAGCCGGTATCTCCCTCCGGCAGATGAAGAAATCATGGCTGCCTCTCACAGGTAAGGGTGAATGATAGTACTTCCACCACAGGAGTCAGTTGTGAGTAAGTTCTGGAAATGTGGAGTAGAAGAGCAGTGCTGACAGGGAATTTGGAGAGAGGGGGACACACATTTAGGCCAGCCTCTTTCACTAGCAGCTTAGCGTTCACCAAGTTCACATCCGCCTGCTTGGAAGCCTCTTTCAGGAGGCCGACAATGACTGCAGGACTTAAGCAGTTTCCAGCGTTCTTCAGAGATGTTCCTGGGGACAGAGAAAAGCTACCATAAGTCATTGTATAAGGAGCACCACTGGAGGGGGCAGGAGGCCACAGGCACCTAACCGTGAGCTTCAGGCTCCTTATTGCCCAGGGGACCCCAAATGCAGCCTGCGCTAGACCATTCTGCCTCTCCTGCAGAGATCACTCACAGCCAGCAAGGGAGACATGCCTGGGTCCAAGCCAGGAGACCAGGACTTTGACCAGTCTGAGAAACTCCCGTCCAAAACACAGCCCAACTCCACTGGCCACACTGGCCCACCTGTGAGTCTCCAAGGAGACTTGGAAAATTCCCTACTCCCACATATATTTGGCACTCAGACCCTCACAAGCCTCAAGAAATGAGCAGAAAGAGGCAACTGCCTTGTTTTCTCTGGGGCTGGATATCCAGGCCAGTGGGAATCCCCTGGCTGTCTCCCCTGGTATTGCCAATGCTCTGGGTCTAACTCCCCCTACTTCATGATTTCTCCCCAAGTGTCAGATACCCAACAGTCAGTGAGGGGGAACAACCCTTTGCAGCATTAAGGGAATTGGACTCCCCCCCTCCGCCCCCAACCACATCTGCATAGTAGTGGAGCTGCTGGAAAGCCAGTCAAAGCCTGGGGGTGGAGAGAGCGCCACTCTCTTTCCCACTCCACAGCTAAGCAAACACCCTCCAGGACTCTGACACCGCCCGAGTCCACCTTGGTAAGTCAACACCACACAGAATATCCCCTTTGCCTCACTAGGCACAACCATCTGAACTCTCAATTCACTTTGGGAGAAATCAAGGTTCAAAGGAAGAAGTCACCCAGTAGATAAGCGACAGGGTCAAAACCAGAACCAAATGGTGCTGTTGCTTAATTTGGGACTCCATGTATGGATCCCAATTCCTCTTGCATTAAATCATCTCTGTGGAGGCCTTTCTTGCATCCAGAACATATCTGTCCCGAAATTACTGCATGAACATGATTTATAAAAATTAAATGTGTTTTCCCAATTAATATTTATACTGCCCACCCTTCTCCCCTACGCTTAGCAATAAGTGACCTGTACTGAGTCTCTCCTCTACCTTAGCAGTGACCTGTACTGAGAGGAGGGCCCAAGTCACCTGAGTCACCAGCTCTGAGGCCAGCAGTAGACACACCCAGTGGGGATGGGTCTGTGCCTCTCCATCCCCATCCTTCTCCAGTGCCCCTAGATTGAGCTGTGCAGTCAACAAAATCCCCACTCACCCTGTGTTACCACCTGGATGGTCCCTTTGGGGGAGCCAGCCCAGGCTCGCATCAGTGTCCCCAGAGCTTCTGCCAGACCAATCCAAGGCTTTGTGTGTGGAGAGAAGGCACTGGTAAGAGCCTGTGCATTCACCTGCAGAGAAAGAGGGGTCAGGGGAAGTCAAGAAGAGGCAGGTCAGGGTACACCTGCCTGACACAGAGACCAAATTGAGGTTTTGTTGCCTAGAGTCAGTTCTGCAGGGAAAAAGGCATAAGCCACTCATGCTTTGGGTGCCTTGTGGGTGACAACTTCCATCAGCCACTAATAAGAAGACAATGACTATAGAAGAGAAATGGAAACTAAAAGCTAAGACCATGCAAAATGGACAGAGCAGGAAAAGAGGCCCCTCTTCCTTCACTGAGTAGTTGGCCCTGGCCCTCTCCTTGGGAGACTTGTTTGTCTTATGCTGGGGAAGGGTCTGTTCTATGCCAGAGAAGGTGGATTTTTGACAATAATATGGAGTCACAGATGACTTGAAGGTGGAGTGGTGGTTCTCTCTGGAATGTCATTCCTAATTTGCTTTCATTTAAAAATGTTCTGTCTTGCCAGGCACAGTGGTGCATGCCAGTGGCTTGGAGGCTGAGGCAGGAGGATCGTAAGTTCAAAACCAGCCTCAGCAAAAGTGAGGTGCCAAGCAATTCAGTGAGACCCTGTCTCTAAATAAAATACAACATAAAAAAGGATCGGGATGTGGCTCAGTGGTTGAGTGCCCTGAGTTCAATCCCCGGTACCTAAAAAATAAATAAATAAAATAAAAAAGGAAGTCTTGAAAAAAAATTTGTCTTGATTTTTCTTTAAAGTGCCTGCCTTATCACTAAACACCATGATAAATTATCACAATTTATAAAGCTGGCTCCATAGTGTTGTGATGGTCCTATCATGCTTTGATCATTAATGTGTGTTAAGTGCACGCTGAACAGTGGAGGGTGCCAGCCACAGAGTTCCGAATTGAGGGTCTGCCAGGCTGAGTCCCCAGCACAGGCTGGATAACCAAGCCAGTTTGTCCTGGGATGAAATTTCTATTCCATTTTGTGGTTCAAGGTGCTGAAGGTATGAGTGAGGCACTTGCCACTTCTATTGAGGCAACCCGCGAAGAGAACTATCTGAGAAGGCTTTTATGAGAAACGTGGGGTTTGATGCATATTGAATAGGGAGCTATAAGATGTGAGGAGATGAAAAAATGATGCTTCTATCTCTGTTTTCCATAAAGATGTCACTGGAAGGGTAGCCAAGCACAGTGGTGCATGCCTGCAATCCCACGGGAAGGCTGAGGCAGGAAGATGGTGAGTTCAAGGTCAGTCTTGGCATCTCAGTGAGACCTGTCTCTAAAAAGAGTTGGGGGTGTGGCTCAGTGGTAGAGTGACTCTGGGGTCAATTCCCAACACACACACACACACACACACACACACACACACACACACAAGATATCACGGAAGAGTTTTTAAAAGACAGTCTCAGAATTGGAAGTAACTATTGAAAGGGCTTAATAGGAGGCCCCTCTGAGTGAGAGATGACCTGGTACATGGGCTCCCTATTGCAGGATTTCTTTTTATCCTCTCTGCAGAGACACAGGAAGAGCAATGAGTGGGAAAGTGGAACCAGAAGCTGAGCAGCTCCTGAGGAGGGCCAGAAGCCCATGGCTGGCACAGGAACTGTATGCCACCAAGAAGCCCCCCAAGCAGACACCATGCTTCTTTCCTCTGTCTCTATGGGGGGCCTGCATATCTCTGTCCTGGGGTGGGGGGTGCTCATTGCAGACAATGCAGTGAAGAACTAGGGAGAAAGTATTTCCTATGTAACCAAAATGTCTCTTTCCAAATGCCTTTTTTCTTTTTTTTGGACCAGAAATTGAACCCAGGGCACTTAACCACTGAGCCACATCCCCAACCTTTTTTCTATTTTCTTTTGAGACGGGGTCTTGTTAAGTTGCTAGGGGCTTGCTAAATTGCTGAGACTAGATTTGAACCTCTGATCCTCCTGCCTTAGTCCCCCTAGCAGTGGGATAACAGGCCTGCACCACTATGCCTGGCTACAAATACCTTCTTAAAAACAGTTAGCTGCTTTGGGTGGAGAGTTAAATTTGCTGATGTTTAACTATTTTGACTAAGAGATTTTACATCCTGGATTAAGATGGAGACATTGTATGGTTCCATTTGATAAAACTGGAGTAAAGGAGTCCCCATGAGGAAAAGCTGTAATGTCACCACCACCTACTGACAAGGTGAATACCTCACAGGGGTTTTAATGGGGAGAGGAGACACTGCATTTTGAAAGATCTGAGAGGGTCAGGCCTCACCCAGATTGCCTGGCGATGGACACAGGCTCATGCCTCAGCCTGTGCTGTCCCAAAGAGGGGCATCTGGGAGGAATGAACCTGCTAAGATGCCTAGTAGGTAGGAAGGTGAGTGAGTGTGCTCCAGCCTGAGGTACCAAGACAGTATGGGGAGAAGAGAGAACCTAGGCAGGTCAAGTGTCTTTGTTGACCCCCATTCTGCGACCACTGCAGGTTCTCTAGCCTCCACCATCACATTTGTGGTAACTGGCTATAAGAAACTCTCCTGATTTCCAGAGACCAAATGGGCAGGAGGGATGCCAGGCAGCATAGGTGCCCTCCCTTTCTAAGGACACAGAGGGCTGGGTTGGTCAGGCAGGGAGGACTGAACAGAACATGCTCTGTCCCTCCTGCAGTCCTTTCTAGCAAACTTCACCAAGCTGAGGGTCGGCCATGAAGGCCAGGAACCCCAAACTCACAGACTTAGTCTCTTCCACTGACTTTTTCCAAGTTTTGTTATATGTTCTGGGTCTACCCACATAAGCTGCAGAGAAACCTAAGTCAGGTTTTTGGTCTTGAGAGAACTTCAAATTTAGTTAAAAACAAAGATAAGAGCTGGGTGCAGTCGTGCATGCCTGTAAGCCCAGTGACTAAGGAGGCTAAGGCAGGAGGCTCACATGTTCAAGGTCAGATTCAGCAACTTAGTGACACCTTCAGCAATCTGTCTCAAACTAAACAATAAAAGACACTGAGGACATAGCTCGGTGGTCAAGCATCCCTGGGTTCAATACCCAGTACCCGAAACAAACAATAAATAAACAAAAAACCCACCAAAAAAAAATTAGATACATGTATAAACTTGCAAAGCTTTGTAACAAAAGAGAATGTAGTTAATTAACAAAAGAATTGAGATGGTGCTGGAAAGGCCAATCAGGTCTTGGGGAGGGAGAGGTGAGCCCCTTGAAGGAGTTATGCCTTCCTCAATCATCGCAGTCCCCCAAGGGCTTCGGCAGTATCTGGTACCCACTGGAACTGAAGGAATATCCAGATATACTTGCTGTAAGTCAGGAGAGGCTTGGGGGAGAAACATATGCCAGGAAGGGCCTGATATGAGCAAAGACAAGATGGGGATGTTATGCCACGATTTTGACCCCCAGCAGGAGGCCAGCTGGCGTGGAGGGTTCATACTGGGAGCGGAGGAGAGCAGTTGTCATACAGGGTGAGACCTTGTCCTGGACGTGATGCAGAGTGCTCTGGGGAGTTTACAAGGTGCCAGCTCCCTACAGGGGCTTTCTGGGCAGGCCTCCCCCAACCCGCCCAACCCACTGCGTACAGCCGTGTCACCCTAACAACACTCCTTCCTTCCCAAGGCATGGGGAGAACAAAGGCTCTTTCTCTGGAGGCTGGGCACTGGGAAGGGCCACAATCTCTGCAGCGGGCCTACAGTGTAACAGCTAACTGGGCTCCCTGCTCCAAGGCCTCAACTCTCAAGGTCACAGATAGGCAGCTCCGGCCCACCTAGTCCCCAAGAGAGCAGATTCAAGTGGATTCCCTCATCTTCAGCTCCCAGGGATGAATCTGTTCACCACCACCCCCAAGACACTCTCCCAGTCTCCTTCCTCTGCCTCCAGGTCCCAGCACCCCCGCAGTGACACTTACAACCCCCGTGAGAGACTTCCCCTTCACCATGTCCACAAACTGAACAGCAATCTCCTCCCCGCAGCGGCTCTGAGCCTCCTTGGTGCTGGCACCCAGGTGGGGGCAGCTGATGACGTTCTCATGGTCCACCAACGCTCGGTCCCGTGGCGGCTCCTGCTCAGAAAGAGACACCTCTAGGTTGGCTGCAATGGACTGACCCTAGCCCCTGGGGCTGCCCCAGGCATAAGGGAAGCTGTAGGAGAGGAAGGTAGGAGCCACATCACCTTCCGCTTGTTTGGTCAGTGGTCTCTGGACTCTTCTACCAGCTTCCTCATGAATGTCACATCATACAGAGTGGACAGAGCAGAAACTGTGGATTCCAATCTCACTTCCACCACTAATCACCCAGGTGCCTTGGGGAAAGTCTGCCATCTCTTTAAGCCTCGGTTTCCTTATCCATGAAATGGGTTAATACTCTCTAGATCACATTGTTGTGGGGATTGAACACAAGAGTGGTAGCCATCATCATTGTTGCTGGGTTTTCTTTGTAACTCACCCCCACCCGGCATCCTTACGGCACTTAACCATCTGTGTGTTTTGCAGGGCTCTCAGCACAAGGTCCTGCTCTTCATAGGCACCTCACATAGGTAAGAGCATCGACTCTCACCAGGACAGGCTGCCCATTGGTGGCACCCCTACCCCCATGCCAATGTCCCTTCCACCCCTTCTGCTCATTGAGCAGAATACTGCCCTTTGGAAAGTGATTTAGGGTTCTTCTTTTCTGGGCTCTCTCCCCAGGGCTCTGTTGGTCCCCAGTTACCTTACAGCAGGTGGAACAAAGGCACTGAAGACAGCAGAAGGTACAACACTAAAGAGGATGGTCATACAAAGAGGGGCAAGGCATACCCTGTCCTTCAGGGAGCTTTCAACACACACATGGATGACCAGGGGTACAAATCGAAATACACTTTGCACCCAAAGCTAAAAATAGACAGCGAGTGCTACAGGGACTCAGAGAGGGTCAGTTATTTGCCAAAGCCACACAGCAAGTAGCCTGTATATCACAAATGCCTAATCCAAAGTACATTCTCTTCTCTGAGTCATAGTTAGGAGCTGTGATACTGGGTAGGATCTTTGAGAAGAAAGGTCATCAAGACTCAAGTGGAAATGTACTCTTCTGCATTCGACCTGCTAAGGTTGAGCTTCTGCTTCTGGTGAAAGAGTAGTCCACCAGAGGCACCCTGAGGGAATACTGCCACTGGATACAGAGTGGACTGTTTTCTTGGCTACAGGATTACACTTAAATCAGGGACTTGCAACAGTACACTAAGCCGTTCTCTTCCTACCCCACATCCTCAACCTCACTGATTTGACCCGGTCTTCCTCCCAGTTATCAATATGGCAACAAAGAAGCCTGAGACCAGGACTTGGTCAGGAGTTTTTTCTGGGTGTCGTGGCACATGCCTGGAATTCTGGCAACTAGGGAGGCTGAGGCAGGAGGATTGCAAGTTCGAGGCTAGCCTCAGAAACTTAGAGAGACCCTGATTCAAAATAAAAAATAAAAAAGGACTGGAGATGTAGCTCAGTGAGAGTGTGACCCTGGGTTCAGTCCCTAGTATCAAAACAAAACAAAAACCAACATTGTGTTTTGCAGAAGACTGAATGGCCGCTCCTTAGCAAGCTCCTCAAACCAAACAGGTATATTCTTGGCAACACAGTTTCTCTCACTTACCATTAATGCCAGACACAGTATGCAGAACACTTCCTTAAAAATGCTGGGCTCTCCCTGGCCCCAGACTCTCTGCTCCTCGTCTCCCCCCCGCCTCCCCTGATGCCTGGGCTGCCAGCACTTACTTCCGTAAACACGTCCAGTGCGGCTCCCGCACACTGACCAGACTGCAGGGCCCGAAGCAGGGCGCCTTCGTCCACAATACCTCCTCGAGCACAGTTCACCACACGCACGCCCTTCTTGCACTGGGCGAAGGTGCTGTCATTCAGCAAGCCTGGAAGAAAGAGAGGACCCTTCTTGCTGTGATGATGCTGGGTCCCTTGTGCGGCATGACTCCTGAGGTCTTGATTCCCTTGAACCAGCTCTTTCCCCAGAGGTCTCTCTTCCTGCTGGAAAGTTTCCTGTGTTCTCACCTCTTCCTAGAGCTGGATCCCTATCCTGAACCCAGTTTAGAAATATCCTAGAAGTTCTTGAGCTATGAGTGCTTCAAGTGCGTGCGAGAATCAGAATGGCCTGCAAGGGCATTGCATGGGTCACTAGTTGCACATGCACTCTACTCAGCTCACCCAGACCTACCTGTGCATTTCCAGCTAGCTCACCCCTCCTTCATCTGATGCAGGAGCATCTGACAAATGCTCTACAGAACCTGGTGGGCCCCTTCCCACAGCTGCTCAGCAGTATCAGCAGAAGGCCCAGAATGAAGGTCCACTCCTTATCTGGTTTGTGGCTTCTGCGGTCATAAGATAGAGACACACTACCTGTCGTGGAGGGTAGGAGAGGTGTGTGCACAGTGATGAAATCGCAGAGAGGCCAGATCTCCTCCAGGGGCAGCTGCTGGACACCAAAGGAGGCTGAGACTTCTGGAGAAATGATGGGGTCGTACCCAATAGTCTGATCAGAAGTGAGAGAGATGGAGGAAGTGTCATTACGAACTATGAAGACTGACTTTATTAATAACAGCTACTATTTATTAAGCATTTACTGCATGCCAAACACTATGCTAAACTTAATTGAATCCTCCAGTTTAATTCTCATAACAATACAATGAGCTTGGTGCTACTTTAGCACCAAGGGAAGCAGGACTATGCAACTAGGAGAGGGCATAGCTAGAGCAAAGCTCCAACCACAAGCAAATGCAAGAGCAGTCCAGGAGTGGCCAGGCATGGTGGAGCTTGGAAGCCCTGAAATAGGAGCCCTAAGTGAGGGATCATGATCACGTGGGGAGCGATGATGTCATCACAGGGTCCTGCCAGGAAAGGAGAGGGCAACTGCAGCTGGAAGGCACACAGGTCCAGGAAGTAGACAGGTGTACTAAGGACTCAGACAGAGTAAGGAAGAAGGGAGGGAGGAGGGCATCATTGGTGCAGACAGGATCAGGAATGAGACCAAGATGTATCACGGGGGACAGGGCTGACTTAGCAGCAGAGAGAAAACAGTCCCTTTCTTTGAAATTTCTTTTAGTAGGGCTTGAGATGCATCTAGTCTTGGAATATCCTGCATTTGTTGCACAATTTGTATCACCTGGCATCTAAGATAACACGGAGGTATAAGTAACTAATGGCAAATCCTTGAACAGGGCAGGTTTGAAGGGGATGGGAAACAAGGACATGCAGGGGAGGAAAGCGAGACATAAAGGTACCAGGGATAGGGAAGCCCTGCGACAACCTTGATCCAGGCTGGCCAGGGAAGACATGGAGCTCCCAAAAGGGGATCCTCATTGGAACCACTCAGAAGGAAGGGAGGTGGACTTCCAGGAGGTGGGGGCAGGTAGGAAACTCAGTTATAAACTATACCAGCCTCAAGAAATTGGCATCAGGTCTTGAGATGTCAGCGATGGGACGAGGGAAAGCTTGGATGGGAGAAAGGACTTGTGCTCATGGCCAATAAACACAAATATTCATTAAGCTTTTACTATTTCTGGTTTTTTATCTAACTCATTCCTGATGGATTAGGTATAATTATTTCCAATTTTACAAGGGAAAAACTGAGGCAGAGAGGTGACACAGCTGGTGCAGAACTCTTACTCCAGAGCCTGCCCTCCTAGAGGCTCTAAAGAGTGACTGGAAGCTGGGCAATAGAAGAGGTGGGATAAGAGAAAGGGCACAGGCCAACACGGAGACTTGGGGAGTGGTGACAGGGGCCCAGTGTCTGTCATGGGAGACAGTAGCAGTGCTCTGGTCAGCACAGGGAACGCAGAGAAGCCACTCTCCCCAAATCTGAGCCAACAGAGGTAGAGTGGGAGGTTACAGCCCTGTGTGAGAAAGCAAAGGTGAAGCCAGATGAAAATATGTCTCCTATGTCAGACAATCTCAGGTGCCTGAATGCCAGCCTCAGCAAGGGTCATGCATTCAAGGTTACCAAGCCAGTTGCGAGCAGCCAGGTAGATATGAAGTTCTACCTCCTACAACAACAAAGATCTATCTAGCCGGGCACGGTGGTGCATGCCTGTAATCCCAGCACTTGGAAGACTGAGGCAGGAGGATTGCGAGTTCAAAGCCAGCCTCAGCAACTTAGCGAGGCCCTAAGCAACTCAGTGAGACCCTGTCTCTAAATAAAATACAAAATAGGGCTGGGGATGTGGCTGGAGTGCCCCTGGGTTCAATCCCCAGTACCAAAAAAACAAACAAACAAAAAAAGAGATCTATCTACTTTCTGCCTGGTCTACCCACAAGGCCTTTCCAGGGCTCCCTCCAGAAGCTCAGGCCCTGTCTATAACACCTGCCATGTGGGCCTGCAGCGTCCCAGGGATGTGCTTGGAATCAGGAGCCCCGCCTCAGCAGCACTAATGACATGTCACTGGACCCAGGTCCTCCATCCCAAATAAGAGTGGGTGAATGATTTCAGCCACCCCCTGCTTTAACACTCAATAATTCAAAGTTACTTGTAAAAAAAATCCCTCTAACACTGAGAGGAGAAGTTTAGAGCTAACCTAGGATTAAACAAAACAAACAGGAAAAACAAAAACTAGCATAATACTTGTAGTAGATCTCTCTGGGTGAAGGGCTTAGGTCTTTCCTTAGCTCTTTGTAGTTCTTGACTACACAGGTTTGTGAATTCCTTCTGGAATTGGGGGAACTAAGTTATTTTAGAATTCAATGGAAAAGAAGACTTTCACTTCCAATGCAGAATGGCTGGGGAAGAAAATAAAAATGCTTATGCGTAAGTCAAAGCCTTTGGACTCCATATTTCATCATCTGCCTTGTGGAATGAGCAGAGCAAAGCCACTCAGCCCCACCCCAACTACTCTGTCCATTTATGGGAAAGAGGCTGCCTCCTGGGGCCTACAAGGAGCACGGCCACAGGGCACGGAGGGCTTATAGGTTCTGGGCCCCTGTTCTGATACTGCCATTCCCCTTTATATGAAACCTACTCATTTCTGGTGGGGAGAAGTTCCCGTCCAAGGGAGGAGAGAGGATCCCTGTCCTCGCCCTGACAAGTTTTCTTTGTCTGCTGACACTGGGATTGGCTGGAACAATGTCGCTATTCATCTCTAATCCAGATGTATTTTTTTCTTCATGTAGAGCCAGGAGAAGAAAAGGACAGTAAAAGAGATCACAAAGGTCAGCCTGACCAAAGGAGCTCACAGCACCCTATCGCTGTTCTGCTCTCAGGAGCCAAGACACAGCCTGGGGCGGAAGGAGGAAGGATCCCGCAGCCTTGGCCTGGCCCAGTGCCCCTGCTAAGCCAGCAGGTGCCTGGGGCCAAAAGGGGAGCAACCTGAGAGAGGAGCAGATAAGCATCTTCCACAGTGGTCCACAAGGCACTGACTCAGCTCTTTTTTACAGACACAATATCTCCTTTATCTGCAGAAAACTGCAGGGAACATATTTGGCTGAGAAAAGCCCTGTTCTCATTTTTCACTTAAGATAACCAGGAGAGAAATTAGCTGAACTCAGCTAAGGGGGAGGGTTCCTACAAGAGGAGAACAGTTTAGCATATGTTTGGGGAGTTGAAAAAATGGCATCAGGTCCAGAAGACATGTGCCTGCCCAGGGTCCTGTCTATCCTGGAAAGGGTCAGATGCCCTATAAGATACAGAAATTGAAGCACTTTTGGACGCAACTTTCAAAGATTATTACCATCAAGGATCCATGGGGAGAAGTGAGAAGGGATTCCTCCACCTCAGTCTCAGCCCCAGCCGCCTCTTAATGTTGGGGCAACAGAGGAGGAAACCACCCTTTCCAAGCAGTTCTCCAGGGGTGTTGCAGAAGGACACCCTGGGAGGCTCATCGTCCAGCTCCAGGGTGCTGCTGGCTCAGCAAAAAATGGAAGAAAGGAGAGGCCTTCAAGGTCAAGACGCTCAGATGGAGAATTGCAATAGTCACACTTCCCTCCATCCCAAAGCCAAGTTTTTGGGCTGATCACTAGAACTCTGACTATTGCTGCAATAAAATCTTAAACAGAAAACTAATATTTAAAAAAATCAGTTCAGTGCTCACTTAGGCAGCACATATACTAAGACTGG
The DNA here is from genome assembly GCA_020662805.1 of Glaucomys volans. Taxonomy (NCBI): domain Eukaryota; kingdom Metazoa; phylum Chordata; class Mammalia; order Rodentia; family Sciuridae; genus Glaucomys; species Glaucomys volans. The sequence goes on along the minus strand of JAJEJO010052216.1, from coordinate 7,384 downwards.
AATGATTCAGAGTGGATTAATACGGCTCCTGCACAAAGATGACATGCAAACTATGCACTCCATAGTTCTGGAATACTTACATGGCGTTCATGAGATTATAAATTAGTACAACCACTATGGAGTAGTTGTCTCAAAAGACTAGGAATGGAACCACCATATGACCCAGCTATCCACTCCTTGGCATTTATCCAAAAGAATTAGTCAGTGTACTATAGCGATACATGCATACCGATGTTCACAGCAGTACAATTCACAACAGTCAAATTACGGAACCAGCCTATGTGTCTGTCAATGGATGAATGGATAAAGAAAATGAGGTGTATGCACACAATGGAGTTTTTCTCAGTCATAAAGAAGAACAACTGTGTCATTAGCAGGAAAATGGGAGAATTTGAGAGCATAATGTTAAGTGAAATAAGCCAAACTCAGAAAGTTAAGGATTGTATTTTTCTTCTCATGTGGAAGGTAGAGAGAAAAAAAGGAAAAAAAAAAAGAGGAGGGGAGATCTCATGAAAATAGAAGGGAGACCATTTCAGTAGAGGAAGGAAACCAGGGGAAAGGAAAGGAGAAGTACTGGGGAATGAAATTGACCAAATTATGTTACATACATGTATGAGCCTATTATGGGCAATTACAATGCACCGATTAAAAAAAAAAACCTCAAAGGAAAAAATAAACTGACACAGCCAGGTGTAGTGGTGCACACCTGTAATCCCTGCCACTTGGAGGCTGAGGCAGGTGGATTACAAGTTTGAGGCCAGTCTCAACAACTTAGTGCAATCCTGTCTCAAAATAAGAAATTATAAAAGGTTGGGGATGAGGCTGACTGGTGCAGCATCCAGGTTCAATCCCCAGTGCTGAGAAAAACGAAACGAAACAAAACAAAAAACAACCAACAAGAATATCAGATCTGTTCAAAGCTGCAGAGGTAAAGGCCTGAAGTCCATCACCTACTGTCTCCTGGGGTTCCTCCTTGTTCCTACCTGTGTCCCTAGGACACCCTTCCAGATCCTGAGGCTCTGGGAAGTTTTAAAATCACTGCTCTAAGGCAGTAAGAACTCCAGGTACCAGGCTGAGACCAGAGCTGCCTGTCCTGGAGAACATTTGTCCTTTGAAATCTGAGCACAGTGACATGGTGCAGGAGCTACGTTAAACTAGTGTGGATCACGAATGGAGCCAGTGGTGGTCCTGGGCAAAAGGAAGACCAGGGTGAAGGAAACTGCTCCTCTGTCTAGTCCTATTACCTGGAACTTATCAGATGACCTTGCTGGAACTCAGTTTCCTTACCTGTAAACTGGGATAATACCCATTCAGGGTGGTCATGAACATAGGGACCACAGACATCAGTAAACATTAGCTGGGCCCGATGGATCAGTAACAGCTGGTGGTTCAGGTTCAAAGTCCATCCCTCTGGACTAAAGTCAGATTCATTCCAACAATGGCCACAAAGAAACTGTTAATGGATGCTGATCCCTTTCTCTAGAAAACTTTGATAAAAAAGTACAAGGCTCAGTTCTAAACTGGCTTGGGTCTATTAACACATTCTAGGGGACAGACTAGCTGAGTCTCTAGTTACAACCTATTATTCGGCAACACTATGGAGAAAAATGTCTAACCAGAAAGTGGAGTATAGAGTGTAAGACCTGAATGACTCACATCACCAGCAGGCTGCAGGCTGATGAGTTCAGAGTGGGTGGAAGTTACACCTTGCTCTGGAATCCATACTTCTTTTAATGCTCCCCAAAATCATATTATCTTTTCTATCAATCCCACCACTGTTAATCACACTGCTCTTTGGTCAGTCAAAGCCATCCTCTCACAGAAAAGGTTTTCACAAATGCTTCCACATCCAATACTTGTCCAGTTGTTTTTTGGACCCACATAAGGGGAAATTATTTTAGCTAAATTTCCTGTTAGGATGCCTAACCACTCCAGATTTCTCCTGCCTTTTAGGACCTGATTCTGTACTCTCGAATACTAAATTCCTCTCCTTGCTTCCTGTCATCCACAAATGACACATGGTCCAGGCTTTGGGAGAGAAAGCAGACCCCTATCATGGACTGGGTGATGACAGGTGAAGAGGGTCAATTCTTCAACCTGTTAATAATCCCCTTAACAGTACAAGCACCAAGCCCAGGGTCTCCATTTTAGCCCCAAGGGATCATGAAAGAGAAAGCTTACTAAAGTCTACATTTTGCAAATAATCTATCATTGGGGGAATGGTCAAAAGAAGGACAATTTGCCAGGTGCGGTGGCACACGCCTGTAATCCCAGCACTTGGGAGGCTGAGACAGGAGGATTGCGAGTTCCAAGCCAGCCTCAGCAACTTAGTGAGGCCCTAAGCAACTCAGTGAGATCCTGTCTCTAAATAAAATGCAAAATAGGGCTGGGGATGTGGCTCAGTGGTGGAGTGCTCCTGGGTTCAATCCCCAGTACCAAAAAAAAAAAAAAGAAGGGTGATTTATCCATACAATGGAATTCTACACCATTGTTTAAGTTTAAAAACATGGTAGGTAGATCTATAGTTAGTCTAAAACCTACAGTTTTATCCCCCTGTCCGCATACTGGGAATTGAACCCAGGGACACTCAACCACTGAGCCACATTCGCACATCTCTAAGTTGTTCTTGTCAGGTATTTTGGTCACAGAGATGAAAATCTGACTACTACATTTGATCATAGGTTTAAGAAGATCAGAATTCTCCATGGGCTGTACCTTGACCTTGATTGTCACAAAAGATGAAGGAGGAGAAAACGCTCTGGGTGGCTCATGGCATCCCTCTACCCCTGCACACAGAGAGGGCTGTGGTTTGTTTATGTGATCAAAAGATCCTGTTAGGCCATGTCCACCTCCCTCAGGGATCTCGAAAAATGTCTGTCCTTCCCATTGCTGAAGCTTATGAAAGAAATCTGACTTGAACACAGTGAAGAGTGGAGGCAGGAAGCAGAGGATGATATTGGGATGCCCAAGTGGGTTCTAGGCTGCCATTCACTTGCTGAGTTCTTAGGCAACGACTTACAAATCTGTATATAAATATAAAGTTAACCTATAACATCATTTAGCTCTCAGAAGGTAGGAGGGATGAGATGAGGAGAAAGAGCAAGGGATAATGGAAAAATTCCAGAGTAGCTCTATGTAAACATTTTCTAGACATATAGTGGTCTGAATATTGTCAAAACAATTTTTCTTAATGTTTAACTAAAGCCTTCCTGGCTGCAGTTTGACCCATAACTCCTATAATTCCTTCAACAGCCATGGTGAACATGGAGATGTCTGCTGGCACTCTTAGCCTGCTCCATTTCTCCAGCCTGTCTGGCCAGCCCTGCAGGACCTTTCTCTCAACTGACTGGCCTTCCTGTTGGCATGGTCTCCTGGATTGGACACCTGAGGAGATGTCACTGCTGTTGATCACAGCCTTCCCTCGGCCAGAAGCCTCCTGAGCTCCCAGAAAAGGAAAATGTATGGCTCAGACAGGAATCCTGAGACATCTTCTGGCCACCATGGGCTCTACTGCTCTATCACAGTATGCAAACAAGCACCTTTAAATCTTTTGTTTTTGTTAGGAGATTGAACCCAGAGATGTTCACCATTGAGCTACACCCCCAGCTCTCTATATTGTAAGAGAAGGTCTTGCTAAGGTGCTGAGGGTAGCCTCAAACTTGGGATTCTCTTGCTTCAAGCTCCAGAGTTGCTGGGATTACAGGTATGTGCCACCACACCCACACACTTTTTAATCTCTTCTGGAATATGAAGAGGAACAAGAAGTGCAGGGTAACCATTGTATTGAAAGTATTTGATGCTGTTTTGTAAAGTATCACAGGAGAGCAGATACAACAAACCAGGAGGCCTCATAGCCAGACAGGAAAAGGATGGACAGGGTACTAAAACCCTCCCCACCCGCTGGGATTCAGAGCTGTTGACTTACTGGAGAGCTGAAGGTCTACCATCAAGTATTCCCAGCTTTTGAGTTCAAATGTTCTGGACAGCAGGTCAGAGTTCCCTCCACCCCTGGCTATTGTTTACTCAGGCGCTTTAAGGACCCATTTAGGACAAAGGCTTTGGCTTCTCGCCAGCTAAGCTGTGTCTTCCAAAACTTACAGAAAGCCCCATGTCCAAGGGGTCTGGCAACCTCTTACCTTCATCCCAAAGGACTGCATCCGAGTGGCCACCTCTCTCCCAATCCTGCCCAAGCCAAGAATTCCCAAGGTCTTTCCATTCAGCTCAGTTCCCATGAACTGCAATAGGCAAAAGTCAGAGAAGTCAAAGTCAGTACTGAGAGTGGAGGTTGGGCGCTGAGCCGGGGTGGAGTGAGGTCGGGTCACTGCTCACCTTCTTCCGATCCCACTTCCCATTCTTCATGGAAGCTGTTGCCTGGGGAATCTGCCTGCAAGGACAGAAACAGTTTCAGTAGGTCCACCCAAAGCCTCCACCAGCCCAGGAAGGAAGCACCAAGACAGGTCTGCATAGCTTCTACCCACCATGGTCATTCTACTGGAAATAAGGGGGATCCTTGGCAACCCTGACTTAGGAACCCTGGGACTTCTGTCCTGAGTTAGGAATCTGGGAGGAGGTTCTGATTCACCTCGGCCACTAAGGTATCAATAGAGTGCCTGTGGGTAAGTTTCCTCCTCTAAGCAATGGCCGGTCTTCAATATTTGCAGGAATAAATGAATGGGGTATTGGGGACTACGATAACACCAAATGCTCCAGAGGTTCAAGGAGTTACCTTCATCTTCTTATCTCATTAGGACCACAACCCCGATGTCTTCTATTGTTATCAAGGGGACATCTGATTACTTGCTCTTCCTTGAGATTTTCTTAAGCTGCAAGGGGCTTAGGCTAGTCTGGGGATAGAGGTTGGGGATACCAGAGTCCAGATCATTCCTTTCTGTCCCAAATGCCTGGTCCCAACACTTCTAGCATCCATACCATCTTCCTCTCCTGCCCTCCACCACCACCACAACCACAGCCTCTCTCCTATTGGTTCATATGGAGGTCTGAGTCTCCATGTGTTTTCTGGAGAGGACAGAGGAATTGGCAATTAGGGCAAAGTGAGAGGTCAAAGGCTAAGATATGTTATGTGAGACCTGAATCATCAAGGCATTTCTGGAGGCAAAAAAGGAAGGGATAAGAAACAATGGGTAAGGATCATCTTCTTTATTTAGACTCCCTATAAGAACGTTGAGGTTCACTCAAAGTTCATCCCAACTGTGGGAAGAGGGGTACTGGGGCTGAGCAGCTCACCCAGATTCACCTGACTGGAAAGCAGTCCAAAGAGACTAACATTCAACAACTTATGAGTAAGGTAGCTCTTTCTTAACAGGGAGTGCATTCAGAGTTTTGATGCATCATTGATGAGGGAGGTCATGGATGACTGGATGGGAAGAAAGGGCTTCCTATAAATCACAGCATTTTGCCCACTCCTAGAATAGAAAGGAAATTATTCTTAGCTCTCAACTCTTTCCTTCTACCTCCAGAACAATAACAACAAAAAAGATGTTAATGAGATAGAAAAGCTGCACTGAGATCCCTCCCATACTCAAAAGGAAGGAAGGGAGAGAGGGAGGAAGAGAGAAAGGAAGGAAGGAAGGAAAGAAGGAATTACTGAATTAAATAGTGTCCCTGGAACCAGGGCACCAGGCTTCTATACTTTTCTAGAGGGAAAGATACTCAGCCCAGGTCAGGGACCCTTCTAAGCTGAGACCCTACTGCTGTATAAGTTGTCCCTGTTCCTCCCTTTCCCCACCTTCCCTTACCTGACAACCAGTGAATACCTGAGGTCCCAGGTGGGACTCTTGGGAAAGCATTAAGGCACAGTTAACTCTCCCAGATCCCCCTCCATCAGGAGGAAGAACAGGTCCTCCTCCTTTGGTGCTGGGGATTAAATCCACGGGTGCTCTACCACTGAGCATCCCCATTCCTTTTTCAAATTTTTTTGTTTTGAGACAGGGTCTCACTAAGTTGCCCAGGCTGACCTTGAACTTGTGCTGTTTCTGCCTCAACCTTCCAAGTAACTGGAATTATAGGAATGTTCCATAATCTCAGGATGGGAAAAGGGTAATTTTTTGGTCCCAGCAGGTTTCAAGCCTGAGTAAAGAGTCCTGGCTACCTGGTTTAAGGATCCAAGGATCTTCAAAGGAACCTAGAACTGCTTCCTGCCCTGTTTGAGGGAGTTTTCCTTCCTATTGATCACAGAAATTCATGAAATGCCTGTTCAACAGAAGTGCATCATTTTTGGCAAATGACTGACTACTGGACACAATGGGACTCTTGCACATTATGTGCCACATCCAATCTGGTCACTGGACTGTCCCCTCTCCTCAAGTGGTCCACACCCTCCAGGACCCCTGCTGGAAGAGTAAGAAATTTGAGCATTTGAGTGGTACAGATCCACAGACAGGCACAGGAATCCGGAGCAGGTGTGGATTCCATGCTAGTACAATACATGTTTGTAGGGCCAGTGACAGGTAAGCCCTGAGGGCCACGGGAATCAGCGAGGGCCCAGTTAGGAAAACCAAAGGGAGCTTCTTGAATGAATTAACATTTGAGATAAATTTTAAAAACTTGAGTTTACATATGCTAAAAATTTGAGCTGTATCTTAAAATCTTGAGTTTAAATGGGCTAAAAAATAAGAAGTGGTACCTAGACAAAGGAGGTAGGGAAAGATGTTCTAGGCAGAGGGTGTGGAAAACGTGGAAGGGTTGGAGGCTAGAGAGTCACAGCCCAATCGGGTGTGGAGAGAGGCAAGTGAGTACGGAGAAAGAGAAGGAAGATCACACCTGCACACTCTCTCAATGAGCCCTGTATCCACCCCCTCCCCATGTGTACTCATTAGCACCCTGAGCCCCCATAACCTGTGTGCTGGGAACTGGGGTACTGAGTAGAGGACAGATGCCTCAAAGGTTCTCAGCAGTCTGCAGGTTGCCAGGTTGAAAAGTCTCTTAAGTTTCTCTTGATCAGTTTGCTTGACAAGTCATAATAACTGACATACCAGAGGGCTTGGTTCTGCTGAGAAAACAAATGCTTACCTGGCCAGGCACATGATCATCCCACAGGTGAGCTCTGCAGCACTGAGGCTGTTTCCATTGGGGGTGCTAAAATCCAAAGAAAAGAGGGGACATCAGTAGGCCCAGACCCAGCATTCCTCTGTCCCAACTCCAGGCCCCTGTCCTGGATTCTCCATGTACTCCTGCCGCAAGCCCAGGGCTGGCAGGAAGCAGCCTTGTCCTAGCCTTCTGTTCCTATGCAGAGGGACCTTCAGAGAAACACTTGCCCTTCTACCCAATACCTCACTTCTCCCAGGGCAGAGAAGGGTTTCACATGATTAGAAGACACATAAGTGGCTCAGCCCTTTCTTCTGTCTTCATTTCAGATCTCCCTGCC
>JAJEJO010052214.1:0-17789 GCA_020662805.1 Glaucomys volans | reverse complement strand
TGTAGCCATAAGGTAGTTTTGACTGGGTCATATGGTAGTTTTATTTCTAGTTTTTTGAGGAACCTCCATACTGTTTTCCATAACAGCTATGGGAATTTACAGCCCTACCAACAGTATAGGAGTCCCTTTTCTTCTTATCTTCACTGGCACATATTATATTTTGTTTTCTTTTTTGCTGATAGTCATTCTTACTAGAGTGAGGTAATATCTCATTATGACTTTGATTTGCCAGATGATTAGTGATGTTGAGCATTTTTAAAATATATATGTCCATTAGCCATAAATAGACAATGCATGTCTATTTATTTATTTTATTTTGAGACAGTTTCACTGTTTTGTCCAAGCTGGCCTTGAATTGTCTGTCTCCTGAATAGCTGGGAGTACAGGCAAGCACCTCCACACTCAACTTGCACGTCTTCTTTGGCAAAGTGTCCAGTAGGTCTATTGACCATTTTTTTAAGGATTTTTTTTTTTTTGCTATTAAAATACTTGAATTCTTTATGTATTCTGGATATTTACCCATTGTTGCATGCCTGCTTTGTAAATATTTTCTCCCATTCTGTAGGTTGTCTCTTCATTGTATTGAGTATTTCCTTTGCAGTGTGGAAGACTTTTAGTTTTTTTTTTTATTATTTGCTTATTGATTCATTGAGCACAAATGGAGTACAGCTATTGTTTCTCTGGTTATACACAAAGTAGAATCACACCATCTGTGCATTCATACATGTACACAGGGCAATGATGTCTGTCACACATTCTGTTATTATTCTTAACCCCCCATCCCGACCCAATCCTTCCTTTCCCTCTATGCTATCTATCCTTCCTCCATTCTTGCCACCCTTCCCCGCCCACATTATGCATCATCATTCACTTATCAGAGAGACCATTCGACCTTTGGATTTTTGGGATTGGCTGATCTCACTTAGCATAACAGTCTCCAACATCATCCATTTACCTACAAATGCCATAATTTTATTCTTCTTTATGGCTGAGTAATATTCCATTGTGTATATATACCACAGTTTCTTTATCCATTCATCTATTGAAGGGTATCTAGGTTGGTTCCACAATCTAGCTATTGTGAATTGAGCAGCTATGAACATTGATGTGACTGCATCACTGTAGTAATCTGATGCCCTAAGTCTTTAGGGCATAGGCCAAGGAGTGGGATAGCTGGGTCAAATGGTGGATCCATTCCAAGTTTTCTAAGGAATCTCCACACTGCTTTCCAGAGTGGCTGCACCAACTTGCACTCCCACCAGCAATGTATGAGTGTACCCTTTTCCCCACATCCTTGCCAACACCTGTTGTTGCCTGTGTTCTTAATAGAAGACATTCTAATTGGGGTAAGATGAAATCTTCAGGTGGTTTTGATTTGCATTTCTCTTATAATGAGGGATGTTGAACATTTTTTCATAAATCTGTTGATTGCTTGTAGATTTTCCTCTGTAAAATATCTGTTCATTTCCTTGGCCCATTTATTGATTGGGTTATTAGTGTTCTTGTTGTAAAGATTTTTGAGCACTTTGTAGATTCTGGAGATTAGTGCTCTATCTGAAGTGTGTGTGGCAAAGATTTTCTCCCACTCTGAAGGCTCTCTCTTCACATTGCTGATTGTTTCCTTTGCTGAGAAAAAGCTTTTTAGTTTGACTCTATCCCAATCATTGATTCCTGCTTTTATTTCTTGCGCTTTGGGAGTCATGTTAAGGAAATCTGTTCCTAGGCCAACGTGATGAAGATTTGGACCTATTTTCTCTTCTATTAGGTGCAGAATCTCTGGTCTAATTTTCTGGGTCCTAGATCCACTTTGAGTTGAGTTTTGTACAGGGTGAGAGATATGGGTTTAGTTTCATTTTGCTGCATATGGATTTCCAGTTTTCCCAGCACCATTTGTTGAAGAGGCTGTCTTTTCTCCATTGCATGTTTTTGCCTCCTTTGTCAAGTATGAGATACCTGTATTTATGTGGGTTTGTCTCTGTGTCCTCTATTCTGTCCCATTGATCTACCTGTCTATTTTGGTGCCAATACCATGCTGTTTTTGTTACTGTTGCTCTGTAGTATAGTTGAAGGTCTGGTATTGTGATACCCCCTGCTTCGCTCTTCTTGCTAAGGATTGCTTTAGCTATTCTGGGTCTCTTATTCCTTCAAATGAATTTCATGATTGCTTGCTCTATTTCTCTGAGATCCGTCATTGGGATTTTAATTGGAATTGCATTGAATTTGTATAGCATTTTTGGAAGTATGGCCATTTTGACAATATTAATTCTGCCTATCCAAGAACATGGGAGATCTTTCCATCTTCTCAGATTCTTTTTAACTTCTTTCTTTAGTGTTCTGTAGTTCTCATTGTAGAGGTCTTTCACTTCTTTTGTTAGATTGATTCCCAAGTATTTTATTTTATTTGAGGTTAATGTGAATGGGATAGTTTTCCTAATTTCTCTTTCAGAGGATGCATCACTTACGAATAAAAATGCATTAGATTTATGAGCATTAAATTTATATCCTGCTACTTTACTGAATTCATTTATGAGTTCCAGAAGTTTTCTGGTGGAATTCTTAGGGTCTTCTAAATAGAGAATCATGTCATCAGCAAATAGGGATAGTTTGAGCTCTTCTTTTCCTATTTGTATTCCTCTAATTTCTTTGGTCTGTCTGATTGCTCTGGCTAGAGTTTCAAGAACAATGTTGAATAGTAGTGGTGAAAGAGGGCATCACTGCCTTGTTCCATTTCTCAGGAGGAATGCTTTCAGTTTTTCTCCATTTAGAATGATGTTAGCTGTGGCCTTAGCATAGATAGCCTTTACAATGTTAAGGAATGTCCCCACTATCCCTATATTTTCTAGTGTTTTGAGCATGAAGGGATGCTGTATTTTATCAAATGCTTTCTCTGCGTCTATTGAAATAATCATGTGGTTCTTGACTTTAAGTCTGTTGATGTGGTGAATTACATTGATTGATTTCCGGATGTTGAACCAACCTTGCATCCCTGGGATGAAACCCACTTGATCATGGTGCACTATCTTTTTAATATGCTTTTGTATGCGATTCGCTAAAATTTTGTTAAGAATTTTTGCATCTATGTTCATTAGAGATATGGGTCTGAAATTTTCTTTCCTCGACGTGTCCTTCTCTGGTTTTGGTATCAGGGTGATATTAGCTTCATAGAATGAGTTTGGAAGGGTTCCCTCCTCCTCTATTTCATGAAATACTTTGAGGAGTATTGGAATGAGCTCTTCTTTGAAGGTCTTGTAGAACTCGGCTGTGAATCCATCTGGTCCTGGACTTTTCTTTGTTGGTAGGCTTTTGATGACTTCCTCTATTTCATTGCTTGAAATTGATCTATTTAAGTTGTGTATGTCCTCCAGATTCAGTTTGGGTGGCTCATATGCCTCTAGGAACCTGTTGATGTCTTCCAGGTTTTCTATTTTGTTGGAGTATAAATTTTCAAAGTAGCTTCTTATTATGTTTTGTATTTCAATTGTGTCTGTTGTAATGTTTCCATTTCCATCGCGAATTTTAGTAATTTGGAGTTTCTCTCTCCTTCTCTTTGTTAGCGTGGCTAAGGGTTTATCAATTTTGTTTATTTTTTCAAAGAACCAACTTTTTGTTTTGTCAATTTTTTGAATTGTTCCTTTTATTTCAATTTCATTGATTTCAGCTCTGATTTTGATTATTTCCTGTCTTCTGCTACTTTTGGTGATGATCTGTTCTTTTTTTTCTAGGGCTTTGAGCTGTAGTGTGAGATCATTGATTTGTTGACTTTTCATTCTTTTATTAAATGCACTCCATGCAATGAATTTTCCTCTTAGCACTGCTTTTATAGTATCCCAGAGATTTTGATATGTTGTATCTTTGTTCTTGTTGACCTCTAAGAATCTTTTAATTTCCCCCCTAATGTCTTCTGTTATTGATGCATCATTCAATAGCATATTATTTAATCTCCAGGTCTTGGAGTAGTTTTTGTTTGTAACTTTATCATTGATATCTAATTTCATTCCATTATGATCTGATAGTATACATGGTAGTATCTCTATGTTTTTGTATTTGCTAAGAGTAGCTTTGTGGCATAACATATGGTCTATTTTAAAGAAGGAACCATGAGCTGCTGAGAAGAAAGTGTATTCGCTTTTTGATGGATGGAATATTCTATATATGTCTGTTAAGTCCAAATTAGCGATTGTGTCATTGAGTCCTATGGTTTCTTTGTTCAATTTTTGCTTGGAAGATCTGTCCAATGGTGAGAGAGGAGTGTTAAAGTCCCCCAGTATTATTGTGTTTCGGTCTATTTGATTCCTGAAATTGAGAAGGATCTGATTGACATACATGGATGCACCATTGTTTGGTGCATAAATATTTATGATTGTTATGTCCTGTTGATTTATGCTACCTTTAAGCAATATGAAATGTCCTTCTTTATCCCTTCTGACTATCTTTGGTTTGAAGTCTGCTTTGTCTGAAATGAGAATGGAAACCCCAGCTTTTTTGCTCAGTCCGTGTGCATGGTATGCTTTTTCCCAACCTTTCACCTTTAGTCTGTGGGCATGTTTTTCTATGAGATGAGTCTCTTGAAGGCAGCATATTGTTGGGTCTTTCTTTTTAATCCAGTCTGCCAGTCTATGTCTTTTGATTGATGAGTTTAGGCCATTTACATTCAGGGTTATTATTGAGATATGACTTGTATTTCCTGTCATTTTAGCTTTTTTAGGGTTTTTAGCTTAACTTTGTTTCTCCTTTGTTTGACTCTTTCTTTAGGGTAATTCTTCCCCATGTTGGCTGCAATTGTTGTTTTTCGTTTCTTCCTCTTCGAATATTTTGTTGAGAATGTTCTGTAGAGCAGGCTTTCTCTTTGTGAATTCTTTAAGCTTTTGTTTATCATGGAAGGATTTTATTTCGTCAACAAATCTGAAGGTAAGTTTTGCTGGGTATAAGATTCTTGGTTGGCATCCGTTTTCTTTCAGAGCTTGAAATATGTTGTTCCAGGCCCTTCTTGCTTGTAGGGTCTGGGCTGAGAAATCTGCTGATATACGTATCGGTTTCCTCCTGTAGGTAATCTTATGCTTTTCTCTCTCAGCCTTTAAAATTGTATCTTTGTTTTGTATGTTAGGTATTTTCATTGTAATGTGCCTTGGTGTGGATCTGTTGTAATTCTGTGCGTTTGGTGTCCTGTAAGCCTCTTGTAATTGATTTTCCATCTCATTCATCATATTTGGGAAATTTTCTGATATTATTTCATTGAACAAATTATTCATACCCTTGGTTTGTATCTCTGTGCCTTCCTCAATCCCAATAACTATTAAATTTCGTCTTTTCATGATGTCCCATGTTTCTTGGAGTTTTTGTTAATGATTCCTAGCCATCTTCTCTGTCTGTTCGACTTTGTTTTCAAGATTAAATATTTTGTCCTCATTGTCTGAGGTTCTGTCTTCCAAGTGATCTATTCTGTTAATTCTGCTTTATATTGAGTTTTTAACTTGGTTTATTGTTTCCTTCATTTCCATGTTTCCTTCAAGGATTTCTGTTTGTTTTTTTCTCAGAACTTCTATCTCTTTATTGAAATGATTTTTTGCTTCCTGCAGTTGCTCTGTTAGCTGATTATTCATAGCCTGATTTTGCTCTCTCGTCACATCATTCTCTTCTCGGATCATTTTAATTATGAACATTCTGAACTCCTTTTCTGTCATTCCTTCTACCATGCTGTCTTTGGGTTCTCTTGATATATCATCTAGATTTGTTTGGGACACTTTCTTCCCATGTTTTCTCATGTTGCTCATGTATCTTCCCCTCTAGTAGTGCAAATCAGAGGGATTGCAATTTTCCTGTAAAGACTTAAAGTGTCCCTGCAGATTTCCAGTAACTCACCTGATGTTTGAGAGGTGCTTGATCAATTGGTTACCCAAGAAAGCTGCTGTCCCACTTCCTCCAGGTTGGGAATGATCAATGCTTCTGGACAGAGGCAGCCTGGTGTTTATAGACAATCAGATACAGCAAGGTGCTAGACCCCGGGCCAGGGTGTGGACCTGGGAACTAGACCAAGTTGGGGTGGGGTCACAAAACTGTGCTCAGTGATGGAGACACTAGGCTTGAGAGCCCAGGCAGGCCTGAGGTCCTTGCTGGGGGCTCAGCCGGTGATAGGTGGTCACTCTCTGCCAGGGAAGCTGTAAAATATCGCCGAAGGGCCCAAACTCCCCGCTGGAGCCAGCGATTCCCTCGGCTCCAGGCCAGCCCTCCCCTGGAGACGCCCCGCAGTGTCGGGGAAGACCGGAGCTCAGCTCTGAGGTCTCAGTCAGTCCCAGATGGTCACCCTCTGCCAGGGAAGCTGCAAAATGGCGCCAAAGGGTCCAAACTCCCCGCTGGAGCCGACTCCAGCCCCTCCAGGCCAGACTGCCCAGGAGACGCTGCGCAGTGGTGGGGAAGACCGGAGCTCAGCTCTGAGGACTCAGGTAGTCCCAGATGGTCACCCTCTGCCAGGGAAGCTGCAAAATGGTGCCGAAGGGTCCAAACTCCCTGCCGGAGCCAGCGACTCCAGCCCCTCCAGCCCCTCCAGGTCAGACCTCCCAGGAGACACTGCCGCCTTTTAGTTTGATATAATCCCCTTCATCCATTTTTGTTTTTGTTACCTGTGCTTTGCAGGTCATTATCCAAAAAAGTCACTGCCCAGACCAATGTCTTGAAGCATTTCTGCTATGTTTTCTTCAAATAGTTTCATGGTTTTAGGTCTTCCATTTAAATCTTCACTTTGTTTTGACTTGATTTTTGTATATAATGAAAGATAGAGCTCTAGTTTTCATTCCTCGGCATGTGGATATCCAGTTTTCTCAAAACCATTTGTTGAAGATATTGTCCTTTCCCCTGTGTGTGTTCTTGGCATCTTTGTAAAAAATGAATTGGTTTTTTAATGTATAGGTTTATTCATGGGATCTCTGTTCACTTGCATTGGTCTGTTTGTTTTTATGCTGGTACCATAGTGTTTTGTTTGCTATTGATGGTGTGTTAGCGTGCTACCTTCAGCCTCTGCCCGCCACCCCGATTTTTCTTCAAGATTGCTTTGGTTGTTGTGAGTCTTTCTTGGTTTCATATGAATTTTAGTATTGATTTTTCTGTTTCATTGCCCTTTGATGGGGATTGCAGTAAATCTGTATATCACTTAGGATATGACATTATATGACATTTTTCCAAATCCATGAACATGGGATATCTTCTTTTGGTGAGTTTTAAGCGTTCTTTGTATATTTTGTATAATAGTGTTTATCAGATACGCTTTTGGGAAATATTTTCTTCCCATCTGTGCCTTACATTCTCATTCCCTTGAGATTTGCTTAATATGAATAACAAAATATTGCTTGGACATGATGTATGAAAAGCCCTCAACCAGTACCATTTTGTGTTCGGCTTTTAAAAAAAATTAAAGTGATCAAATACATTTAGGATACTCCTAGTGCTAGGGTAGGTGTTGTGATAAAACCTTGTGAAGATCTCCTTAAGAGCATTGTGTAAATGGTCATGTTGTGGTAGTCACATTGACCCTGTTTCCTATAAATGAGTTCTTGGAACTTTGATAGAAGTTCCAGCCTGGATTGGGGGTATAGCTCTGGTGGTAGTAGACCTCTTGCCTAGCATGTGTGTGGCCCAGGGTTCAATTCCTAGTACTAGAGGAAAAAAAAATTCAGACTGCATTTCATGTGGGATGAAGAAGTACTGTTTCTCTAACCATGATAATGGGGATAAAACTGACATGTTCTGGAAAATTGTGTTGCATGCATAAAAAGGTGGCTTTAGTGACACTAGTGATGCAGATGCATCTGCAAATGAATAAAGTGGTTATGTTTCAAGGGATTCTTTTGTTTTAAATTCCTTTTCTTACATTGTATATGAGATCACCTCATATTTGAAGTTGCCTGCTTTTGACATATTTTAGGAATATGTCATACTATTTAGAAATAGTATATTTTAGGAATTTAATCTCTCCCACTAGATCATGGCACGTGCTTGCATATGGGATGCTATTTGCTTGAGAGTAGATCAACAAATATTAGGAAAATTGAGTGGAGGGACTACAGCATTCAAAACCCTTTTTTATGTTGTTGTTTTTCTTAACAGTTGGAATGTCTTTGGGGGAAGTCTAAATTGGTGTTTTTTGTTTTTTGGGTTTTTTTACTTTTAAAATATTGATTCCATAGTATGTTGTCACATTGCCTTTTTACTTATCTATCAGTGACTTATTTTCTATTTCTCTCTCAAGAACTCCAAATTGTTGAATCAAACTATTCTCTTGTTATGTAGGATATTGTACCTGTAGATGCTTCTTATGAAGTGAAAGAACTGTATGTACCAGAAAATAAACTTCATCTGGCAAAAACTGATGCAGAAACATTACCAGCACTGAAAATTAATAAAGTAAGTTCTGTTGCTTTTCAATCTGATTGTTGCAGCCTTCTATGCTCTTGTTAGGTTGGTGAATATTTGAGCAGTGTTTGAGGCCAGGGTTGGTGAGAGGCTGGGGGTTAGAGTTAATTTCCCAGGATGGGGAATATGTTTAATTTGTGAAACAGTATTCCTGCATTGCCATTGCTTTGACTTGCTTTAGTCATAATATTTACTTATTTTGAAATATCAAATAACAAAAGATTGTATGAGATTTTTAGGCTTAAGAGAAAGAATGGGTTCTAAAATATTAGGACATACTAATCCATAATAATTAAAATGAATATTTTTCCTTTAAACATGTTTCCTACTCTCCTGCCCAATACTTGACTCTCCCTTTCACATGTTAAGAATGATTCTACTTTTTATCTTCACTTTAATGATATCATTAGGGTCTTTCCTGGTAAAAACTTGCCTAATTAAACTAAGTATGGTGAAATGGAAACTCTTAATTTATTTGCAAATCTTAGAGAATCTTAAGTTGTACTATTTATGTGTATTTTAAAAACATAGGTTAAGGAATAAAAATATGGAATAAAAACTGGATTTCCTAGCCTGTCTTCAAAGATAGCAAAAATCCAAAACACCCAGCAAAGTGCCAAATCTGGAAGAAAGAACAAAACTGGGTTTGGAGAGAGACTCTTCAAGTAGTATTCAAATCCTGATAGGACCTGATGATCTTGATGTGCTTTGAGTGACTGGTTCTCTTACCAGAATCCAGGACATGCTGAGGAATGGCAGGGAGGGAGGCCTGTAGCTCAGTGTGGAAAAGGAGCCAGAATTTGTCAATGATGACTTTGCATGGAATGAACGCACACATACAGTGAGAATGAATGAACAAAGATCCAGGTCTATCAGACTCTAAAACCCAGAAAGCAGTACTTTTTCTAAATGTGAATTTTCTCCAGAACTGTGGTTCTCAAATGCAGTCAGTCAGCAGTGTGAACTTGGAGGGCACACTGCCATTCTTTGCACCTCCTCGTCTGACTTTTTTCCAGATATAGTCACACTGGGGATTAATGCTTCAACATAGGAATTTGGGGGCAGGGGCATAAACATTTATCCCCAAATAGACACCATCTAGAATTGGATTCTAATAGAGACAAATAATAGCCACTTTCAAAGGTACAGGAAAAAATTAATGAGAGGAAAACTTCAAAGTGAAAAAAATTTACTTATAAATAGATTTTCTCCTGTGAATTGAAGCAGGGGAATTCCTTACCATTATTTGATTTTGCAGTAGGCCTCATTGGCTGACTTGTTTTGGGAATAAATAGAAGACTACATTTCATTGCAGTCCACTTGGCCAAGTGCTTCATCTTTTCTCATTTAAGATCCACTATGCTATTCAGTTAAAAAAGGAATGTATCCAGCAGAGACATACATAGTTCATCAGTTCTTCAGTGTTCTGATGGGAAATGCTGGAAATCTGAAAGTTCAAGAAATAATAATCTTTGTAAAATGAATGGTACTCTGTCATGGATGAGGGACTTGCTTTTGGTAAATATTTTTATTTAAAGTTTCTTTTGGTTTGGTCATCAATTTGTATTTGCCAGACTTTCATTGTTGCATATCCAAGGAACATGATATAACAAAATCTTGGGCCCCACAGTAAACTGACTGAATCAGAAACTTAGTGTGAAACAACTTTGTTTTAATAAAACTTCCAGAGATATCTGATACACATTAAAGTTTGAGAGCCACTGATTTAGGTAAAGCTGTCTTTATTAGAAATACTTGGAGGTCTAATGTTATTTACATATATTTTTTATTCTTTTCAGTACTGGGGATTGAACCCAAGGGAATCTACCATTTTATGTCCCCAGGCTTTTTGTGTTTTATTTTGAGACAGGGTCTAGCCAAGTTGCCCAGCTGGCCTTGAACTTTTGATCCTTCTGCCTCAGCCTCTGGAGATAATAGGCAACTGAGATAATAGGGGTCTGTCACCACACCTGGCTATGTTATTTAAATATATTAGAAGATATGCATATTTTTCTAGTGCCCTTGTTTTTTTTTTTTGTTAGATTTGTAAAATCTATAACCATCCTTAAAATGTTTTCTTCCATTACTTTCAAAATTAAAGTCCTGCTGTGCATGGTGGTTCAAGCTTGTAATCCCAGCAATTTAGGAGGCAGAGGCAGGAGGATTGAGAGTTCAAAGCCAGCCTCAGCAGTTTAGCAAGACCCCAAGCAACTTAGCAAGATCCTGTCTAAAAACAAAAAATAATAAGGACTGGGGGTGTGGCTCAGTGGTTAAGTGCTCCTGTGTTCAATCCCCCATACAAAAAAACAAATTTAAATTGCTAAGGCCTTTATTGCTTGTGTTTATAAATACATATATGTGAAATTGAAATTTTTACTTTGCTGCCAATTTATTAGGTAGATATGCAGTGGGTGCAGGTTCTGGCTGAAGGATGGGCAACCCCATTGAATGGCTTCATGAGAGAGAGGGAGTACTTGCAGTGCCTTCATTTTGATTGTCTTCTGGATGGTAAGATATTTTACATTCAAAATTGCATTGCATTTGGAAGAGAGATTATGTAGCTTCAGGTATCTGTCACTGTTTATAAAAAATAATGGTACCTTCTTAACCCATTAGGTCTCAGGTTTTCAGTTCTGTGTATAGTTCACCAAATTGATACAGGTACATTAGAATAGGTTGGAAATGATAATCTAGAGCTCATATACATAATTATAACTAATAATGCTAATATAATTATTACTTTGTTATAATTATTATTTTTATGATAATATCATATATCACATAATGATATATGAAGTTTTTATAGATGTTCCACATCTGGGATGATGGTACAAAATGGGCTAATTATTATTTTTATGATAATATCATATATCACATAATGATATACTGAAGTTTTTATAGATGTTCCACATCTGGGATGATGGTACAAAATGGGCTAATAGAGGTAGTTTTTTAAAACTGTTACATTAGTACTGAACACATGTGAGCTGTGAGAGCCTGTTTCCATTTTTGTGTCCTTGATTGTGATTTATTGCAAAGGGAGAGGGAGGACCTGGAAATTCAGGTGGAGCATGGGTTGTAAAAGCAAATACAATTTTCCTGTGTCACATCCACCTGATCACTGTGGAAAGCTCTTCCTTGGCTAGACCCTGTCTCAAACTGCATATGTACACCAAATTGTGCTATACTGAAGCCTTAGAACCTTCTAAAGAGGAACCATGGAGTCTTAAATTAAGGAATCCTGAAATAAATGGCTAAACACATGGTTCTTCCTATTCTCTTAAAGCACTTAAAAAATTGCCAAGGGAATTAATATTCAGTATATTATCATAATAATCCATCTATCTTTATATTATATACTATTGGTCAGTATAATTGAGCATACATTACACAAAATATTTTTGAATGTCAGAACTCTACTAAATTGCTACCAAGTTCTTATATGCATGACTTCTTTTACCTGGGGAGTGAATCTAATGTTAGAAAATATTATTAACCATTGTGGAACCAACCTAGATGCCCTTCAGTAGATGAATGGATAAAGAAACTGTGGTATATATACACAATGGAATATTATTCAGCCATAAAGAAGAATAAAATTATGGCATTTGGAGGCAAATGGATGATGTTGGAGACTGTTACGCTAAGTGAGATTAGCCAATCCCCAAAATCCAAAGGCCGAATGGTCTCTCTGATAAATGAATGATGATGCATAATGCGGGGTGGAAGGGTGGCAAGAATGGAGGAAGGATAGATAGCATAGAGGGAAGGGAGGGAGGGTGTTGGGGTGGAGGGGTAAGAATAATAACAGAATGTGTGACAGACATCATTGCCCTGTGTACATGTATGAATGCACAAATGGTGTGAGTCTACTTTGTGTACAACCAGAAAAAACAATAGCTGTACTCCATTTGCGTTCAATGAATCAAAAATTAAATAAAAATAAATAAATAAAAAAAATATTAAGCATTCTCCTCAAGAAACTTTATTATAAGAACATAAGGATTAAGTATTGCACTTTGATTTTCCTCATTGAAATTATTGGTCGTCTTTGTGGATTGTAGTGACTCAGGCTTAGTGCAAATCTACCTAATAACTTTCCATTAAATTAATTAATTAATTGGTACTAGGGATTGAACCCAGGGGCACTTAACCACTGAGCAAATCTCCAACCCTTTTTGTAAAAATAATTTGAGTCAGTCTTACTGAGTTGCTGAGGGCCTTCACTAAGTTGCTGAGGGTAGCTTTGAAATTGCAATGCTCCTGCCTCAGCCTCCCAAGCTGCTGGGATTATAGGTGTGCACCACCATGCCTGGCTGCAACTTTTCATTTTAAACTGTACCTAGTGGTGGTAGGTACATCTTTGTCCAAATAACGCATGCCATGATTCCCAAAAGAGTATGGTTTCTTCAATAAGTCAATCCAAATATGAATTTACATTTTATTTTTCTAAACTGTACACCATGTCTTGAGAAGAAAAACTTTTGCAGCTTGAGAGGTTGGAACCTGAAACTGTGCCTTTGATCTAGCTCAGAGCACATTTTGGTCCAAATGGAGCCACTGATTGCTGCCTTTATTTCTTGGCCTATGAGGGCAGACATTAGTTTGTTTTTGACTGTATATTTAAAAAAACAAAACAAAATAAAACTTGTGCAGTTTTGTCTTCCTATTGCAGTGATAATCAAAGAATATTCAAATATACTTAATGAACTTGACACTTAAAATGTAGTTATTTATGTTTTGTTTTCATTAAGGATTTAAATTTTTCTTGTAAGGTTCCTGAAACACAGTTTTTAGTTTCATTCATATGGCGGGTCTTCTTGCTATAGTTTTGGCACTGTTAGTCATAACCGGCTGATGCTGCCTTATGAAACAGCTTCTTTTACTTTTTAATTCTTGTGAAAATTTTCTCCCAGTTTGAAGAATTGTTATGGGAAGTATTATTTTACACAGTGTTGATTCTTTTAATTTTGCCTTTTTTTTTTTTTAAAGTCCTGCATTCTTGCTTATTCTCCCTGCCCTTCTGGTTTGTACCTTTTCCTGATTTTTCTATCCAGGTACCCATATCTTTTTTCATTTGAAGTGTCCACTGAAGCGGAAGGTGGCTGTAACTTAGGTTTGTTGAGTAATCCATGCTGTGTGCCATGTGTTCTCTTGTGTCCTGCAGGGGGTGTCATTAACTTGTCAGTGCCTATAGTTCTGACAGCTACTCAAGAAGAAAAGGAGAAACTGGACGGCTGTACAGCATTTGCTCTGATGTATGAGGGCCGCCGTGTGGCAATTCTTCGCAATCCAGAGTTTTTTGAGCACAGGAAAGAGGAGCGCTGTGCCAGACAGTGGGGAACAACATGCAAGAGCCACCCCTACATTAAGGTCCTTAATACCCTTTGCTGCATTTTATCTTGATTTGCCAGTAACATTTGGGCCAAAATGTGGACACTTTCAGTGTGTTAAGTGCTGCATTGGAATTGTTAATATTTTGCAGGATTGTGTCTGATGCTTAGATTAGTGTAGTGAGCATGTGGGCTTGTCATTTTGGTCCAGATAAATATTTGTGCAACAAGTACTTTTAATTTTTTTACTTTTTGGTGATGGAGATTGGACCCAGGCCTCATAATTCTAAGAACATGCTCTACCACTTAACTACACCCCCAGCATATGACAAGTATTTAAGAAGTATCACGTATATACACAGGCACAGAGCTAGGTGATGGTGCTTGGAATGTAGAGTTGGGGACATGCTGGACACCATATTTATGCCTTTGGAGTTTTGTGGGAGTAGATATTAATCATTACTTATAGGAGGATGTGGGATCAGGCCACTATAGGATCCCACAGCAGGGTCTTCATCTTTTCTGGTATAAAAATAATAGCATATACTTTGTTTCCCAAAGTGCCCTTTTTACTTAATGTGGTGTGTGTAGAATGTTAGCATCAAGTTCAGTTTCTGTCAGTTATTTGGTATTTTAAAGTAGCTGGAGCTTGAAAATAAACTATGCATTGTTAGCATGTGAGCCAAAAGGGGTGAAGGGTGGGCTCAAGCTGCACTGTGAAAACAGACAGGTCCTGGAGGGTACTGTCTCCTTTTGGATGCAGGGAAAGAAGATGAGTGAAGTTGGAAGAAATTTGAAGTAATGTGGATGAATTTGTCAATGAACTTGACAAATTAGTATGAATTTTAATTTGTCAATGATGTTAATGGTTTAGAAATTTAAGATTTGAGCACATAGAGGTTGGAATGACTCAGGATTACAAAATTTGTTGTCAACATACAACAACAAAGAATGCTTTTGTTAGAAAATCATTCACATGGTTTCTTGCCTTTCATATGTAAATTTAATAGTTGTTTCACAAGCTTTTTGAGAAATTGCACAATATAATTTCTAATTCTGTAGCACCTCTAATCCCAATTCTATTGATCAGCTCAACAGATTTGCCATTGCCTTTATGATGGAGAATAGTTCACAGCAAATGTATTTAGTTTGTATGAGGGGAATGTTCTTAATTCTTCATTTCTGCTTGAATAAACTCTTTTCTTCCCATTAGATGGTTTTGGAGCAGGGTGATTGGCTGATTGGGGGAGATCTTCAAGTCTTGGACCGAATTTATTGGAATGATGGTCTTGATCAATATCGTCTTACTCCTACTGAGCTCAAGCAGAAGTTTAAGGATATGAATGCTGGTAAGACTTGGACCTAATTACGTAATATGGCACTGCTTGTAGACAGAGTTCTACAAGATTTTTTTCTTATGCTAACTAAAACGTCTAAAGGAATGATAAGTAAAGGTATTTGTAGCAATGGACTATATAAGGAGTGGCAGAGAAAACCAGCCTGTGTAGGTTTGTTATAATGGTATAATTTGATCTAACATTTTGTGTATATTCTGGAAGATGGATGCTATTATGATTTAGATATAAGGTGTTCCCCAAAAGCTAATGTGTTGGACAATGCAAGAAGGTTTAGAGATGAAATGATTAGATTATGAAAGCCTTAACCTAATCAGTGCATTAATCCATTGATTATTGACAGACTGTGGTAATACTAGGCAGGTAGGGTGTGGCTAGAGGAGTGAGTACTTGGGGGCTTGCCTCTCGGGTTTGTATTTTGTCCCTGATGAGGAGAGTGCTCTCTACTTCCTGATTGTCATGTCCTGAGCTGCTTTTTTCCACCACACCCTTCTCCATGGTGCTCTGCCTCACCTTGGGCACACAGCACTGGAGTGGACCATCTATGGACTGAGACCTCTGAAACTGTGGGCCTGAAATAAACTTTTTGTCCTCTAAAATTGTTCTTGTCTTTTGGTTGCAGCAATGAAAAAACTGACTAAAACAGACATTAATAACAAAGTGACCTTTTGTTAGTTTATTATAAAACTCATGTGTTAAAGCTGAATAGAACTTCAGAATAGAATTTATTTGAAAAATGCATTATTTAATAATTTCTTTAAAGTGGAATGTTCACAGCAGCACATACTAGAACATCAGAACTTTTATTATGTTCTTTTTGTTGAAACAATATTCATTGTTCATCTTCATATGCCGTGTGCTAAAGAGCCATAAATAAATAAGTGTGAGGAGTTTATGGTGTAGAAGAGTGAGACATTAAATAGTAATTGAGAATTTTTAGAATAGGTCAGTAATGATTTCTAATGAATTCTGGGTTTAGATGAAATGGAGCAGTAAGAATAGAAAGGCATAGATGGTATTCGCTACCGTATTATCTTGTACACTGTAAAGTATTCCAGGACAAGAATTTTATGCCAGACTTACTGCTGTTAGGTCTTGTACATGTATGTAGGGAAATGATCTGTTTACATGGGTGCACCAAACTCCCTCTCTGCCCACACTAGTAAATCCAAGGTGCCCTGTGAGGGAGTAGCATCCATTGTAGACTTTAGGAGCCTTTTCTTAAGACCTGAAGAATTTAAAACATTTTTCTCTCATGCTGTCATTGATGCTCATCCTCCACAGAGGACGGGAAAGTCTTAAGCACTGGTGCTGATCTTTGTTCTTTCCTGTATAGAGGTCAGGTGAATGTGGCCAGAAAGGGACAGGTAAACATTACCGACTGGGAAATATCTGGCCACCCCGCCATACCTACAATCCAGAAGCTCCTGTTCCCAAGGGACAATAGAGCACGTGGGAAAGGCAGCCCTTCTGCCAGTTGTGGTCAGCTCCTGGAGCACAGATCCTTGCCTGCCTACCTTACCATGTAGAAGTTCTGCAGCTGGGGGAAGACTACTTTCCTCTGAGGACACTGATAGAACCCAAAGAGTAGGATTTTATTTTTTAAAGTGAAATGAAATCAGAAGTGTAAAACACTTAAAACAGTACTTGGCACCTAGTGAGAGGTTAAGTAGTATAGTTATGTCTGTTGTGTGAGCCCAAACTAGTCTGTCTTTGTATGAAGATTAAAGAACATGTGTTTATTCCTGAGCCCTGCTATAGTTTGCTGGAACTTGATGTGGGTTAAGAACTGGAGCCTCAGACGGGCTGCACACTCTCTGGTACTCCATGGTTCCCACATAGTCTACCTCTTCCATTCACATTTCCTGTGTGGCCTCTTGGGATTTGAGGGTAGGACCTTCCCTGCCTTCTGAACGTTAGTACTCACCTCTGAATTTAAAGCAGATATTTGGCTTAAACTACTTACACACTTCTGAGTCCTACACTTGATGGTTACCTGTGTACAGTTCGTTTTCTTTCTTACACATTTTGAACCCAGTTGATGAATAATTAATGATTGAGGTAAGTTAGTAACGGCACCCTCATAGTCTCTTGTCAGTGTGTGTTAAGGCTCTGTGTATGTCCGTTTTGGCCACTGAGTAGGCTTCCAGAAAAGATTCTCCTTCCTGATGAGAAGCTGAATTTCTTTCTGATTTGGATGCTGTCATGTGAAGATACAGTATTTGGAGTTCCTGTAGCCATTTTGTATACATGAGAATCCTAAGTATGTTAACCTGTGTCCTTTTACCATTTGAGTTTCTGATCTGGCTGTGGAGTCCAGATTTCTTATTCACAGAGAAAATACATATTTGAATTACCTAGGACACTTCTGTTTGGGTCTTCTGTTATTTATAACCAGAAGCATTAGAGAGTTTATTACATATAGACTTCCCTTTTTTTTGGTCAGTAGAAACACACTTAACAGAGGACTTGCTGAGACTACCCTATTTTATTTTTTGCCAAAATTTTAATTCATATCTGGAATTGATATTAGTAAATTAATTGGCACAGTAGAGAGGTCTTATCATGGAATTATTGTTCATAATTAGAGACTTTAATATTACATCTGTTTTGCACTCTTCTTTGTGAGCCAAGCATTTTAAGTCATTTAGGGAATTTGTTGCATAATGAGTGACTGCATCTTTGTTTAAAGTAGCTA
>JAJEJO010052213.1:64579-116421 GCA_020662805.1 Glaucomys volans | reverse complement strand
GATGGAGGCAGGAGTGGGTTTAATGGGGTGTCTGTCCTGAGGCCCTCGTCTGGTATAAGATCCACAAGCAAACCTTGTGTATGAGTGTGTGATGGATGTTGGCATGGTGCCTCTGCATACATGTGCAACACACTCTCTGATTTCATTGCAAAGACAAAAATGTCTGCTCTCTTTCTTCCTTTTAAGAGTGCTGGGGCTTCCTGACCATTCTCCCCTCTGGAATCCCAGGTGGAACTGTCTCAAGGGATCAGGTATGTGTCTGGAGACAGTGACATGAAGAACTTGAACTAGTTCCAGCTGACAATCAGGGTCTCCACCCTTTTGGAGCATGTAGCTACTCTATCCTGAACCTCCTTGTTATATCTGAATAGTTTGGAATCTGATGACTGCTGGAGGCCATCAAAGTTCAATTCCCTTGTATTTCTTGGTAAGGAAATGGATGATCAGAGATATAAAGCAATTTGCCCAAGGTCATACAGTAAGCACCAGCAAAATTGGTATTTGAACCAAGAGCGTTAGAATTCTACTTTGGTTTTTCTCGGAGACAAGGGGCTCAGTGAGAGGGGAGCCCTAAAATGTGGGGAAGAAAACCATAACAGCCACTCTTATTAGGTTTCCTTTCCCTCTGAGGATACTCTAGGTCAGCTTGGGAACATGGTGCTATCCTTGACTTTGATGTGAATCTGACCAGATCGCTTCATAAACCAATTGGAAATCCATCCTTGCTCTGGTATCAGCAAAGCTGGGGGCAGGACAACTCTAAAAGCTCTGAGCAAGAGGGTCCTCTGACCTGAGTTCTGTTCCTGGCTCTGATGCTAACTTGCCCATGACCTTGGTCAGGTCACCTCCCGGTTTGGATCCTGTTTCCTCCTCTAATTTCCAGAATATAAGAGCCCAATTCAACTCCACAGTATCTACTGCACACCTACTATGGGCCAGACGACATGGAAGACAAACAAATCATGGCCTCCACTTGCCCCCAGGAGGCTTGTAGTCACACAAGAGAGAGCTCTGCCTGATACACCGTGCTCAGGAGGAAAGGCCTCTGCTTAACCACAGGGGGAAGGAGTGGCTTCTGACGCCTACCTGAGAAAGGTGTCTCAGGAGGTGCTAAGGGTTGAAGGTTGAGGATGGCGGCCAGGAAGGAGAGCAAGGACGCAGGCAGCATCAGGCAGAAGCAAGAGCCTACATGTAAATGGGCAACGGGACTTGGGAGCAAGGGAAAGAGCCCCTCATGGCCAGGCTCAGGGGCAAAGCAAAAGGGAAGAGCAGCCAGGAGAACCTGGACACCTGGGCTTTATTCCTAAGACCACAGCCTGCCCCGTGGTTTTTCAGCAGGAGCGTGACTGCCCAGTCACCCCAGCTGGGGTGGTCTATGGTTGCAGGAAAGCAGCATTAGAACAGAATAATCAAAAGCCAGCGTTCTGGAGCTGGGCTACCTGGGTTGCAATCCGAGCCACCACCAGTTGTGTGACCTTGGGCAACTTTCTTGATTTCTCTGAGACTCAGTCTTCGTCTATGAACTGGGCATAAGGGGAGTCAATGTGTAACAGAATAAGGAACCTCAAAATACCAGAGTGAGGATTACAAGAGATACTGTGTCACAAGCTGGGCACCGTGCCTGGCTCACAGCGTGAGAGCTCATAAAATGACCTAGTGTTATCATTCTAACCTTAAAGCAAGGAGCTGGGACCAGTTGGCAGGACGGCAGGCAGCCCTCTTCAGAGACAGACTTGGAAGAAGAAGAGACAGACCAGAGGGCAAACAGGGCTCTGGTCCTTAAGAGCAAAAAAGAATAGCAAGACGGCAGAGACCGAGAGCAAGGCTGCGAAGACAAGTCCACCCACAGCCAGACCAGCAACCAGGGAGGGAGGAGGGCTGGGCTCGCCTGGAAATACTTGAGCTGGTTGGAGCTAGCTGGAGTCTGCCTTTTTGGGGGAAAGCTAAACATTCAATCCATTTGATCTCCACTTGCCTAGGGTTGAGATCTTAAATCAGTCAAAAACCTGGAAGAGGGAGTGAGCCCAGGCAGGTTTTCCTTCTGCCCTCAGCTAGCTCAGGTCAAAGCCTCCAGCGGTACAGATGCTCCACCAGGCCACTCTGCCTCTGGCAATGTTCCATGGCTGCCTGGGCACCAGGATTGGGACTGCTGACCCTCAAGAGGAAGGGGCATAACCCAATCATTCCAGAGCCCTAAGACCCCATCATAGGAGCTCAGTCTTGCCTTTCCCGTCAGATTTGATTCAAATCTTTTGGGAAAAGATTTATCTTTTCAGCCTGTGCCATCCCTCAGGGAAATGAATACTGGAAGTTTCTTCTTCAGTAAGCAGAGAATAAGGACTCTTTGTACTTGTCCCCAAAGCATCCCCACTACAGTTAGATGGACAACTTCTGACACACAGGTAGCCTCCTCCTGCCTCCTTCTATCACTAAAAGCAAACCTTTGCCTCCAGAAAGAGCAATCAATCGGACTTGAGGACTCGTGCAGTCTGAGCCTGAGGGCTGGTTTGGTCTCTTACCAGCTGTGTAAGACCTAAGAGAAATCACAACTTCTCAGAGGTTTGGGCTCTCTTATCCATAAAACAAGGCTGCCAAGAGGCCCAGGGGAGATAATGCCTGGGGACCCCAGCTGCTGTCCCCAAATCTCATGCTGTCACTGTGGGCAAACCCTCCTACATTGCAAAATTGCCCCGCACCTCCACTTTGTAGAACTCTCTTGGTGCCTTGGTGCTTTGTGTGACAAGTGAGGGCTTTGGTGGCAGGATTTAGGGAAAGAAATTAAAATAAAGAATAAAATAAGACATACACAAATCAATGTCATTAATTCCAAAATATCTATGTTGTCCCAACTCCTAAAGGGCTCCAAGACCCAGGCATGAGAGGTGTTTCAAAGGACCAGGAGCCTGAGACATAAGACACCATGAAACAGGATCAGAGGGTGTGTGGGAAACTAAAAGGGTCACTTTGTATTCAAATGACACAGATGGCCTTTCCAACAATAAACAGTTGTGCTCCCATGCTCCAAGCTCCTGGGTCCAGACACCACACCAAGACAATTGACCCATCAGGAAAGAGGCCATTGTGTGCTTCTTAGTGTGATTTATGTGCTGGGGAGGGGCCCGGCCACGTTTCCGTGATTATGACTCTCAGATGCAATTTCAAAAGCTTGTTCATCATCTTGAACAGCTGGGACGGACTGGGATGCTGAAGAGCAGTGGCCACCAGGTCATATTTCATCTTCTCGAGCCCATGGAGCCAAATTAATTGTTGCATCGATTCACGAGGCAGAGCAGCAATGGCACTGTGGCTCACCACAGTCGCTGAGCAGGCCAGCAGCACAGGTCCATGTCCCCACCCTGGGACCTGGATGGGAGCACCTGCTCCACGCATCAGCTTATCAGGACAAGCTGGGAGGTGAGCCCCAGCCTGGGGCTGGGTTCAGGGTCTCCATTTCTCTGTGGCCAGAGCTCCTGTCCTCTGCACCTGTCTGCTGGACAGAGCTAGGTCACCAGGCCCAGGGGAGACAAGCTCGCTGCCTTCCCAGACAAGCGATTCTCTCATGCCTCACATTCCCCTTAATGTCATTTTGTGAGGGAATCAAATGAAATCAAAGTGCAGCTCGCTGTCTGTGCAGACCCAGCTGCTCACCCACTCAGATTCACCCTGCGGGCCAAGCCCTGGTTGGCAGAGATGTTGTGTATCCCAGTCCAGGCAGCGTCTCTCTCTTCTGGGCAGGGGCATTAGCCTGGGCACCAGCAGATCCATCCCATCCCCTGCTAGACTGCCGATTCAACGTCTGATCTTCCTTACACTGGGAAGAGGATACATGGAAGGTAAGGGACATATCCTCTTCTAGGCCACCATTTTTGGGGTTCAGGTGGCCACAGCAGCCGTGCAAACTCATGAAAGCACAGGAACCTTCTCTAAAGACACTGGCAACACAGAGTAACCAAGGGCAGGGGCTTCTCTGACCTGGGTCATCTCTCCAACCTCTCAGTTCCCTTTTCCTCTGCCAGTGACACTGGTCTTACAGATGCCCTTTTGCACATGAGTGTTGTCCTTTCAGACCTGTGACTTTGGGTATAAGAGCTGCCCAACCCTGAGCTCCCGCACCGGCTACAGCAGGCAGCCCTGGGGCTAGGCTCCCATCATTGCCCTTTGGTGGGTCTTCCTTTCACCTTGTGATAGGTTGGTCTATGAGTCACTACACCACACCTAGCGCCCAGTCCCTGACCGTTAGGAGCGCTGCAGAAAGCAAACCAAGCAGTGTCCAGAGCTGGGTTTCAGTCTCCCATTGGACCACTCAGCATAGGATGGAAGGATGGCACAGGCAACCCCTGCCAAGGCCTGGGAGCTGTGAACCTCCCCACCTTGGCCAGGCTGAGCACCACAGCTCCCACCTCCAGGAATGCTCTAGAACTCAGCCAGGGCAGGCAGCTCTCTGAGGAAGGTTCTAAACCTCACTCACACCACTGAGAAAACAAGATGGGCTGGAAGATAAGGGCAGGTGGTGGGCCAGGGGTGGGGAGCAGGCAACCATCTCTTCTTATCCCAGAACCTGGCCTTCACATACCCACCCCCCAAGTCACCCTCCAGGACAAGCCATCGCCCCTCACCCAGAGGACTGCAGGGACCCCTAACTGATCACATACCTCTTGGGCCCCACTATCCACAATCTGACCTTGTAGAAATGTATCTGAGACTGACTCCCTTCCTCAAAAGCCTTCCACGGCCCCCACTGTATCTAGAATGAAATCGACACAACACTGCCTAAGTCCTGCAGAGGCTGGCCCTCACCGCTAGGGGCAGCACACTGGGCTCTCTCCACTCCTCCAGCACGCCAAACTCCCATCACAGGAACCCTCCGCGTGCTGCTTCATCTACCTGGAACATGCTCTCCCAAACCCTTGGCTGGCTCCGTCCTTCCAGCCACAGGTCTTCACAAACTATGCCTTCCCCTGCCGGCCCCACACAGAGCACCCTAGACACACCGCCCTCTAGAGGCATCCTTAGGTTCCTGCACAGATCCTCGCAGCTTGTGAGCGCGTGTTGGTGTTGATTTATTTAACGTTCACTCCCTACTAGGACCAGAATCTTGATGAGGGCGGAGGCCACATTCACCTGGTCCTCCACAGTACCCCCGGTTCCTGGCACAGAGGAGATGTCCCCAAATGTCCAATGAGTGAACGTGTGAATGTGTCCAGATGAAAATGAGTGCCCGGACAGAGACATCTTCCAGCAGCGGTGGGTCAGGCGGTCTCCATCGGGGCAACCTCGGCACCCTCTCCTGCTGCCATTTAGCCTCCTTCTCCTTGGAGGGAACAAGCTTCTGAGTCTTCTCCATCCGCGCCTCCCTGCCGCCAGTCTGCACATGCGCCCGGGGCCTCTCACACCACTGCTCCTGTTGCCAGTCCACACACACCCTCAGGACTGCTCCCTTCGGATGACCCTAGGCCCACCATCTTGGTCCTCTCTTTTGGGTCCAGTTGCGGTGAGGTTACTGTGTGGTAGGGGACGCCCCAGAAAGGGTTAAGTTGCCAGAAGCAGAGTCCCGCCCTTGGGTTTGCTCAGCCAATCAGAGTCTGTCCTGATGAGGTAAAGCTTCTATCCTGGGTAGCATTGGTGGAGTTGACTGGCCCCATCTCCTGCTGGAGGGAGCCGAAAGGGTGGAGTTTCTGTGGAACCAGATAGAACTGGAATTAGCTTGCGGTCCACTCTCAGGCCAGGCCTGCCTGGCTCCATGACCTGCCTCTGGTCCTTTCTAAGGCATTCTGATGGTCCCCAGCATCTCAGAGGCCTGTCTCTAGCTGCCCCAGAGGAGCAAGGTAGCACACACCTTGCATCCCATCCCATCTGGGAGAAGGCTGGCAGCCAGAGCAGACCCAGGAGGCCTCAGTTTCCCCACCTGGGTCCTGAAATCCAGCAGGTGGCTTCCAGGAGGTGGCATGGAGCAGCCATCACACATGCTCAGAGTGCCAGCATTGGCTTCAATAAACAGGGACACCACATGAATCTTCCTAATCAGACATCATTTACAAAAAGCGACGAGAATGACAACATCAGCTAGTTCAGAGATCTTCTTATAGGCGACTTTGCCAAGCACATTACGAGTTTAATCCTCCTAAGGACCCTGTTAATCCATCCACTTTACTGATGAGAAACTGGGTGGCCTGTCTGAGGTCACGTTAACCCCAAATATTATTTTGAAGTATCTGTTGCCTTATCTGTCTCTGCTACTAGACTGTGATCTTCCAAGGACAGAGTGTGACAGATTCCTCTGTGTAGTCCCAACATGGACAGCAGCGCCTGCCCTGAGGACAGGGCCAGTCTGTGCTGACCTACACCCTCTCCCTTGTCAGTCTGAGAGCCCAGACAAGTCTACTCTGCTCAGAAGGTCCCAGGAGCTGAGCCCAGCACCATGCATGGGGACGCTACCATAAATACACTCCAAGGCCCCCAGGACCACTCTCAGACCCACAGGCATGGCCTTTAATGCTGAGATCACCACTTCAATACCCTCATCACCTCTCCCCAATTAGAAGAATTCCATAAGGACAGGGACCAGTCTTATTCATCTCTGTGACCCCCAAAGGATCTAAAACCAGTGTTGAGCACAGAGAACACTTTTGTTATATATATATTTGATGGAAGAGCTCAAATAATACAGAGCTGCCTCTCCACACCAGCCTGGAACCTCGCTGGCCACTGTAGGGACCAGCTCTGTGCTGATCTAGATGAGAAGCGTCACAGCAGTGCTAGGTGATCATGCAGAGATCTCAGTGTGAGTGGCACAGGAGGAAGAAAGGTGGACACCCTCCGAGGACAGGTAATGAGGCAAGAGAGGGATGGAGTTTCCCAGAGGAAGGAGGTGGTTGAGCAGGAAAAGGAAGCTGGGGCAGGAGAAGAGCCACCCCACGGATGGTTGTCAGTGAAGAGCAAGCAGGAGAAAGGCAACCGAGTCCCCAGACGAGGGATGCTAAACAAGTAGGCTGCTGCCTGCCTCACTGGTGCAACCTGCCACAGCCGGCACCCCGCACTGTCAGGCCACCAGCGCCTCGCCTCACACATGGTGCCCTTCCACCTGCGAGAGGAGGTCAGGTCTGGCCTCTAAGGCAGCAGGTTTCACAAGAACTGGACCAGAAGATGGAAGTGGAGTTACGCAGAAATCTTCAGGAGGCTGGATGGCCCCAGGCCCTCAGCTTTCATGATCATCACCTAGCTGGAAGCGCAGAAGAAGCCACCTGACCAGTACATAGAGGCAACCAGCTGAGGCCATGGAGACAGTACTTGATGAAGGTCACACAGCATGGGTCTCTCCTGTTCTTTGAGTCCCTCTTCCTCTTTTCCCCCATCCTTCCCAATAAGCATCTAGGTCATTTTCAGGGCAGATCACATTTATTTCAGTTGGTGAACTGGGGAAGAAAGATCTTTACCATCCTTGAGATGGCTGAAGAATTTCCTGTCCCAAGGGGCCAGCAGCACTGTTGGGGGTTGGGGTTGGCACGGGGGTTGGGTTCTGGGCAGGGGCAGCACAGAGATTTAGAGAGTTGCCTCACAAACCCCTCCCTCCCCAAAAGGCATCTGAATGGGGTGGGGTGCTTAGCAGCAGGAGGTGGAGGGCTTCCCTGAGAACCCTGAGGAGTGAAAGGTGACAGCCAGGCAGGACTCTAGGTGTCAGTCAAGCAGGGTCTTGGTGCTATAGCCAGCCCTTGGGAAGGAAGTTTAAGGTTACCCTGAGACAGTGCAAGAGGATAGGGTGGGCGGGCTGGACAGCCACCTGGACCCAGTCACTGAGGTCACTAAAGCCTTCCTGGACTGATTTCAGCTGGAGAGAATTGTACTTACTAGAACTCTTCTTGGGAAGCCTTCTGTGAGTGCTAGAAGGAATGAGTTGCTAAGGCTCTGTGTGTGGTGGAGGCGGGGCTGGGGAATGGTGAACAGAGACACCCCTGGCCTTCACTAGAGTGGGCTCCATAACTGCCTTGTATGGAGGGTGGGCTGGGGAAGGTATAAGTCCGGGGCAGGGCCCTGTTCTCAGACTCAGGAGGTTGTTCTGGGGTTGTCCCAGCAGCTGGGCACCTCCTTCACCTTCTGCCAGCTTCTCCAGCTTCTCCACTATCCACATGTATAAAGAGCTGGTGTGGCAAGGTGTCCAAACTGTCACCTGCTTGGGAAGCCCATGGATCTGGCTGGGGCCCTGAGGCCAGGACCTGGAGCCCTTCCAGGGTCAGTCACTAAACCACAACTGTCTCAGATACAGCCAGACTTCAGGTGCTCGTGGCCCCACGTACTGAGAGGCTATTGGCAACATGCTCTGGAGCCAGCCCACTCAGGCCGAGACTCAAAGACCTCTTCCCCCACACAGAGGCGCTGAGCCCAAAGAAAAGGAAGCCGGAGAAACATTCAGACGTTAAGCAAACCCCAGGGTAGGGGGCTCAGCCTGGACTCTGGTTATGGCCAATCCCAAATCGGTGGGGCAAGGCAGTCTGTAGCCACAGGACAGGTCTTTTCCCAGAAGAGGAACCTGACCATGAGGACCAGCCAGTGCTGGCTGGGGAGAGGACAATTTAGTAGAGTGAATAGCCCAGGGTCACACCACCAGTCAGTATCTTCCCACTGTCCTCCCTCACCCATGCCCCTGGTCAAGGTGATGGAACTCTCAGATTCTCAGTCCCTTTGCAAACAGCTGGGGAGCTTCTGTCCACCACTGATAGGAGAAGCCACCAGCCCCCTCCATGAGCCTGGGCACCAGGCTGAACACTTCAGGCAGCCACGGGGCCAGCGAGTTAACAGGCTGCAGCTCCCTCTCATTTGTCCTCTTCCCCCAGACCCCAGAGCACCCCCTCAGCAACTTTTGCAGCCAACCACACCAAATTCCAAATGGCCAGCATGTTTAGTAAGAGAAGGGATCAGAAAATCTTACAAAGGAGGGCATAGGACAGTGCCTTATGGAGGCAACAGGGTGTCAAAGGTCCAGCAGCCATCACGCCCATCCCCGGGCACTGAGCAGTTTCCATACTCTTCCTTGACACTCTAGCTGGCCCGGCCCCAGCCTCCAGCAGTCCAAATCCAGCTCCACTTGGCTCTGGCCTACACTGAACTACGACTGGTTCTGCCGCAAACATGCCTGCCTTGGGCCAGTGTTAAACAGCAGTGCGCTGCCCCTGGGCACGGCCTACCCAATGGCAGAGGGGCCTGCCTGCCAGGCAGAAGCAGGGAAGCCAGGCCAAATTAAACCTTGCCACAGGCGAACCAAACAGCAGAGCTGAGAATTGACGGGTCATGCTCAATTTGGCTCCTTCGCTCTCCCCAGCAATGTCAAACCCACTCAACAGACCCGGAGAAAAGCCCAAGGGGCAGACCTTCCAGCACAGGCAGCTTGCCAAGAGCTCGGTGCCCGGATCTAAGTGCCAAGCCTGGGCTGGCCCCCAGCTCAAGGCGGAGGCCTGAGGACCAGGCTGGCAGAGGAGAAGCGAGGCAGCCAGGGCGGCAGCAAGGCCCTTACCTTCCTCCCCGGGGGCGATGCTGCCAGTTGTTGCTGCTTCGCGATGTTCTCCGACAGGCACCAGCACACTCTCTTCTTCTGCTCCTGTGAGTGTGCCTCCAAAGTGAATAAGCACTCTGCTTTCTGACGTCAGGGAAAACAGAGAAAGGGATGGTCAGGGCTGCTCCCTGGCTTGAGGTGCTCCCAGGCCCCAGCCCATCTCTGGGCTCCAGAGGGCGAGGCTGCAACAGGGAAGGGAGCGTCTGCTAACAGCCACAAATGCACACTAATCCCAGGTGACATCAAGGCAGCCAGAGGAGCAGGGAAACAGTTCTGGGACCAGCTGGGAAACTATGTGTTGGGTTGGGTTGGGGGAGGGGAGGGAGGCAGTGGCTCCCAACACAGTGGAGGTCTGTGGAGAGCTGTGGGATGGGGACGGTGAGGTCACCCCCGGGGCAGGCAGCACAAGGCTGCAGCTGGGGAGCACTAGGAGAATCCAGAGGGCTGAGGTCTCAGACTGATGCTCTCTGGAGCCAGGGCCTCCCCCTACTCGGAGAAGCCCTCCCGCTCTCAGCACACTCCTCTATCACAAGGTCAAGGCGGGATGGATTGGATGGATGCCCCAGCAGGACCCGAACAGCAAGTCCCTTTGAAAAGTGCCAGACGGGCAGTCATGCTCCTCTGCAGCCCACCACTGCCTGGCATGTGAGCTGGGGCATGTGAGCTTGAGCCCCACTGAAGGCAATGACACCTCTGGCACAGTTGTCATTAAAATCAAACCCTTCCAGGAAGGCCCTTTCACCTGGGCCCAGCACAGTGCTCAAGATGAGGTCAAAGCCAAGCCAGCTTTGGCACAAGCACAGGGAGACTGGCCCCTGAAGCATTCAGACCATGAAAGGGGAGGGGTGGTACCAGGAACCCAGGGTTACCACTTGCCACCAACCAGGCAGGTGCTCTGATCAGGACATGGCCGCCCTGACTCCACAAGAGTTTGATTGTAACTTCAGAATGCTGCGGTGAGATGACTCAGCCCAAGAAGCTCGTGGCGTGAGCTGGGGGACTTGGAACAGAGAAAAAAAGACTGTGCTTCTACCTGGGCCTTCCTCATGGAATTTGAATCCTGGCTTTGACACTTCCTAGCTATCAACCTCAGGAAAATCAGGAGCTTTCTGTAAAATAGGACTGATAATGACATCACCTACATCCATTCCCAAGCTAGGGAGAAAAAGCAAATGAGGATGATCTCAGGTCTCGACATGCAAAAGCTATTGATATTATTTAATAATTTATTCATTTAGTAAATGTTTATTGAGCACCTAATATGTGTCAGGGGCTCTGCTAAGCACTGGAGATAAAGATGCAAATAAGATTGACTAAGTTTTTGCCCTAAGATTAGGGGCTAAGGATGATAAACAATTAAATGATATAATTAAAAATGGTTGGGCTGGGGTTGTGGCTCAGTGGTACAGCACTTGCCTCGCATGCATGGGACACTAGGTTTGATTCTCAGCACCACATAAATAAATAAAATAAAGGTTAAAAAAAATGGTGAAAATGTCACAAAGGTCATACTTGAACTGGGTGGTCAGAGAAGCCTCTAAGAAAGGCTGAACTTGAGCTGTGGCCTGAAGGTTAAGAAGGAGACAGCAAGGAGAGAGGTTGGAGAAGTTGTTCTGGGCAAAAGGGACGGAACACACAAAGGCCCTGAGCTGGGTGTTCATTGGTATCTTCTAATAGCATATTTGGGGATTTTTTTTCTTCTCGACATCAAATCCAACCCACATCAAATCCAAATGCCATCTTTCAGGGTGGGGCCACCTCCTGTATCCCCAGGGTGCCAGTCATTCCTCTGCCACAGAAAAGTACTCAGAAGCTGATCTTCCTAAAAGCACGGAGAGGGAAAGAGCCTGCTGGCCGCCTCAAAAGGCCCCCGTGGCCTCTGCCTCCTACTTAACCAAAGTTCCCTTTCTTCCCACAACCCTCCTGCCCACTGCAGGGGAATGGGCAGGACACACCCAGAAAAAGACCAGGATTCCCCAGAAGGAAGCCCATGGGGCAGGCACTGACCAGAGAGGCACAGTTTCTTTCAAATCAGTAAAGCCACCACTCCACAAAGCTGGCCCTGGCCTGATCCTTCCAACCCTGCTTTCCCCCAGCCATGTGGGTGTCAGCAAATTCCTCCATCTCCTTCAGTCTTAATGTCCTGTTCTCTTTCTCTTCTGAAGCAGGAATTCTGTCTTAATAAGAATTCCTTTTATCTAATTATCAATTTAAAAAGCGCTTTGCCATTCGTGATCTTGTTTTGATCTTGGCAATTTCGTGAAGAAGCAGAGAGGGAATGAATTATTATTCCCATTTTATGGAAGGGGAAAACTAAGATTCAGAGTAGCTAAGGACCTCCCTGAGTCTCGCGGTCAATAAGCCTTATAGAGTGACTTGCTGAGTACCTGGGGAGGCCTCACCACCTGGTGACATTGTCCTTGAGTGGCAGGACTGCTCTCCTGCAGACAGGGCCAGAGGAGACTAGAGTGCCAAGCCATTAGGAGAAACTATAGGCCAATGGGTCTCCCACAGTTGCAGAGTTCAGATAGTAGCTTTTGTACCACTATCTATTGCTCCAAGCTCCAGCAGGGCAAACCCCTCCCTGCAAAAATATGAGAAAGCCTCCCCAGGCTGGAGGACCTCTCAGAGCGACAGGGGGACCTCCCCTAATTCTGAGACAGCTCCCTCCTACCCCATCCCCACCCCCCATAGTACTAAGCACCTGCCCAGAGGTGCCTCAGTATTTCTTCCAATAATCTTATAAGGTAGCAGCTGTGATTATTCACTGATGCCCACAAGAACCACCCCTTTGGGAAGCCATGTTGCTCCACTTGGAATGGAAACCAGATCATTTGTAATGATTAAATGGGATGCTAAGAGATTCTGCTGCCAAAGCACTTAGCCCAGTGCCTCCTGTGGAATGTCCTTTGGAAAGCCATGTTTCCCCACCTGGGATGGCCACCATATTGCCTGTCTCAGCAGCAGAGCATAGGACTGGAAACCTCAATAATGCTAGAGGACCCAGAAAGGACCTAAACCCAGGTCTGGCCTGGGGCAGGGGCTGGCTGTCTAAGACAGGCAAACATTTCGAAGAGCTCAAGCTTTGCAGACTGGCTTGGCCAACAGAAAGAGCAATGCACCACCTCCCCCCAGGGAAGCTGAATTTTCATCTCCCTAAATCTGTCTAAATTGGGGGCAGTCTGTCTGCCCCCACATGTGAATCATCTCTCAGACCAGTGTGTGCTCCAAGAGGCCCAACTTGTTGGTTTCCATACTGACTTGAACTTTGCTCTCAATACCAGGCTCCAGGGTCAAGGCCATAAGCCATGCTGAAGGCATCCTCACAGAACCCACAACCAAGCCACAGACCTCTCAATGGCACTGGGCCCAGACCCCTGCACTTAACCTTGGCCATCCTCAAATCTAAACAGACACCCAGCTCTTTGTGGCTTCTCTGAAACCCCCATCTTGTTCCTGAATTAATTTTACTTTTGTAAAAAACAAAACCTTTTCATCTATGGCTGAAGTTTGTTCCTTTGCTTTGGTGAGCATGTTCTCGCTGTTCAGTTCTCCCAACAATGCATGGTGTGGGGAGGAAGGAAAGTCACAGTTGTTCCCATTCTCCAGGTAAGAAAACTAAGGCTGAGGGGGTTAAGTCAGTTTCCAGCCTCCTCTTGAGCCTGTGATCTGTCGTGTTTCTATCGCTATGTAAGTGCATCACAGAAAATGTGAGATACGTGAGTTTTCTTTTTAAAAGATCAATAAATCTTTTGTCGTCTTGCTAATGGAGGGTAAACGGATATGAAAAGCACTTCCTCCTGCTGTAAAGCTGACAATAGTAGTAGCTGCCATTCACTGGGCACTCTGTGCCAGGCTCTGTGCTAAGTGCTTTGGATGCAACGTTTCATTGAATCTCATTTAATCATTACAACCCTGCAAAGTGGGCCTCCTTACCTTGTATCACAGAAGAGTGCATAACTTGCCTAGATCCCTCAGGAAAAGGTGAAGCCAATATTTAAATCTAGGTCCTCTTTAGTCCAAAGCCATAAATGAATGGAGCTAGCATCAGATTCTAAGTGAGGGAATGATCCCTGGCCAATGCCCCCTATGCTTCCAAGCCTGTTGTGGCCAGCATCTGACCCATGGATTTGCAGGGGCTGAGGGACACCTGTCCAGGGAACTAGAGACCCAGGGCCAAGGACTGCTTAGGGTGACCCTACTCGGGACCTGGAAGCTGGGGGGCAATCAGAGAGCTGCTACCACACAGGCAACAGGGCTCTCCCAGGGCAGAATGGAAACACCCCTCCCAACCCTGCCTCATCCCCCTGGTTTCTGCTGGGGGCGCCACTTGTACATCAGGCAATGTAGAGAAACCACTTGGTGGAAGTTTCAACTTAGATGCAAGTTTGGGGACGCTCCTTGGAAGCCAAAGCCACCCTGTCGAGACTGTCACAGCTATACAGAACAAGCAGGCGTCTTTCTTCCTTGCATTAGACTTGTCTCTCATAAATAGCAACCCATTAGGAGAAGAGAGACTTCCAGCTGCCTGCGAGCTGCAATCTCCCAGCCCCCTGGGGTCAGATCACCTGGCACTTCACTGAAATAAAAGGCCCCAAATCAATATCCCTTCATCACTCTTTGGAGGGCTAGGACATCACAGATCCATCACAGAAAAGAAGTGCTTTTCTCTGGGAAAAACAAACCCAGCCTGGCAGGAAGCTCTCTTGGCATTAAAAGAATCCAGAGTGACAGTGCTACAGAAGCCCAGCCTGGATCATGGCTTCTCCTGGCTGCACCCTGAGGGCTTGGCTCTGTGGAATCGGACACCCTCTAACGCTGAAGTGATTCCACCAGCTTACTCCCTGTGTCTCAGTGGGGATGTGTCTGACACAGAGGAGGACATCCAATGCCCTCAGGTCTGTACGCCAGGCCACTGAGTCCCCAATTCCTTCTCAGAAGGGTATATTCCTCTTGGCCAGCCTTTAGACCATGCCCTACCCCCAGAGTATGAACAGTGTAGACGCTCCCACCAGTGTAGACAGGTTCCCAGAACTGTAAGGGGAGGCAGAAGGCAGGACGGAGCCTAATGAGTCCTTGCTTAGAACAGACGCCATCCTGCCCACACATTAGCAGAGACACAAGGTTGGGAATTGAAAATTGAAAAGAACTTGTATGGCTCAGTGGCTCTCACTATTTGTATCACCAAGGATCTCTCTGGTTAAACTCCTGGTTTCAGGGTATTCTATCTACCGAATCATATCAGGCAATAAGCTGTTTGCCCAATTTTGCTCTGCCAAGGCGTGGCACTGCCCATGTGAGCCTCTGATGAGACGGAGATTGCCAGAATCCACCTCACTGAGTGGGTATCAGTCCAGTCCACACACAGACACTTCCCATTGGCTTTAGCCTGCATCATTTGGCCCGGGGAATGGTCCAATTACCTTTGGGCCTTTTGAAACACTGATGAGACCCTGTAGGAGTCAGGGTGTGGGTGTTGCTTCCTGGAAAAAGGAGACAAAAAAGGCAGGCACAGGAGTCGGGGCAACCTCTAGAGGAAGGGCTGCTAAATAAATAAGCAGGGTGAGGCGCAGCTGTCGGGCTGCACCCTCATTATGCGTTCTGAGCAGCGCTCAGGGGCTGTCCTGAGCCCCATCTTGTCCACTGCTCTTTCCCACAAAAGTAAGCAAAGGGGACACTGATGGCCATTCTTGTTCTGTGCAGCAAGAAGCAGCCCTTCTGGATTTGCCGTGGAGCAGTGCAGGAGCTGTGGGGAGGCCAGCACCAGAACCCTCTTCAGAACCCAGCCCCAGGTCTTCCCTAAAGCAACAGGTCACGGATCACTGTCCTCAAGTTCAGAGAAAGGGACTCACCTCTGCTAGATACAGCACACAGAATTTCAAGTCTTCTGAAGAACCTTTGAAGGAACAAAAAGTGAGGCTGGTGTTAGAATTGACTGAAGAGTCTCAGCTGGGACACAGCCAGCTGTCTGGCCCCGAGGGCTACATGTGCTGCTTCCGGGAGAAAAGCAGGCACAGGGAGCAGAGCCCACTAGTTAGCCAAGCAGGGTGCTGCATGGTTGTAAGTGCAGTGTGAAATGCATCCCCAGGAGAGGCACCTAGGAGCACTCCCTGGGCACCCAACAGCCAGGCACAAGAAGCTGCCATCAATCCCAGGAGACCTCCTCCTTTCTGTGATCCCTGCTAGGAGGGGTGTGGAGGCAGCACACATCTGGGTTTTCCTTGGCTATTTCGAAATTCAATAAGGAGCCATTTGGGACCTGAAGGGGAGGAGTTTGTTTCCCACCAAGAAACACAGGGGCCAAGGAAGGGCAATCCCCTGTCATGGGCTTTCCAAGCAGGTTTTTCTGGAGCCTCCTCACTCCTGGTTGAGGATCCCAAATCAACCTTTTACCAGTCTCTGCACTTGCAAAGTGCTGAGAGGGATCGTCAGTCATTCGGCTCTCCTCCAGCAGAGGAGCTAAGGCACAAGTTCAAGGGCCCAGTGACCCCCAGATGTTGACAAGGGCATCCTGGAGGAGGTCCTTTCTAAGCTAGAACTCAAGATGGGAAGGTGGGCACAGCTTGAGCAAAGGCATGGACAGCGAAAAGCACCAGCCATGCTCAAGAGACAGTGCAGAGGAGAAGCCCTGCCACCTCCTCCAGGACACCTGCCCTGGGCCACTCCTTAGGACCTGGCAGCACTCCCCGTTGGGACACTTGTCTGAACATAGGCCGGGGATGGTTGGAAACTCCCTGCACTGTAAGCAATCAACCTCAATGGCAAGCTGTCATTTTTGAGGGAAGCAACCACACAGCAGGTGTGACAGCA
The DNA here is from genome assembly GCA_020662805.1 of Glaucomys volans. Lineage (NCBI taxonomy): Eukaryota > Metazoa > Chordata > Mammalia > Rodentia > Sciuridae > Glaucomys > Glaucomys volans. The sequence goes on along the minus strand of JAJEJO010052213.1, from coordinate 100,067 downwards.
ATCCCTAAACACCAGAGATCTTCCCAGAGTCTGATGGTGCTATGGTCCAGTTGTTGCTTCAAACGCTTTCCATGTATCAGCTCCAGAGCTGGGGGGTAGCTCAGGAGCAGAGCGCTTGCCTGCCATTTACTGGCTCACCCTCACAATGACCCCATGAGGCAGGGCACTCTGCGTTCATGGCTCCTGTGAGAACTCCGAGGTAGCAAGGGAAGAGCTGAGGTTCAGCTCAGCAGCTGGTCCACAGCCCACCTCTCAATGCCTACCTCACAAACGCTAGGCACAAAGCAGACCCTTCAACACATGCTCGAAGCAAAGAAATTGTCAAAGAAACCAAAATTTGTCACAAAGAAAAGGCAGCAAGGTAAAAATAGAAAGTGTGGGTCAAGCCAACTCCCAGGCAAAGCAGAGAGTGGGGCGCTGGTGGGTGAAGGCCAGGCCCCCTCCAAGCAGGAACATGGGCAGTTCCCTGGGCCAAAATCTCCCAAGAGCCAGAGCCAGGCAAGAACAGCCCCCATGTAAATGGGGGTCTACTTTAGAGTAAGAATCAATCTTCCTACTTCTCTCCACTGGAGATGGGCTGGGAAAGGAGGTCACCCTGCCTAAGAAATCATCGTGTTCAAGGAAACTAATTCCAAAGCCTCTGCTGGTCCCTTGTGTTGCGGGAGGTGAAGACAGAAGGAGGTGGTTTCTTCCTTTTACAAGGACACATTAGGATACCTCCTTGGCTTTCCAGAAGCAGGCCTTAGTGCCAAGAAAGAGCCAAAGAGATCTACAGAGGGAAATAATAGGAATTTGGGTTTTAGAAGCTGGCAGTGAGGAGAGAAGGCTCTACAAGGAGTAGGAGAACCCAGGACATGAAAGACTCAGGGAGACAGGAGGAGGCTGGGGGCCTGTCATCAGACCAGGACGGGTGGCCCTGCCGACTCTGCTGCGGTGCCAGCCCCTGCCTGCCCTGACTTCACTGCATGACTGCACTGGAATCTGCTCCACGGCCCAGCCGGGTGCTGGCAGCACAGTGACAGAAGGATGGAATGGGGGCAGCACTCAGCATGATTCAGAGCCTCATAAAAGAACAACAAACCAAGGGAGTCGAGGGTGCCATGGAGGAGCTGCTGCGGCTGCGGAAAAGCAGGGGCAAGGGAGCTGACCCAAAAGAGAACCTCGGGGCCATGGTTTGGATCTGGAGTGTCCCCAAAAGCTCATGTGTTGGACAGGGTCCCCAATACAGTGAGGTTCAGAGGTGGGGCTTTTAGGCAACGACCAGATCACTGGTGGGGACTCTGAACTCATCAGTGGATTAATCCACTAATCCACTGATAGCTTCCTAATTGGAGGAAGTAGGCCACATTGAGGGTGTGCCCTGGAAGCATTGAGCTTCTTCCCAACCCCTTCCTCTCTCTGCCTGGCTGCCATGATCTGAGCAGCTCATTCTGCCACACCCTTCCGCCATGATGTTCTGCCTCTCCTCAGGCCCAGAGCAATGGAGTCAGCCAACAATGGACAAAATCCTCTAAAACCATGAGCCAAAATAAATCCTTCTTCGTCTAAGTTATTCTTGTCAGGTATTTTGGTCACAGCAACGAAAAGCTAACACACTTCCCTCCTGGGACATTAAGACTGGGGCTAGTGTGGAAAAGAGACACCGAGGCAGCATGCATTGTGGTTTCCCTTGAAACACTCTTAACTGCCTCTGCCATTTTGAAACTCAATGGGGAGCCACTGACAGTTCCAGAATGGGCCTTGCTGCCCACTAAGGAATGTATGGACCATGCACAGCAGATCTCTAAACATGGGCTGAGTGGAGCCCAGTGGGGCTTCCTGGCCCAGGACTGATCCCTCTGTTATTTTCCCAGAGAGCTTTCATGCCTGGTCTGAAATCAACCTTTCACCAAATCCTTTCTACCCTCTGAAGCAAACCAGGAGGGCTGCTGTCTCCATTCCCCAAATACAAAGAATGAGGCCAGGGAAGCAAAACGACTTGTATAAGGGACAATGAGTCAGTGGCAGAGCTGAGATTGGAAGCCAGACAGCTACCTCCAAAGCCTGTGTTCCTGACTGCTATGTCACCCTTCGGCCCTGCCTCAGGTCAACTGTCAATCCACCAGCTCCAGACGAGGACCTGCTTCCTCTGTCCTGGCCCCTGTGGCGAGCACCAAGGTGGGCCCTGAAGACAGCTCAGCAAAGGTCAACCGAGATTTCACTCCAAGTACACTAGCAGCTGGGACCTAAGCCGCTGAGTTCCCAGGTAAGAACCTGTCTCCCCAAGGTGGCTGGAGGGCCCGTGAGTCAGTTGGACATTTCCAGGCCACGTCTGAGAGGCCAGGGCAGGTCAGGAAGATACACTGTGGGCGTGATGCTGGCCGCCTGGGAGGCAGAAACACAAAGAGTAGCAGAGCCAGCAGGCAGGAGAGGCAGGAAGAGACCACAATGGGCCCCGGCTGACCGGAGATGTCCTAATTGTTAGCTCCAGCTCTCCGCCTGTTCCCATTACACTGCCATTCAGGCCCACTGAAGCTCAGGGGAAGCTGGGCAGGGGGCAGGCAGGCTTGAAGAGACCACCAGGTGGGAGCCACGGGGAGGGGCACCCCAGCCCCCAAACTGCAGAAGAACTTCCAGTCTCCTTTTAGTGGGCCACTCAGTCCCCCAACGGGCATTCATGTGCACCCATGATGCCTCATGCCCTGTGCTAGCCCCAGGGAGTGTGCCTGGCCAGCAGAGGTGAGGGTTCCTCAGACAAGTCACAGGGAGTCCTTGGTCCCTGGGGGGGCATGGATTCTCCCCTGCCAGGGAACAGTCTTTTCCAGCCCCAGCCTGCAGGAAAGGCTGGATGCACCCCTTCTTTACCATCTTCTTTGCCCCAAATCTGCATATGTATCAATTTGAAAGAGACAAGAAACTTAGGAGCTTCAGGTGGTAAGCAATGCCAGTCAGAGACCATTGTGTCCCCAGAGGCTCTAGCTGAGGCCCCAAGTATGTCTCATAAAAGCCTCACTCAGCCTCCTGCTACAGCAACGAGTCTCCAGGGGCACTGGGCAGAAGGGCAGGAGAGCAGGCGCCAGGACTCACAACATCAGGTCCTACAGCACCAACATCCAAAGCAGCAGGCGGCACTGGACCTTGGTGAGGCTCTAGACCCATCTCAGGAAGGGGGGTGGGCTGGGGGCACTCCAGGGCTCCACTGCTGCCTAAAAGAAGTCTAAGCACCCGAATGTGCACCCTCCGTGCCCAGCATCTTGGAGCCTTTTCCTTCACTCTCAACAGTTTCGAGGTTCCCCAAAGGCTGCCCCAAACTGTGTCAGGCCTGAGGTCTGCTCAACAAATCCAGGATAGGCACATCCTCTCCCATGCCAGCCCAACAGGCTCTGATGTCCCTGGTCACCTCTTTTGAGGCATGCTGCCTTGGCCACCCTCATTCCTCAGCCCTCTGCAGGCAGAAGCGGTCTCCAGCCTAAGGAGGCCACGCTTGCACAAGGCGGATGCTCTCACACAGCTTAGCATCTGGAGAGCTCCCCTGCCACCAGGCCAAGCCCCCACCACCCTCCTGGACCATGTGACCCTGTGAGCGCTGGAACTTCCCCTGCTCTAACTTCAAGTCTTGGGTCTGGGGGCTCCAGGAAGGGAAAAAAGCCAACCAACGCCCAGTCCAGGCCCCTCAAGGGGTAAAGACAGGGCAGTGGAGAAGCACCAACCAGCTTCTCCCAGCAACCATGGGGGTGCCCTCAGGGGGTGTCAGAACTGGAAGGGAACCTAAAAGTCTGGTCCAAGCCTTGTTTCACAGTCAGAGAAGCTGATACACAAATGGGAAAGAGCCAGCCAAAGTCGCAGCATACGGGCAGCAAAGCCAGACCCCCGCCTCTAGCTACGCCCTCCACTCCTCCATGCCCTCTCTGCCCACCCAACCTCCACCCAGAGCACAGTCAGTCAGAGGCCCCTTCTCTTCCCTCCCACCTTATCATGAAGCTGAGCAAAGGAGGGTCCTGGGCTTGAGGCCCCAGACCTACAATAGGCACAGAAGGGTCGGGGTTCAGTCTTATCCCCCCAGAGCGTGTTACTGAGCTCTGCCTGCCCAGAGCACCTCAGATCCCACTGGCACTGTCTGTGCCTCAGGCTGGGAAGGGCAGCGGAGCAGCAGGGACTGCGCCAGAGCGAGCACCAGTGCAGGGGAAGCCGGGGGCCGGGAGCAGGGAGGGGCCTGCGGGCCCTGGGAAGCCAGGGCAGAGTCCGCTGGCGGGCACAGGGAGTGCCCAGGAATGCCAGGGCCTGCGCTGAAGTGGCTCGGAGGCCAGCTCCGCCCGCGGCCCTTGGTCAGGCTGAGCCAGCCTGCTCGGAGGGAGGGGCTGGCCCCCAGCGAGGTGACTTGCTTTTCTTTTCAGTGGCCGCCCTGGTCAGTGAAAGCCAGAGAGGAAGAGTTGTCAGCGATTTCCCACGGGGAGGTGAGAGTGGACTTGTGTCACGGGGACTGACCGGGTTTCCAAGGAGGAAGACCAGCCAGGGCACCCAGCACACGAGCAGTCAGGAAGCTTCCCAGGAGCAAAACCCGCCAAAACAGAATTCTTTCTCTGGGTAATATTTTCCTCCCTGGCCCTGTGGCCCCCGCTCAGACAGGCCTGTTGTTGTTTTCACAGCCCAGGAGAGGAAATCGAGCCCCTTTCAGCGGAGACCTCAGGCGCCAAACCAAACTGCTGGGCAGATACTCCCAGCTGGCTTCCCCTTCCCTGGCCGACCAGGGCGCATGGAAAGTTCTGGGTTAGAAATCCACTCCATGTTCCTGCATGCTGCGCTCACCAGTCCCAGCCTAGCTCTCACCAGGGTCATGTGGCTGGCTGAGAAGGGGCAGTAGTCACTGTCCCTGAGTGAGCGCAATGAGTGGGGTGGCAATAAGCATTTTTTGGGCACCTGTTGTGGGCCAGGCACTTTGCATAAATGACCTAATTTAACCCAACAACCTTCTGAGAAACTATTATTATCTTCACTTACACAGGAGGAAACAGGCTCAGAAAGGTTGAGTAATTTGCCCAAGGTCACTCCAGTAGGGAGGAGCAGGGCCAAGATTTCAAGATATGTCTGTCTGAGGCCAAAGTTCTTCCCACCCCAATCTGTAGCCTCCCAGGAAGATCTCTAGAATAGAACCCTCCCAGAGAAGCTCAAGGTCTATCAGAAGCCTTAATGGTCTAGAATGGAACAAGAGTATCTGAGAGCCTGCCAGCCCAGGGACATAGCCCGACAACACAGCACACTCAGATGACCCACCAGCTGGCAACCAAGCTCCCAGAAGGGCTCCCAAACCTGGCATGTTGCCGCCCAGAGCAGCAGCACTCAGGTACCCCCGGGCACTGCCTACCTTCCTGCAGCTTCACGCTCTGGAGGTAGAGGGGGTTCCTCAGGACACTGCAGCGACCGGGCTCGTCCTCTTTGGTGAAGAGCAGCAGATCTGAGTAGGCAAACAGCGTCACCTGCACCAGGAAACAAAGAGAGAGAACCAGCTGCCCCGCTGTCCCCTGGACATGGGGAGCCGCGACCTCCCCTGGAGGTCTGAACGAGGCATCCTCGTCATCTCAGGCAGAACCAGGAGCAGCTCCCAGCGTGGCCCAGCCAATGGGAGACCTGTCTTGCAGCGTGGACAGCCGGCCACCCCCCAGTTTTCTATAATCCCCTCCTTGAAGTAGGAAAGAATAAGCAAGAAGGAAAGACAGCCCTCACCCTCTACGGCCAGTAGCTTCCACCAGCTTCTCTAGAGCCAGGTACCCCCAGACCCCTCTCCAGGACTGGCCATGCCCAGGCCCAGGGGCTCCAGCCCTGCCTCCGGCCCCTCTCCACCTCTTGTCTTGGCCGAATGGAAAGAAGTATCACGTGGACTGAAGTAATTTACAAATACCTTGCAGGTATTTTAACTGCATTGAGAAATCAGTTCAAGAAAAGCCAGTTACTTACATTCCAATACAGACTTGTACATAACTTTATCTCCTGTATGTTCTAGCCGCTCCGAAAACAAAGGAAAAAGCTATTTTTAGATATTATAGGTAAACCCACAGGCATGCTTGGCATACTTTTTAGCTAAAAAAACCCACTGGATCCTCCCTCTACAGCCCAGACCGTTTACACTGTTCTTTGTTTTGTAAATCCTACAGTGGCCTTGAGTTAAAAGCAATAAAATCCAATTTTAGATTCTCCCAAAAAATACAAAGTAGTATTCATCCTGGGAAGTTCTTTTTGCCGTGTCAAAACCCAACCCTTGCTCCCTTCTGAAGTAAGAAAAGTCAGCTTGGTGCCTGCTGAGGACACATGGAGTGTGTGTTGGATTTTTAGCCAAGTTTAAAAAGCCAAAGTGCTGATGTTTAGCCATCAGACCGTCAAAGATGACCCTGCAACTCCACTTCTAAGACTTTTCCTACAGAAATCAAGAACACACAAATAAGAACATCGAAGGAAGTTCTAGGCAGCACTTTTGCAATTAAAAAAAGAAAGAAAATATAAATGCCCATCCAGAGAAAAATAAACTATGCTGCTTTCGAAAGCACGATTTTATGCAACTATTAAAAGAACAAAGTAGAGCTTATGTGGGCAGAAAAATAAATCTGTCCATCATAAATTGAAACAGTGCCATGTGCAAAAATACCTAGAATATAATGCAATTGTGTAAAACAAAACTATAAAGCTCTCTATATACATGCTTTAAATATCTAAGGTGCTCCCCACTCGGGGGAGCGGGATTTTACTTTCTACATTTCTGTTTAATTTGCAGTATGTCACAGAGAGACTCTGTTCCTTCTTTAATTGAAAAATATGCAATGCATGTCCCAAGGCCACCTGTGGCTTGAGTATTATACAAGCACGGAGATTGAGAGATCAGGGCCACAGAGATAATAGGAAGATGTTCTTGAGCAGGGGGTCCCAGGGCTCCTGTTTCTGCAGTGGGACCCTGACACAAAGGTTCCAGAACCCCGGGCTGGAAGGGATCTTGATGGTGATCCTATCCGGCCCCCCTCCCAGCACAGCCCTGTCACAATACAGTCCAACGGAAGCCTCCATTTGTGGAAAACTCTGTGGATCCTCAAATATCCTTTACAGATAAAAACCCTACAGTTCAGAGAGGTTAAGTGACCTGTCTACGGCCACAGCCAGGGACCACCACCCAGATCCAAAGCCGTCACTATACAGAGAGAGAGCAATATGCCTATAACTGTCCCTGAATGTGAGAGAATCCAAATAGGGACCAAAAGAGAAGCACTAAAGAGACCCAAACTATAACATAGTAAAGGGAGGGGAAGAAAATGATTGAGAGTTCAGAAGGACTAAAGGGGGTGGCTGTCTGGGGAGAGGAATATGAAGTCCAAGCCAAGGAAAGAGGATGTCACACTAGCCAGAAACACCAGGCAAGCCCTCAGGTTCCTGCAAAATGTGTCCTCAAACCAAGGGAAATCTGGCTGTCACCTCCGGACACACAGGGAAGCTGGCAGGAGCAGGGTTGGAGGAGACAACCTGCCAGGAGCCTAGAAAGTCAAACATGGCCCAGGCCCAGAGAGGGCTGGACAGAGGGCACAGGGGAGGAGCCAGGGCAAGGTGGGAAAAGCCCCCGGCCACGGCCTAAGCCCAGACTCTTGAGCTGAGAATATGGTCTAGACAGGAAGTGATTAAGGCATGAGTGAAGAATTTCCCCAAAGGTCAGGTCAGGGAAAGGACAGAGCTGGCACACAGAGCGGCAGCGCAGAGGGCAAGTGTGCCAGGGTAGTGCCTTGGACCCCCTCCCATCTCACTGGCATCCTGCTGGCCTCTCCAGGAGGAGCCCCAGCAGCCCACAAGAGTGAGGCCTAGCTCCAGGGTCATTACCTGTGGCCTTCCCCCACTGGCCATGGGGGCCTCCAGGCGTCTTGCCCACTCTGGTTCTGAGGACACATCTGTTTTCCCAAGGGGTCAAGGGTTGAAGGATGGCTTAGTTAGGGAATCCTTGCAACTTGGAGGGTTGTCTTCTCCCAGGTGGCCCTAACCAAGCCTTCTCCTGGGAAACTGGCCTCAGGACAGGATTTGCAGAAAAGACCTTGGTGACTTAGTTAATGGTAAACTCAGTGAGTCAGTGTATAAAAGGAGGGCGTGTATGTCTTGGGCCTCACAGAATTCCTGCAGCCTCACAGGGCCTGGCCACACGGCAGATGCTCAGCAGCTACTGTCTGAATGTCTAAATGAAGCAGCTCTAAAATGCTGATTTGATCTCTGGACATGTGCAGCAAATCCATGACTTCTGGGGCAGAGGGTTCGTGGTGTGGGACTTATCAGGTCACAACTAGTTACAAACTTGAGCATACCCAGAGAAGAAAGCATAGGACGAAGAAAGCAAACAGGGAACATTCCAGAAATAAAGAATTCTGTGGAAGGTAAGGGAGAATTTCCTACAGAAGATTCCTCTCCAGAAAACAAAACCACTGCTCAGAGGCTGCCTCTGCAGTTCAGGAACCTCCAGGAAAACCATTAGCTAAAAAGTCCTGGAGAAAAGTTGGTCACAGTGGCACTTGCTTATAGTCCCAGCAATTTGGGAGGCTGAGACAGGAGGATGACAAGTTTGAGGCCAGCCAGGGCAACTTAGCAAGACCCCGTCTCAAAATTCTTTTAAAATATGTAAAAGAAGGGTTAGGGATATAGTTCAATGGGAAAGCACTCCTGAGTTCAATTCCCAGTACTACAAAACAATTTCAGGGAGGCAATTAATTATCAGGGATGATCACTGAGAGCCCAACCAATACTAAGATTCTATGAAGTTACCCAAATCCCTCTGGAATTGGTTTCTATTTTTAGCCTGAGTAACATGATAGGGCACCAAGATCCTCATATTTGGTTCCTCATATTTGCTTCAAGAGAAATGGATGTATTTATTTTACTTGTCTTCAAATCACTTCCTTCAATCTTCAAGCAGTGGGGAGGGGGGTTATCTCTTGGTTCTAAGGTTCCAAAGATCCACAAGCAAATATTTTTTGGATGAATTGTAACTATGGCTATGGCCTGGCTTGTGTTTCTTTGTTTTTAAACAAACATGTCAGGGCAGCGTGGGATCAAGGAAGGCATTGCTGAGCCAGAGAACAGAGTACAAATCCTGGCTCTGTTCCTCACCAGCCCTGAGACCTTCAGGTCCCAGTTAATCTCACTGGTGCCTCAGTTTCCTCATCTGCAGAGTGGGGACAATCATGCCTCTCCTGGAGGCACTGCAAGAGCTAATTGGAAGCAAGTATATAAAATGCATGTGTGGTGATGGTATACAGTGGGTGCTCAATATTTGCAGGTTGAAGTTGAAGAGTGAATTTAGACAGTCGTGTGTTTCAGGGTGGCTGCCATTCCTGACGGCCAACTCAGGTCCCCTTCACCAGATGAGGTCTTACTCCTACTAAGGCAATTCAGAAGAGAGCCCAAGATTCTTAAAAGGGTTCCTGGGTTGAGGTTGTGGCTCAGTGGTAGAGCACTTGCCTAGCATGTGTGAGGCACTGGGTTTGATTCTCAGCACTACATATAAAAAAATGAATAAAGATCTGTCAACATCTAAAAAATATTAAAAAAAAAAAAAAGTTCCCAAAGTGGGGATCCAGAAAGGCCGTGAGCAATACCAGGGTTAAGTACACAGTCTCCTCAAGAGCTCCCTTGAAAACAGCACTGATGATTTCAAACTTGCGAGTTCTGGTCTGTTTTTTGGAAAAATAAAACAAAGGGAACGTCCTGCTCCAGGCACAATCGCATGCTGTGTCCAGGATGCCGAGGCTGAGAGGGCTCAGCCAGCCTCAGACCCACCTCCAACACAGACCAAGTGACTGTTCGGATGGGGAGATGGAAGAGAGAGAAGTCACCAGAGAGCCGGCAGCAGAGCTGGGAGGCGCCCAGTCTCCCTGCTCCAACTTTCCTGATCTTTCCGCTGCCGCAAGCGGCCACTCGGCCTGGCGGAGCCAGCTCTGCAGCAAGCCCTCTGCCCCCTGCCCGTGGCCCCCAGGCAGCCAGGCATTTCTACTCCCAAGTGGTTTTCTGGGGTTGAGCTGGAACCCGGCCAGCTGTGGGGACTGTGTGGGTCAGAAAGGGCTCCCAGTTAGAGAAGCAGGGGCGACTCCCAGGAAGAATGGCTCAGCCTGCACCCTGACTCCTGCTGGCAGAGCTGGGGCGCAGGAGAAATCACAGACTAATCTCAGAAGAGGATCTGGGATTTGGGTTAATACGGACTCAAAAAACTCGAGTAATTGATGTGCCTCTAGAAACTCTCTTTGGCTCACAGCTTTAATCTTCTCACCCACAAAGCCCCTGATCGCAGCTGGGGCACACAGCCATCTCTTCTCTTTAGAGGAAGCTGGGATAGACAATGGGACGTCTTTAGGGTTGGGGGAATATTCTAACCATCAAAGAAGTCCTAAAGAGCTTTGATAGGAGTGAGCTGCCCGTCACTGGAAGTGTGCAAGAAAAGGCTGGTGGCCATTCTGTAAGGAGACAGGGGGCGCAGGGGGGTTAAAAGAGTTGTCAGGATGTGTAATTCCAGGACCATCGGGAAGAGAGAAGAGTGCAAGGTGAAGAGGATGGCCGAGAACTGCCTGCAGGGCACGCGCGGGTCACCTTACCTGGGTGGCCTTGTTCCTCCCCTCGTAGAGCAGCAGCTCCTCCGACAACAGGAGGGTCCGGGCAGGGTTACAGAGATCTAGAGGCTGAAAACAAGGCACGGCTCGTGCTGAGTGGGCAGTGCAGAGAGGCCTGGGACAGCAAGTGGTCTGCCAAAACCAGCCTCAGAGAGGAGGCTGCCAGCCCTCCCCCTCGCAAGAACCCACACACCCCCACGAGGCACAAGATGGAAACAGAAAGACAGATGATCCCATCCTGTGTGGAACGGTGGCTGTCACCTTCTCCACCAGCCCTAACTGTGACAGCTGTGCTCTGGCAGGAAGTCCAACCACACGCTTGGGTCCCCCGCAGTCCTGCCCCCAGCTGCCCGCCCCCTACTCCCAGCTCCAGGCCCTACCACCCCCACACCCTGGCTGCGTCCTGCTCTCATCTCACAGGAAGGTCTCTGTTGTCAGGCCTTGGAGGCATCCTGAGAGCTACATGCCAAGAGATTCGGCCACTTGAGTCCCTTGGAGGCCTATCCCTGCTCTGCATTCACAACAGGCTCCAGCTGACTGCCTCCTCCTTAGCCATCAGCTCCCCAGGAACCAATTCCCACCCAAACTTCTCACCCCACCATCCTGTCTGTGCAGCCCAGAGAGAGCTTCCTGCTCTCCAGGTTCCAGCAGGACGTGACCTAGTGAATATGTGCTTTTGAAGTGGCTCTAACTACCCAACCCGAAGCAAGGGGCCTGAAGGAAGATAACCAACAAGTCCCAGCTACACACCACAGCCTCAGTAAATCTCATCAGCAAGCCACGAGGCAAGACCTGAACGAATATGTGCTGTCTGGTCTTCATTAAATAACATTCAGACAGAGGCCAAGCAAAACATGTTTTTTAGGGAAACATGCACAGATGGTAAAACTAAAGAGAAGCAAGGAAATGCTCCCCATCAGGCCAGGTCGGTGGGAAGGAAGGGCATTAGGATCAGGGAGACACGCAGGCTTCCAGGCTGGCAACGAGGGGCTGCTCCTTTATCTTAGTGCATATTTGCTTTATAATCATGTGTTAAATTGTACATTTAAGTGTAAGACACTTTTTAGTTTATATATGATGCAATTTTAAAGTTTTCAAAAAGTTTCCATAACTCTTTTTTAAACAAATCAATTTCAGTTTTTGATCAAAATTTTAAAAACAATAAATAACCCCCAGAGATGCCAAGACCTTTGAGTCACATCCTAAGAAAGAGACTCACAGAAAGGCAGAGGCCAGGCCCTGCCCACAGCCCTGGAGGGGGAGGAGAGGTGTGTTGCTGGCCACAGACACAAGGCTCCAACCAAGGGGGAGTTCTTTTTTTATTTTTCCTGTACTGAGTATTGAACCCAAGGGCTCTTAACCACTGAGCCACATCCCCAGCCTTTTTTGTATTTTATTTAGAGACAGGGTCTCACTGAGTTGCTTAGGGCCTTGCCAAGTTGCTGAGGCTGGCTTTGACTTGCCATCCTCCTGCCTCAGCCTCCTGAGCCACTGGGATTATAGGCATGCGCCACCACGCCCAGCACAAGTGGGAGTTCTAAGATCCATTGACTGTGATAGGCCCAGGATGGGATGCCAGCAAGTCCAGGAAGGAGGGCACAGTCAAAAGTGACACCCCTGGGACTGTGTCACCTCTGTGCTGCTGATGAGAGGAGAAACGAGTTGAATCCACCTGGAAGGCACTTTGTCAACATGTGTAAAGAGACCTTCACATGCATGGCCCAGTCTTTTCACTTCCAGGAATCTTTCCAAAGGGAAATAATCAGCGAGGCCATTCATGACAACAAGGGTTGTCATCACAGAACAGGTCACAACAGCAAAAGAGTAGAGGTGTAGACAGCATCTGAACAGAGGACTGGTGAGCTAAACCTGGCGGGTGATAGAAGAGTGGACAACCGCCGCACAGCCCAGACTCAGAGAGATCTAGTGACGTAGGAGATGCTCATTTGACAGCAAAAGGATATAGAATAAGATCTATTTTTTTAATGTGCATATATATGTGAACACAGAAAAGACACGTCTCAATAGTCATACTGGTTATGTCTGGTGGATGGAATAAAGATCAGTTTTAAAGAGAAGGTGAGAGAGAAATGCAGAAGAAGTGGAAAGAGAAGGGAGATCCAAATGCATCCTGGGCCACCCAGCTCTCCTTCAGCCAGTTCTGAACCAATCACTGGCAGAGCCAAGGAGGGCGAGCCTTCACCTGTGGCCCAGGACATCACTGGAGCACCTGTATGCACCTGCCTTGGACCAGAGAAAGGGGTAGCCAGGAGGGAAGGAGAGGCCCTCTTTTCCATGTCCTCCTGGAGACCTAGCCTGATTACATGACCCCAAATCCTGAGCATCTGAAGTCATTTGCCACTCCTAAAAGGACAGTGCTGAGTCCTGGGGCCAAGGCCCCTCCTGGTGCTCACTTCCTCCTGAGGGAACCCCTGTGGCCAGCCCAACAAGCTCACCTGTACATAGATGGGGAACACCAGGACTTTGGGGGCCAGGGTGACATAGGTGCCGTAGCTTGAGTGCGTGGCATGTGGCCTCAGGACAGAGCAGTCCTGGTAGCTCCCATGGCCCTTCACGGTCTGCACGGTCTTCATCAACCGGGACTTCTTCCCCAGGCCTGTGTAGGACTTTCCTTTACTGGGACTCCCTGATTCTGTGGAACAGAGATGGGGGGCAGTGAGGCATCTCCATCACCCCTGTGAAGGATCCCCTCTGTAGAAACAGGGACCACAGACTCAGCCAACACCTGACGTCCACCTTGTGCCAGGCCTGTTCCAGGAGTGAGAACACAGGGAGGCCCCAGCAGGGCCTCGGGCCTCAAGGAGCCCCTTGCCCTCTACAGGTTAAAAAAGCACCTCCAGTGCCAAGACAGAGTGGGGGGCCAACACCTGTGAGAGCAGCAGCAGTCCCCGCCTGTGACCCCAGCCCCAAATCAGATCTATCCATTTATTGACCTCCTATGTTTAAATATCAAGAAAGTGCTGATATTTTAGGAATCAGAGGGCCTGGCCTCACAGTCCCACGTGGAACAATGAGTGGGAGCAGAGGTGACTGCCCTGATGTGTTTGCCCCTCTGCTGCCAGCCCAGCTGGCCTGTCCATCGCACCTGGGCAAAGAGCCATTCCCGGCAGTGGTGGCAGAGACGGTGGGCTTTCCTAGGACATATGGGGTCTGCTGGAGCCGCCTGGCTCACCACAGTCTAGACTGTCAACTGGCACTTGCGGCACCTGCTCTTGGTGGGAAGAACAAGCTCGGCAGCCAGGTGGCTGTCCTCAAACCCTGCTCCCCACCTGCTAGCTCGGCCACCACAGGAGACTCACTCTACCCTCAGAGTCTTGTTTCCTTGGCTGGAATTACAGGGCCAGGCTGATGGGAATGTTGCAAGGTTTAAGGGGAGGCTCTGAGCCAGGTCCCAGAAGAGTATCTGGGACTGGGGAGTGTGACAGGACAGTTAGCTGCTGGCACGTCGTCTCTGTCATTGTGATTCCCCCACTTGGAAGAGCAAATTTGGAAATGAGGCCCCCCCAAGGACCTCTGGCGTCTAGGCTCGGTCTCAGGAGGTCTTCCACTTGGCCACCAGCTAACACATTATTATAGTCACAAAAAGGAGGAAAAAAGGGAGTGAGAGAGAAACAAGGTCACCCCCAGGGTAGAGAGCAGAAGACCACAGTGGAAAATGGAGATCCGTAAGGGGACCCCTGTGGATGTAGAAAGAAGCCACTGAGGTATATGTTCCTAGGCTGCGGAAAGGTAAAATCCTGACTGCACACTCAGGATTATTCATGCTTGTGGAGAAAACTCCCAAGTGACCTGACCCGCCGACGGCCATTGCCCCAGGTGAGCTTTGCTCGTCCTCCTCTCTCCCTCCTCCCTTTGGTAAACTGTGTGACTCCTAATTGGACCATCCTTACAGACTATCATGTTACACTACTGGTTCTTTCTTCTCAGACTCCCCTCTTCTATAAAAGTGCTGTAATTCTTTAATAAATTTGAGACTGTCTAGAACTTGCTCTCCCGAGGGTGTTGGTTACCTCGTTGGCCTTACCCCTCCAGAAGGGACAAAGACCCCACAGGCTGAGGCCTAGCCAAATGGTGGCAGTAGGTTGAGGCCTAGCTAAACAGTTACAACAGACCCCGCTGGACACATACCCTCAGCCTGAAGGAGGAGTGGTGCACACGTCTTTATCATGTCCCATCAAATGGGCAGAAGAACAAACCCAGAGTGACTGAGAAGTCAGACTCCTGAACACAGATGGGGACACACAACCCCAGAGTCGTCAGGCTCCAGTGCACCTAGATCTCTTCCAAGGGTTCCTGCTGCCAAGGGACCCAGCCAGGCTCCCCGTCCCCGGTGCCCAGCCTGGTCCCAGCACCAGGCTTCTGTCTGCCTTGGCCCAGGCAGCAGGGCAGGGGATTGACAGGTGGTCTGACCCAGTCACCACACAGGGAAGCTCCCCACCAACGCAAGGCCAGGCCTGGAGGAAGCGCTTAGCCCGGGAGGTTTCACACTTGCTTCCTCCTCCCACCCAGGGCCCCTTCTCACCAAGACCTGTTTGAGAAAAACAAGTCAGCTACTCCCCCAAAGAGTGACCACTGCTCACAGTGGAATCTGGGGGCGGCACTCACACCACAATCACTCAAACCGATCACTCAAACCGCTTCCTGCTTCTTCAGAGAGTCACCTAGAGAAGAGCAAAAGAACCCAAACCCAGGATGGGGGCGGGAGGCGCAGAGTCCCACAGGTCTTCGTTTGCTCGGGCGCCAGCGGGCTCTGGACTGCCAGGTGCTGGCCCCTTTGCTGGAAGAATCCATTCCAAGTTTCCAGGTCTGCACAGGATGGAAGCTGGATAAGACCCCTGAACTTGATCACTTGACTTCCCAAGTCAGAGCTGGCTGTGCAGCGCTGAAGGGGCTCCTTCCCCCTCTGAGTCAGTTTCCTTCACTGCAAAGGGAGATCATGCAAGTTTCTGCCCCACTTGGTCCAAGGCCAGTGGGAGCTCACACAAAGGCCTGATGGGAAAGGACTCGATGGGCTGTACCAGTGCACAAGTGCCCAACAGAGGACCTCACACCCTAAGCACTGAATAAGCCACACATCTGGGCTGGCGGAAGGACAGAAAGGGCAGCTGGACCCGAGCCATGCTGGAGTCACAGGACCTCTGGAACTACACCTAGACCAGAGAAGGAAAAGTCACCCAGGACTGACGGGAGGGACTGAAGCCAACTAGACCAAAATTAAAGAAGGGTACCACCTGCACGTGGCAAACAGAGGCCCAGGGCCCCGGTCTCAGACTTCTAGAAGAATCCATTTCCTCCCTTCCCTGGCCCAGCTGCCCATGGCTATCAAAGAATCTTCACCTTGGACCTCGAGAGTCATAAATCAACCACTGACCATCACTCTGTCTTCAGAGACGAAAGGCCTGCTGAGTCCCATTTTATAGACAAGGAAAGTGAGGCCTAGAGTGCTTGGGTGACTTGTGCAAGGTCATCTGTCTAGAAAACGTCACAAAGCAGTCGTGCCCCACAGCCCCAACTCCACACCCCCCGTGATGTGGGGAAAGTGGGCGTGGCTCTTCAGTCCGATTTTCCAAGTATTTCTTTTTTTGGGGAACAGTCCAGATCGCAACCCAGACGCGGAGCTCTGCAAAGGCAAACTCATTTACCTCCCACCTGCTGCTTCTCACGATGACGTCTGCTCCAAACCCCCACATCACCCAGTCGTCCTCCAACACCTGGCTCACTGGCCACACGCAGTAATTACATGGCTGGGCTCTCAGCTTCCAAGGCGAGCCCTGGCAGCCATCCCAGCCTGGAAGTACTGGATCGGAGGCCAGGCTGCCTTCACAGGGCAGCGGACAATGCCGAGGGCACCAGCGGCCCCAAGGAACATGACAACTACAGCTGGACAGGTGGCCCAGGCCCCAGAAGGGCACCAGACCCTTTTCAACTCAGGACAGCTCAACCCTCCTGGCGGCCCAGTCAGGGGTGACAGCCTGAACCTCTGGACAACCTCCCGCGTGCTTCAGGGAGGCTTGGTGCCCTGAATTTCACCCCTTCCTCTGGACCCCAGAACTGGAAGCACAAAGACTTAATCCCTGGTAAAAAGCAAAGACCTCCCTGGGTACCAGAAGTGTTATTATTATGAAGAGTAAACAAAATAAACTCAAGATCTTGATAAAATGCATTCAAAAAGTCACCATTGTTATTAACCACACCATCATTTTCCCAAGGCTTAGACGTCTGTTCCCGTCTTAGGATCACATTCTCACGTGTGGGGAGTGACCGTGGAAGCATCTTTCAGGCTGAGAGGGAACCAACTCCCAGGCCACCCAGCCTGTGGTCACGTGCCCACAGCAGATGACATACCTCTCCAGTATGCTTACCCCATGCCCAAGGTCAACTGGGGTCATTCTCCTTCAGTCAATCACTCAACCAAAATTTTACTGAGTATCTTCTGTCTGCCAGGCCCCACATCTGGCACTAGCCCCAAAGAAATATGCCAGACCCAGCCCTGCCCTTAATGAAGTCACCATTTAGCAGTGACATCCTCACTCTCTAATCTAATGTGCCAACTAAAAGCTTTTTAGACACTTATTGTTGAGTGTCTAAAAAGTGTATCAGAGTCCTCCCCAGAAGGAATGTGGCTTCACTTCCAGCAGACCAGACCCAAGTGCACCAAGGTCTCCAGTGGTGAGGAAGAAGGTGCCTTCCTTCAGCAACTCTGAGCGCCGGATGGAAGCCCTCCTCCTCCCAGAGGTCACAAGCACTCTTCCAAGCACCATGGTGGAAATCATCTTTGTGCCACCCATGGAGGGGACCAGCAGGAAGCAAGCTGCAAGCACTAAGCAAAGGCTACTCTCTAGGAAGGACACCAGGAGCTCTGAAGGCACCCGAGGAAGGTTCCAGCACACCCAGGGTGGACATCACAGGCCACCTGCAAGGTTCTCTCAACCCTCCAGACTCCAGCTGCACTTCCCAGTCAGAGCTCTGTGCAGGCACAGAGGCCCTAAAGGAGTGCCCACCCAGCCCAAGTGTCGGACCCACCAGTCAGGCTTCCTGGGAGAAGGGGCTGGCTTTGAGTCCAGTTTCCACCCTTGGCCAGGACTTGAAAACCAAAGAAGAATCCACTCAACAGCAGAGACCTCTGTGTGCTCCTAAGACAACCACACTAGGTGACATCACAGCACATGGGATACTGCTCACAATTGTGTGCTCACGTAATCTGCCCAACATCCCTCTGCATAGGAATTACTGACCCCATTTTATAAATGAACAAACTGTGTAGTAAGGAGAAATGACTCAAAGTCACACCTCTGGAACTCCAACCCACAACCTCCTGCAGCACACTCCATGACTCCCATCCATGCAGGCCCAATCACACTGCCTCCAGCTCCAAACAAATATGGTAGCTCAGTAAGACTGGAGGGTGCTCCGCTGGACACCTGAGTCCTGAACACCCAGCCTCTGCTAGATCTCTGCTAGATCCCCTCTCTTCTTTCTGTTTCACTTCAAGAAGAAATAAGGTGGTTCAGTGAGGGAGAAAAGGCACCCAGAGGAAAGAGGGTCCGAATCAACATACTGGGCAACCTTGACTCTGACAGAAAGGCCTCTGAACTCGAAGGAAGAGACCTCGGCTGACCTCCACCCTCTGCCAGGCCGAGAGGGCCCAGCAGTGGTGGACAGCTCACCTTCAGGGATGGTATCCTCCTGGTACACAGGCCGCAGCAGCTGTAAGGGAAAGACAGGAGAATGGGCTTAGTCCCAGGAATCAGGCAGGACAGCCCATCAGGCAGCTGGACACCAGGCCTGGGGGACAGGAGGCAAGGGGAGAAACAGCAGTTCTGCTAACCAGCTGAGGGAGGGGGCCTGGAGGGAGCCTGAGAGTCCAAAAAGGCTTTATGTGTCTTGAAGTCTAACCCCTTGGTGAGACCCCCAACTCCTTTACAGCAGCTGTTCCATGGATCCTAACAACCCTAACAACCACCACCAAGGGTGCCACTATCCAGGAAGTCTGGGGAAAGCTGGGTTAGACAAGGTTCAGCCACCTTCGTTACTGAAGGATGCTCTCAGAGCCTCAAAAAGGCCAGCACGTGTTGGGAGCCTCCCAGAAGGAAGTACGGAATCTCCAAATGTGTGTGATCTCAGACACTTTTTTCCCAGAACATCTCATGGGATTAATGTTTGGGGGACATGCTCATCCTCCCACCATGTGAGCATGCAGGCTCTGCCTTCATACCTCCTGCCACAGGGGTCTCACCACCCGCCAAGGCAGCCCTTTCACCATGGAAAAGCACAGGCTGCGGGGAAAGCTCTTCCCCCTTGTGAACTGACACTTCCAGCCTGGGCATCCTCTGACCCTGAGGCCGCACTGGCCAGCTGCACCCTCTACCCAGGACAGCCCTGCAGAGGCCAGAGCCAGGGAATGGCCCCAGCTCCTTGCAGGCTCCTCTCAACACAATTTTGAGTCTACCAGACTTCCCACCCTCTCATGGGACCCAATACCCTCTCGTGGGGATCCTTCCTCTGTCCATACCTGGCTCCCAGGGTTCAGCGGGGCCAGGATGATGTAGTTGGGGTCGGTCGGGGCAGTGGCGCGGGACAGTGCAGGCAGAGTGTGCTGGCCCCCGCGCTTGGTCACCTCGGTGTAGCGCTCCCAGCCACCAAGCAGCAGCCCGTCTGAGCTGTCACACACCAGGTGGCAGCTGTGGCGCTGCTCGGGTCGTGCCTGGACCCTGTGGGTGCAGTTCTTCTCCCTCTTGTTGGGGGGCGACTGGAGGTCATGTGTTGACTTGCAGGAGGCCCTCCGTAGGACCCCGCCATCTGGCCCAGGCTTGATCTGGGGAACCATGCGCCACACAAGCAGGATGATCTCACCCGGGCAGCTCCTGAAAGTTGGGGGGTCACACAGAGAAGTTGAGTCTGGGGAGACCAAAGTAAGCCAGGGTGGAGGCTTCAGAACCAAAAAGAGGAGGGGAGGAGGAAGCACACCCAGGGGCAAAGCACCCAGTGCCAGGGCAGGAAGGGATGCAAGAGGCCATTTAAAGTAGACAGCAAAGGGGTCTTGAGTCAGCTCTAACCTAAGCTCACTCAGTGGAGGCTGAGAAGGACCCAAGGCCAAGGCCAGGTTCAACAGGAAAGAGTACCATACCCAACTCACAATGCCCATTGCAGGTAAGATACAAGACAACCACCTAAATGCAGCCCTCATCTAGACATTTCAGAAGTCAACCTAAATGGAGCCATTAGGGTCTTACCCCAGGGGATTACATTTAAGGGGCCTGAACATTTTAAATTTTTAAATTGAGCAGTTGAAACATTTATAACATCTACACGCCCTTAAACAAAGGGTTTAGCACTTTGGTCGCAGAAGTACTTAGGTAAAGTGGAAAGCGAGCCCCTGGAGCCAGGTCATGAACCACGGGTGTTTACGAGCTTCTCCCTGCTGTTTGCTCTGGGACCCGAGACTGCTCTGAGCCTGAACCTTCCATTTTCAGGGCGAGAAGCGGATTCCCTGAGGAGCACAGTGAATGGCTCACAGCCATGGACAAAGAAGGGACAAGGGAGAGCAGGACAGGACAAGGCTGCGTGCCCAGAGCTGGGGTGGGGGATATGTGCCACCCGCTGCCCCTGTCACCGGATCTCATGGGCCAGCTCCACACATTTCCAGTGCTCCACCGGCCTTTCGTTCAGTTGCAACACCGTGTCCAGCTGCTGCAGCCCTGCCCGCTCTGCCGGGCCCCCTACAAGGACAAAGAAAACCCATTCAGGGACCTTTAAGCCCCAAGACCCCCTCAAAGGACCTAGAGTCCTTTGCTTCCAATGGTGACTTTGGACAAGAACTGCCCTTTTTCTCCCTGTGTCTTAATCTGTGAAATGAGGGCCCAGGTCCTGGAATGGAGGCGCCCTTGGCCCTCACCTCTTCCCAGTGCTGGCTCATCTCTCTGCCGTCCTTCCCTCCCCAGGGCCTCCCCGCCCACTGAGAACCGTTCTCTGGGGCCAGGCTCACACTCTTCATCCATTCTTCCCACCTCATTCATTAAGTGCCAACTGCATGCCTAACCCTGTGCAGGCATGAGGGACACCCTGCTCTCTGAGCCCTGGCTTCTGCCCACAAAGTGCCCACTCTGTGATGAGCAGTCCTTTGCTTGTGAAAAGTAAAGAGAAGGAATGGCTCATTTTATGTGCTACTCAGCCTTACAATAGGGTAAAATACCCATTCCAAATGCAGTCCACAGCTGACTGTTTCCCATGTAGCCTTTACTGAAATGAGGTTTAGTTCCTATTCAGAATGACTGAGAAACAAAATATAAAAACTTATTTTCATTTTGATAAAAAAAAAAAGAGAGAGAGGATATATTTTCATAAACTTCAGTTTCATCTGTGGTCATTTAAAAATATTATTCTTTTCATTTTGAAACCCAGAATCCTTTGCTCCAGTGTGGGGCTCCCCGTCCATTTCCATCCTGTCTACAAAGCCCAGCTGCTTGGCAGGAGGGTAGGGCTGGCATCCCCTGAGTGGCTCACTTACCAGAATCCACAGCCTGGACTCGGACTGGAGAGTCGCAGCAGATGGTGAAGCCAAAGCCGTCTTTGCCCCTCGGGATGGTGATCTAGGACACAGCCCTGTCCAGTCACTCCCAGGAGCCGCAAGGCTGGGAAGCCCACAGGCCCCTCCCAGAGCCACCCTCCTTTCCAAGGAAACCAGAGCCAAGAAGGAGCATGATGTCCTTGTCTCAGCCCAGGCTTCTTGACACTGGGTTGTGGGCCAAGTAAGGAGACTGAGAGCTCAGGAGGGAAGCCCCGGCCAATGCAGGGAGAACCCAGAAGGGATGGGGGTCTGGGAAGGGCAAACCTTGCCCAACTCAGCACCAACAGCCCTACCTCTCTGCCCAAGGCCCCTCTGGAGCTGCACCTCCACCTCACCCCTTCATTCTTTCCCAGAGACCTCGCATCATGGCAGGGCTGGCCCTGTGCTAAGGTCCACAGAAAAAGTCAACAGGGGGGCTGCCCTCTTAGTGCCCAGGGGAGGGAAAATCGGGTCATACTTGCTCAGTATCAGGTCAAGAGTCAGAGGAAGAAGGTCAGGTTCTTGAGCAGTCAATGAGGTTCCCAGTACAGGGGCAGGTGAGGGCACAGCTGGGCCTCCCAGCTGAACATGAACTAGCCCCTGCCTCTGCTGAGCCTGCAGGGCTGTGTGGATGGAAGGTCCACAGTCCCGACTTTCAGAAGGGCCAGGAAAGGGCCCTGTCATTGGATCCTCTTTTCAGACCCACAGAGCTAGGGAGCTCCTACTGCATGCCAGGCTGTGCCAAGGATCAGAGGCACAAGGCCGTGGTCTCTGCCTCCCAGAGGGTCACGGGAGTACACAGATCTCTCCAAAGCAAAGCAGGGCTCACGAGTAAAACAGGAGGACTGTGCCGCAAACAGTCCATGCTTTAACTCAAAGGTCACACTTATGCACAGTAGGAACCCGACAAAGTCTAAGTCCATGAGGGCAGCCCAGCACGTCCCACTGGCAGAAGGATGCCATGTGCAACATGGCGCATGGGCTCATTTGGGTTGCTAAGGGAGTGAAGTCTCCCTGAGGCCTCATTTCACCAGAAAAGGGCAGAGGTGATGCTCAGAGGGGCCCCTGGAGAGGTGCAGAGCTATCCTGGGCAGCTCAGCAAGCCTGGAAAAGGTCAAGGGCACCAGGCTTGCTAGGAGACTGTGTCTCCACCCTTCAGGGTTCTCTCTTCAGGCCTGGTGCTTACAGTCACCTGCCGGCTGTCCCAAGGCCAGGTCTGAGGAAGGGGATGGGGTGGAGGACCGGGGCCACCAAGGCCCTTGGAAGCTGCTGGGGGCCCTGAGGCTCCGCTTCCCACCAGTCCTGGGCCTGGATTCAAAGTGAGTTTGTAAAACAGGAAATCTGACAGACAAGGGGAAGGGGGAGGGCGCAGGAAAATACCCTGTTCCCATAAGAATTCTGGGAAAACACGCAGCTAAGACAGGAAGGGGAAAAAAATGGAAAGAAAGAAAGAAAAACAAACCTAGGAGTGAGTGTGGAAAGCGAGAGGAAAGGGGCCACCTCTAGCTTCCCGGCCCTCCTGAGGCCCAGAGAAGACTCAGGAGCCTCCTTGACTCCACAGGACCAGCAAGGACTCTGGGGGGCTTGAACCCACCCACCAACCCACACAGAAGCTGGATCCCTAAGCCCTTCTGGCATTTCCCCAGTCCTATCCCACGATGGTGCTGTGGCCCAGCACCCTGGGGTTCTGGGCTAACAGGTTTCAGGTGGTGGCTCAAGAGCTGAGTCTGGAGAGAAGGAATGTGCTTCCATATCCTGGTGCCCTCGTCCAAGCAGGGCAGGAGCAGCTCCACCTTCTCGAGCACCAAAGTAAGAAGAGACAGCCCAGCGGGGAGGAAGGAGTGGAAGGAGGGAAGGTGCAAGCCGCAAGCTCAACTCCTGGCTCAGCAGGAGGGGTGGGGCTGCCCAGGGAAGCAGAATTATGCTCCATCCACTGTGATCACTGACCGTGCTGAGAGGGTACTGTCCAGAGCCTTCCATCACTGTGGCCCCAGGGGAATGCCATTCTAGCATGCCCATTTCACAGAGAAGAAAACCAAGGCCTGAAGTGAGAAAGTACCCCAAGTATCCACCTCGCCCCCAGCCCTCCTCTCTGACCTCAGGCCTGGGGTTGGGTTGGGGAGGCTGTCCTGACTCTGGGACCTCAGCAGCCTGACCTCTGGTGAGGAGGTCTTTACTGTCCAGGCAGGAAATGCTACTGCTCCCAGGTCTCAGTGGTGCCTGCACCTTACTTCTGCTCTTCTCTCTGGTCCCCGATGCTCTTTTCTGCCTGGACTTCAGTCCCCAACTGCCACCATTTACTGAACACTCCCTGGAAGGGCATAGCAGACCCTGAGCCGAGCATTTCCCACATATTGTCTCATCTGCTCTAACAGTATCGCCACTGGATTTCACTGTCCCTAGTTTAGGAACATGGAGATTGAGGCTCAGAGAGGAAGTGACTTGCTCAAGGGCTGCTGCTAAAGGGAGCTGATCTGGATTTGAACCCAGGTCCAACAGAAATGGTAGCGATCTCCACTTGCCAATGATTTCTAAAACCGGAGCTGTCTGAGCTCCAGGGCCCCAGGTGCAGCCCAGACCAGGGCCTGGCCCACTCTGACTATCAAGGCACCTGGTCTTCTGATCTGTAGTTGCAAGGAGACCAGGGACTTCATAATGTCCCAGCCAGGGCTCCCCTGCCTCACCACCCAAATGCTGGTGTCACGGGGCTGCTCTTCCAGGCTGCAGGCAACAGAGTAAGTCTGGCCAGGCAGGACCCAAGAGTTGGGAAGGCCGGAGGAAGAAAACTCCGGTCCTCTGGTAGCAGGTGTGGACATAGGGGGCCCCTCTGGGCATCTCCCTGAGACCTACATGACACATGTCAGGGGAGTCAGGACCCAGATTCCAGTGTGACTATCCAAATCAAGTGGAGAGATTTCCCTTAAATTTAAAAATCAGAACAATTTCTGATCAGGACTCCCTTTTGCCTGGACATTGCCCACATCTGGACATCTCTTACCTTTACTCTCACTGTCCCCATGCCATTTTTATAAGGTAAAAATGCCTTAGCACAGTCCCAGAAGAGGCTCGGGGGTCGACAGATCAGCATGCCACCCTCCAAGACCAAGAGGTCAGACCCTTTCAGTAAAGTTGGATTCCAAAACCACAGCTGAGGACAGCACACGTGCACACACGCACACAGAAACGTCGGCTACACACCAGCACACACCAACACGCAAAGGGTGGAACGGGCACTGCCGTCCCCCCAGAGCTGGGGAAGGTTAGCAAAGTCGCAGGAGCCACCTCCAGAAGCTCCCAGCTGCTCAGCCACCAAGCCGCTTGCCATCTGGGACTACAGACGCCTTTTTCAACCCACACCCCCTCCCCAGAGAAAAAGAACAGAAAATCAGCCAGGTACTCTCTGCCCCTCGCCAGTGGATAGGACGCTGCCCGCAGCAGGTCCTCACCTGCCCCTAACACGGGGCTGAAGGTGACAGGCTGGGCCTTGGTACAGCTCCTGCTCCTGTCCTCCCCCCAGACTGAAATGCGCCTGCAGGAAGCCCGAGAAGGCCTGTGGGGCAAAGTCTGCTGGAGGGAACCCCCACCCCTGTCCCCTGATGCCCCACAGTGCCCCCCAAGGGTCCAAGCACCCACCTGGCGATAGCGGCGTTCCGAGCACACCTTGCAGAGCCCATTAAAGCGGTTCATGGCTGCGGGTCCTGCCTCGGCTGCCGCCCCATGAAAACCCTGCTCTCCCCCCAGCCGCGGGAGCCCGCACTGCACCCGTCAGCCTGGCATGACCGCCCTGGGAAGCCGCCCCGCAGAAGAATGGCAGGAAATCACCTCTCACCTCCCCAAGCCCTGTCTGCGCTGTGTGCCTCTGCAGATAAGCCCGAAGGCTTCCTGAAACCTCAGAATGACAAGGAAGAGGGAGAGTTTTATATTAAAATTCCTGTCAACTAGTTAGTATTCCCCGGGCCTGGCGGGGAGAGGGCGCCTTTGTTCTGGCCACATTCTCCGCCATGGGCCACTTTGTGATTCCAATGTTCCCACAAACACCCCTCGCTGCCTGCCTGCCCGGAGAACCCAGGCTGAAAACACCACTCTCTCTCTCAACAACACCACCTCCCCTGCAAGTGCCAGGTCCCCTGCAGCAAATCCAGGGGACTAACCAGCCTAGAGAATCCGAGGAAGTCGGGAGGGGTGGGGGATGCACATCCACCTCAAAACAGGGAACATAATACTTTTGGAGGCTGAGGACCACCTGCCACTCAGGAGCTACTGAAGTCAGTTTCCTTGGCCACATGAAGGGTCAGATGGTACGTGGACCATAAAGGCAATGTGGAAGGGGTTTCCAAATCATCAGACCATCCAGTCCCCTCATCTTATCAACAAAGACACTGAGCCCTGGAGTGACTGTCACATGGGAGGACAGACCCAGGCTCTGTCTTCTGCCTGTGGTCCCAGAATCATATCCCACAGAGCAGCAGTGTGAGCCCAGCCCCAGGTGCCCACTTGGGAGCCCTGGGGAAACCCACCGAGGAAGCCCACCTACCCACTTAGGACCTTAGAACAGAGACTGTCCCGGGTTTGGTCACTGTGTGACTGTGGACAGGTGACCCAGGTTTCTCGGCCTCCATCTCCCTACCTGCACAGTGTAGGAGTGGACAGGTGAGCTCTGGCGGCTCTCCCAGGTCTCTGGCATTCACCTTCCTCCTAGCCCTATAGACACCTCTGCGTATACAAGCCCAGGAAAACCCACACACCTCAGAAGAGTGTTCCCGGGGGCTAGGGCTTGGGTGCAGAATCCAGCACAAAGCAGGACTTTCCTAAGCCACCGAGAAACCTGCAGTGTTTATGTCCCATAATCCCATGAATCCCAAGGGTGGCTCCCCTGGAAGTATCCTTTCTGTCCTTGGTACACAGAGAGAAGGAGGAAAGTATTTGCAGCTACTCCTAAAGCCAGATGAAGCTTTTAAATTCCTAACAAAACCACAGAAAACACTGGCGAGTTTCTCTCATACCAGGCTGTTCAAAATGGGGGCAACTGGGCATGTGTGCAGGGAATTGAAATCACTTAAAATGAAATAACAGTGGACATTCAGCTCCCCAGTCCTGCTAGAGAGTTCAATAGTCACAGGCAGAAAGCGGCCACCACCCTGGACAGCACAGCAGTGAACTGTGCACACCCCACGGGCCAGACCTCGCACATGTTCATGACTCTGTGCCAGCACTGGGCTGGGACCACACAGGTATGAACATATCAGGAATGAGTGAAGAAGCGAATGGATTGAGTCAGTGAAGTGACAATGTCTTGTAGATTTCGATACACCTATGGGTCAGATGCTATGGACCCTGTCAGTGGTCAATGGCTTATCTTCCAGATTGGCCACAGGCAGGAAGCAGCATGGTGTACTTAGGGCTTCAGAATCAAGGCTGCTCCCTGCCCACAGTATGCCCAACTCAAGAGGGTGCTCAGCCACAGTGCTAGGGAAGCAAAGGGTTTGGGGCCTCTGGGAAGGGAGGACTTGGCTTCCAGAGGCCAAATGTCAGCAAGATCCAGAAGCTTCCATTCCAGGGGTGGGGGTCTGTTCCTCTCCCTGCCATGGCTACAGTTGTGAACCTGAGGAAAGCAACTATTTCCTACAATGCACTTTAGAAAAGTCAAGAGATATCCCCAATACTCCCTTCAGGGCTGGGGATATAGCGTAGGTAGCAGCTTGCCTAACAGGCACAAAGTCTGGGTCCAAACCTCAGCACCATGGGGAAAAAGAGAAAAGGATAAAAAGAAAAACTCCCCTCAGAATGCACAACTTGCTGTTGAGTCTCGATTACCAAAAGCTGCTCTCTTTGGAGGTCTCCAGGGCTAAGGAACTGACAATCAGGTCAGAGGCCCTGGAGCAACGCTCAGGTGCCACCAGGTGTGACCAGCCCCACCCAGTCCTATGGCCACCTACCTCGAATTCCTCCCCATTGTCAGGGTCCCCATATCCTGGCATTCTCAGCAGCGGGTCTGGAAGGTGAGAGTCAAGTCAGAAAGTTTCTGCTGGTATGTGAGGGCCCTTTCCACAGACCACCCAGAGGATGAGGCTGAGCAACAGGAAACATCACTGCCAGGCCCATTCCTGACCCCCTGATAAAGAGATGTCCAGGGCTGGAACCAGGCAGGGCTCAGGAACCAGGTGTGCAACTTCCCAGGAGAGGACTGAAGAAGACATAAAATCCAAGTCCTGAGCCTCCGGGCTCATGGCAGGACTAAACACCCTGCCAGCAGAGGTGGGCACCCCAAGGTCAGCAAGACAGCCAGAGGAAGACCCTTGAGACCCATGGGAGCCTGGGAAGGAGCTGTTCAAGAAGCAATGAAGCCCTCCAAGAGTGAGGGGCAGGGGAGTGGTGAACCACATGTGGTCAGACCCTTAACTCCCTCCAAGGAAGCTCCAACCTGATATATAAAGATGCTGTGGACAAGAGGAGGCCTGCAAGCTGGATTCTAGTAGGTGCTGGACCCTGTGGCCAGACAACAGCCTAGGGTGGCAGGTGGCAGGTACCATAAAACACAGGCAAGGAGAGAGGGGAGCTGCAGGGCGGGGGGGCGCACCTCTCAGGAGCCGCAGCCGCCGCCTGGCCACCTTCAGGTGCTTGGTCCGACCGAGGTCCTCCCCCAGAAGGTAGTACCAGCCACTGACCTCCTGTCATGAGAGAAAGAATGACATGTTCAGACAAAGAAGGCAGAATGCACAGGTCAGACAGTCACCAAATGCCCTCAAAGAGTAGCAGCTGGACACCGTCCCTTGAAGACACAGACCCGCAGCCTCCCTGCCTCATGGCCATCATGCCTGAGCCTCCAGGAAGTCTTCCCTGAAGCCCCAGGCAGAGCTGGAATCCCCTCTGGAATTCCATAGCTTCTTATCCCTGGAGGACAAATGCGGACTTGTCTGCCTCCCCAACCCCTGCCCCCAGATTGTACACAGGTTCTTTGACATGTCTAACACTGAGACTAGTATACAGTAGGAGTTTGATAAATGTTTGATTAGGGTCAAACATTTATTGGAAGGGAGTGAGAGAGGGATGAAGGGGACAAAGAGCAGGCATCCAGAGACCCCTGTGTGGTCTCCAGTCTCCCTGGGGAACATCTTTTCTCATGGGAATGAAGTCCAGGCTGCAGTCCAAAGATCAGTGGGGCCTTCACACAAGGTAAAGGTCCTTAGTCATCCCACCCATACTTCACTCCCAGCACACAAAGGTGGTTGGCAGGCCACCAAGACACTTCCAGGGACATGCAAAAGGAGTGTATCCCTCTCCTGAGCAACAGCTGCAGTCTGAGGGGTGGGAAGCAGTACAGAGCAGACAGATGACAGCTGGTGACCCAGAGGGAAGGTATCCAAGTCCCATGTGCTCGCCCAGTCCAAGTAAAGGTCCACAGATGTGCCACTCCCTCCTACCCTGAGTACCTGCTGGACCAGAAGAATCAGACCCAGCAGACACATCAAGAGCACCCTGGCATGGGACCACCAGGAGCACCTACCCCCTCTTCCAGGGCAAGTCAGGAGTGCTCTATACCTCCAGGGACCTGCCAGTGACCTCCTTAGCAGACACCAGATTCAGTGCCTCCAGGGAGGCCTTGGAGCCACCTTACTGCTCTCTGACAAACCAAGGAGACCCAAGCTTTCCCGGTAGGTAGATGACAAATTGCTGTTAGGAGAGTCATTGGCACATGCCTTGGCGGGGGGGCATCATGTCACAGAATTTCAAGGAATTCCAGAAAAAGCCTGCCTATGTCAAGTTGGGCCTGGGCAGGATGATGTGTTGGAAGCCCCTTAGCACCCACCTTGTCCGGAGTCAGGAGGGACTTCACCCCGAAGCTCATGCAGCCGACAAGTGCACATCGCCTGGGGAACAGCAGAGGCCAAATCAGTGCTCCCGCCGGGCTGTACCCAAAGTTCCACTACCAGTGCACCCAGGGTTGCCTGGTACTCTGGGCTTAAGCACTTTACCAACCTGGTTCACTTGACCCTTGAGATGCAAGGACAGAAGTTCTCTCCAATTTAGAGAGAAACACAAGGCTCAGGGTTAGTTCCTTCCCAGGGTCACAGGACTAGTGAGTAGCTGGGTCTGGGGAACACAAGTGTCCTAGGCCTTGGGGCTGCACCAACCACAGAAGCTCAGAACTACCTTCTGGGTGTTAACTGTCCTCAGAGAGCTGGTCTCCAACAGGGATGCTCAGCTGAGAAGAAAGTTATTAAGACCTCAGCGTAAGGTTTGTCTCAGGTCCAGGCAAGGCCTGGGAAGGTCTCAGATGGCTACAGTCCAAGGTCCAAACGTACCCAACACACCAAAATCACTGAGACCCATCTAATCCGGCTGCCAGTGGGGCAGGCAGGCATGAGCCAGGGTCAGGCATCCGGGGACTGTCGGCTACGGAGAAGGTTGAACTCAATCTGGATTTCTTGGTTAAGAGGAATTCAAAGTTCCTGAAGAATGTCCAACCTCAGCATCCAACAAGAGGGACTGATTAATACTTGACAGCTTTTAATAATGATGGAATAGATTAATGTTAATGAAATGCCAAACAACTTGCCGTTGTTAGAGAAAAGCTTATAAAACTGTGGTTTAATGAGCAAGAGGCCAACAAAAATACTAACAGTGGCTGCATCTGGTAGGCTGGGATTATGGAAAGTTTCATTTTGAGTTTTCACTGTTTTCAAATTTTCACAGGGAACAAGTGCTGCTTTTGTAATCAGAAAAAAAAAAGCAGTATCAATGTATTTTTATTTTTATTTATTTTTTAAAAATATTTTTTAGATGTTGATAGATCTTTATTTTATTCATTTATTTATATGTGGTGATGAGAATCGAACCCAGTGCCTCACACATGCTAGGCAAGTGCTCTCCCACTGAGCTACAGCCCCAGCCCTCAATGTATTTTTAAATACTCCCATTGGGTCCCATCATGTTGTGTCCCATACTAGAGCCTTCTCTGGGTTTTCTTTGGTTTTGTTCTGTGTTTCCCTGTTCTCTTATTACCTCTCCCAACTCAGACTCCTTCATTGACCGGTTTAATAACTATTAATCAAGAAATATCATGGCTGTTTAGGTGGAGAAGCACCCTGTCAGTGGAATTCAGTATTTGAGGGACTTGGCTTGTCCCTGAGGCAAAACATGGAAGCGAAAGATGGAATGGACTTCCTGAATAGGTACTGACTCCTGCAGATGTGCCTCCCAGGACCTGGAGCCTGAGCCTGGGCAGCAGGTTGACCAGCAGTGCACCACAGAACCTCCTGAAGGGCCTCCCTGAGATTTGGGCTCCAGAGCTTGGGCCTGGGGACCCAAACTCAGTTGGTCCAAGGTAGAATCCAGGCCTGGGAGCCTGCAGGACCCTTCCTCTGCCTGTCTTGGTCAGCAACCAGAGGCCTAGAAGGTCTCTATAAACACAGATTGTTTGGATCCTCTGGAAAGGGTGGCAGCTTACCACCTAACAGGCTTAAACAGCAAGAACAAAAAAAACTAGCTTCTCAGAGAAAGTCAAGCCAAGGGAGGGGTGGGGATGCAGGACGCTGGTCCTCAAAACTGGTCCACCTATCTGCTGATCCATGCTCTGAACCACAGCCATGGGGCTGAGGCCTCTGCGTTCTACTCTCCAACTGATACACTCACTCCACTACTTCTCCAGGTATGGCTCCATCTGTCACCCTTCTCCCTTGTCCCCTCCCATCATCTCATATTCATAATCTACTCAAGGAGGACAGCACAGTCACCCTAACAAAGGACCCATTCCATGTCCGCCTCTCCAACCTGCCGCCAAAACAAATCCTCCTCCCTCCTGGGAAGTAGCCAAGGCCACACTAGCAGGAGGCAATCACAGTGGCCACCGTAAGTGGCAGATGTTCATCTGAGCTGCTACTCAAAGCTGTCTGGACTTTGCCAACATCCTCCTACTGATTTTGCTTTGTTTGCAACACATTCAAGAGAGAGCCAGCTGGTGTCTAGGTGCCCACACTGCCTGGCTCTGCTCTTCTCTCATTCTGGGCATGGCTGAGACTAGAAATCTCCAAGCCGATGCATCAGCTGCACTAAACGCTGCCCCTCCCTCCTCACCAGTAAGTGGAAGTTTCATTCCCTGGTGTTGGAGAATGCTAAATGGTTAATAGCCTCCCTTGAGCTTTGCTTCCTGCTTAGGGGCCTCCAATGATTTCATGATCATTCAGGCAGAGCAAATTGTCACAATTAAGGTCCACAAGCAGGAACTTCTCTCTGAGTGTTCGTCAATTAGCTATTTCTGAAGGTTGCTTTTGAAAAACCTCTGGAGGAAGAAAGACTTTCACAAGCAACCTGAGCACATAGCAATATACTGGTCAGCTCGCAGACTTGGGAACTAGGTCTGGAGAAGCCTGAAGTTTCTGGAATCAAGCCTTGGTCATTTCTGACTGCCAAGGTCTGAGATCCAGGCATGGTGCATTCTGTGAAGGTTTGACAAATGGGGGAATCCATCATGCCCATGGTTGGCAGGCACTGGGCAAGAAGCCGCAGCATTAAGGAAACAAGACAAACAGGCAGGAATTTACATAGCAGCTCAGGACAGGGTGAGATTGACAGATAAACAAGCACAGGCAACAAATTCTGAAGGCTCAGGAGGCAAAAGGTTATTTAGGACTGAGATGCTTGCAGGAGGCCTAATGAGTTGAGACAGAGAGGAGAGGAAGAGCATCTCGGGCAGAGGGAACAGCCCATAGAGGCTCAGAAGTAACTTGGTGGAGCACACAGGGGGACAGAACTCAGTTTACTTTGAGCATAGGAAAGAGACACTGCAAGATGAGAATACATTCTTTTCTAGGCAAGTCATTTCAACTCCCCTTCTCAGGGACTGAAAACTGTTTTTCATTACAGGGTTATATGATTTAATCTCAATTTGTTTCTAATTTGATGGCTTAAGTTGAACATATATTTTTCCATTCCCTTCTTTCCTTAGGTTCAATACCATCACTGGCCACAAGCTTTCTGACCTTAGGTCACTGTCCTTGGCACTGAGACCTTATTCATTAAATGGATTAATGGAGAGGGGACACCTACAGTGCCCGGGATGGTGCTTGACATATAGCAAGCAGACCCTCCATAAGTGTAGCTACTGTTAGCATGAAATATTACGTTCTTGAATTACACATATACACATTTTTCAAAAATTTGGTGCATACCATTGCAGTTCTTTCCAAGATTGTTCTCTGACCACAAGTTCTAAAAAATGCTATAATTCATACTCAAAACTTCCATTTTTAGCATATCATCAAACAGAACTTTCAGATAGCTTAGTTCCATACTCAGTGCTATTGATGAACTATCAGTACTCTCTAAGTGTGATTATGACACCACAGTTATTTTTTAAAAACCAATTTTTAGAGATATATACTGAGGAGATATCTAGTGTTTGCTTTAGATACCAATGGAGGAGGGGTAAGTGGATGAGGTATAGGTAATATAAGATTGGCCATGTAGGGCTGGGGATATAGCTCAGTTGGTAGAGTACTTGCCTTACATGCACAAGGCCCTGGGTTCAATCCCCAGCATCACACACACACACACACACACACACACACACACACACACGACTGGCCATGTATTGATAAGTGATGAAACTGGGATGAGATTTTGAGGGCTTACTATATGATCTCTTCTACCTTTGCATATGTTTGAAATGTCTACAATTTCTAAAAATTCACAGAACCTTGAAGCTGGAAGAAACTTAGAGACAACTGCATTTTACAAGCGAGGAAACTGAGGTACAGGTCTTCGCCGGCACTCATTTGTGGTTCCTCTCGTTTCTCTAAGTGAGTCCACAGTCATCACTGGGAGGATCGTGAGGATTCGTGGACCCAATGCCTCCCTCTTACTTCCTACTGGTTTCAAAATGTAACCACCACTCATGCGGCATAAATACCAATGATGGCATCGATACCAATCTATGCTATTCATGCTAGGGGAAGCAGCCTGAGGCCTCAGGAGCAAGCTGCTGACACAGAAAGAGGGACTTTAGAGTTATTTATCACCTATGCAAGGCGGTCAAAGGTAACAAAACACAGAGGTGAGGACCCAGGCTTGGGGACACACTACCTGCATTTGCAGCTTGTTTTCATTGCATTCCAGCTGTGTTACCTTGAGCAAGTTCCATAACCTTTCTGTGCCTGTATTCTTGCCTATAAAATAGCTACAGTAATAATACCCACCTCACATGGTGGTGTGAGGATTAAATCAAGTAATGCCTGGCATGTGATTAGGGTAATGTCCACACACAGGAAGTGCTTAATAAGTATGAGCTTCTACATAACCTCAGGCAGAGTCCTTAACCTTTCTAGGCTCAGTTTCCTTTTCTCTGAAGCCAGGGACAGTATTCATACCTTTAGGATCAAACAAGGTACTGTATGGAAAATGCTTGGCACAAAGAACCCAGCACATGCCTGCTTCCTTCCTTCCATAATAGTCTTTTACATTGATAAGTTGCATGTCCACCTTTCAGAGAAGCACAGTTTGATATGGGAGCGGTCAGCAGAGACAAATTGTCCAAGAGCGCTCTGTCTGTCCCTCACCCGGCTCAGGCCTTCTCATTCAGAAATGGATCAATAAGGAGAGTCCATGGAGAAAGCCCCAGCCTGAGGCCCACTCTGCTGCTTCCAGCTTCAGCAGGGCCATCTGCCCCACAGAGAGGCCTGTCTGAGCCTGCCCTGTCCCCCGTGGGCCTTGGGCTGGGACTGTGACCACGAGTCGGGCTGTGTTTCATTTAATAAGGAATCTCACTTTCCCAAAATAGGTAACAAGTGGAGCCGCTGTGCTGGTCACGCCGCCTGGCTGGGGCTGACTCACTTTCCCTGGCTTCACTTTCTCTTCCAAAAAACTGACCCGCGTTACTGGCTCCTTCCCGCGCAGCTCTGGCCCTCGCTGTGCTCTCCAAACCGGGAGAACCCGGTGGGGGCGTGGCCTGCCCTGCCTCCACCCAGTGGGTGTGCCCAGCACCGTCCGCCTCTCTGACAAGTCTGCACTTTCCCACCCCTTCAAAGACATAGTTCTGACCCCTCCCTGGGGGTCTTACCTGCTCAGAATGTCACCCACCCACTGCCTCCAGGTCATGGCTGCACACCTCCACGTGGCTCTGGTGCAATCTCTCTCCCCACTGCACTCCAGGAATAAAGGCTCGCCCTCTCCAAAGCTGACCGACCTTCCCCTCTTAGTACACTCTGCCTTCCTTGCGGACACCACCAGCTTCCCAAGAGCTATCGTTGAATTCTTCCACACAGGCAAATCACCACGAAGTATTATTAATTGACTCTCTCAAATATGTCCTGCTTCTATTTCCTTCCTCTCATCTCTGTCACCTCCATCTACAAAAGACTTAACCCAACAATAGATCAAGAATGTGCATCCTTTCCCAAACACCAAACCAGCTGCAGGCAGGTCACTTCCTGAACTTGTTTAAATGAAGATTCCTAGGCCCTGCCCATGAAAATTCCAATTTAGTCCATCTGATATGGCACCTGGGAACCAGTGTCCCTCCCAGGCATCCCAGATGAGGCTGATAGACAACCAGGATTGAGAACCACTGGCAGTTAGGAAAAAACCCCACTCTGCAAAGAACTCACAGGATCATCTGATTCAGCTCTTTGTCTCATCTCCAGCCAGGGACTACTTTGTACTTGACCCCCAGCAACACCAGTGAGTCTGCAGTCTCCTCACTCTGCTCCTGCCCTCTCTGTTCTTCTGGTTCTCTCTTCTGTTTTGCACACCCATGAGGCAATATGGTGTTAAGTTTAAGAACTCAGGTCCATTAGGAGGCGGAGGCAGAAGGATCGCAGGTTCAAAGCCAGCCTCCACAACTTAGCAAGGCTGTAAGCAACCTAGTGAGACCCTGTCTCAAAATATATATATATATATATTTTTTTTTTAAAGAGCAGCTCAGTGGTTAAGCACCCTTGGATTCAATCCCTGGTATGAAAAAAGAAAAAGGACCCAGGTCCAACTGCCTGGATTCCAACCCTAGCTCTACTTCACTATATGGGTGACCTTGAACAAGGGACTAACCTTTCTTAGCTTCAGTTTCCTCTTCTGAAAACTTAGGATAAAACTGTATCTTAGAGTTGTTATAGTAATTAAATGAAATAATACACTACCAACCCATAACTCAAGGTTGGCACCTAGCAAATGCTCTTGTTATTAATGAGATGTCCCCCTCCTCATCTACACCCTCAAGTCTATCAGTGATCCTCTGGTGAATAGGATGGTCTCTGACTGATCCCATGAAGCCTCAGCACCTAGAATGTTGGTGCCAGAAAATGGCAGCTGAATGGATGGATGGATGGATGGATGGATG
>JAJEJO010052213.1:7650-64179 GCA_020662805.1 Glaucomys volans | reverse complement strand
ATGGATGGATGGATGGATGGATGGATGAGTGGATGGATGGATGGAGAAGTCTAATACCATGAGCACCACTCTACAAGGAAAAGCAGACACTCTATGAAAGCAAAAATTCTTCAAATTAAATAGGGCCCATCTCTTTAAAAAGTATACCCACCAATAAAATTTAGTACATAAAATGTACTAAAAAGCATTTAGGGGTTAGGGTGTATGGGTCAATGGAAGAGCTCTTGGCCTAGCAAGGGCAAGGCCCTGAATTCAGTACCAGCACCACAAAACAAACAAACAAACAAACAAACTTCAAGACCAAAATATTTCCCAGGTCTAAGCTGGTGAGTTGAACTGGTTTTCATTCACCGAGGCCTCTTTCCAGCCACATTTGGTTCTGATTGCTTAGTAAATGTTACCAGCCACCTGATCTCCCAGGCTCCTTCTGCTCCCCTGCTGAACAGGCCTTTTGCTCACAGTGAACTGCTCTCACCTGCTTTCCAGAACAGCCCATTCTCACGCTCACCTGCCCAGCACTGCCCCCTGCTCCTTATTACCTGCCACTACTAATGGCCACTACTAATGACCTCCTGCGTCCTGGGCTACCTGCTAGATCAGCCTGTTTGGATTCTCCCACAGAAAACTTCTGCACCCCTCTGAACTGGCCTCCCCGTGGCCTCAGCCCTCCTACACATTCCTGCCTCCCTGCCTTTCCTCAGGCTGTGCGCTGCCTGGAATACCCTCTCCCACCTTCTGCCTTGTCTCATGGGTAGTCTCTGCTCAAGTTCAAAATCCCACTTTTCCCAGGAAGCCCTGTTGATCATCTCAGGTGGCAATGAGCTCTCGGTCCCCCCCGCCCACCTGTCCTTGGTACTCATCTCACTCCTTTAGGCACACAGACGACATGCACTCAGCACCTTCATGCCAGGCACTAGGTGGTGACTAAGAGCAAAACAGGCCTATTTTTCATGGCGCGTGGAGTCCTGTGGAACTGGACATGTGTATGTTGTCACGGTAATCCATCCACCCGGCACCCCTTGCCCCCACTTGACAGTGGGCGCCTTGACAGCAGAATCCACGTGTGGGCTGGTTGTCACTGTGCCCTGTTGATACCAAGCATTTGGCAAATCCTCGTGACAACAGGGTCCTCAGCCTCACCTGGAGAGAAGGTGACTCAGGGGGTGGCATCCTGTGCAACGTAGCACTGTCCCTACTTCGCATCCAGCAGGCACTAATGGAGCCCCCGCTGCAGGCTGGTCTCCTGGCTGCTACCCACAGTCCAGGGCAGGGTCTCCACCCAGCTCAGCAGGTCTCACCTGGTCTTACTGGCCCTGTTCCACACGGTGACCAGAAGACGCTTGTGGTCATCCTCTTCAGGGACAGGACTGTGAAGCAAAGCAGACCATCAGAGAGAGCCAGACTCACCGCGCCAGTCATAATTGTGAGATTTTGAAAAGAACCTAAACAGCTGGTTAAATAAACTCTAGTGCATATGAGTGCTTACATGCACACCAGAGTTTACATGACATTGTTAAGGACAAAAAGGAGGAGGTTACACACTCCATTATGAAACAATTCCGTAAACACCCACAGCCCTACACGCCTACACAATGAAAGGACCTGATGAGAAAAACTGAGAGGCCTCTGTCTGAGAAGGGGAACCACCGGTGTTTTCTATTTTCTTCTTTGCTCATCTGTTTTCTGATTTTCTAGAATGTGCAAAATCACCTCTTGAAGTGGAGGAGGGAAACCAAAATATTATTATTAATTTTCACTAGCAGAGAAAGACCAAATGACCATGACCTTCCCCCTGGCCCCAGAGTGCCAAGGTGGAGAAAAGAAACAACAGAGCAGCAGCTCCCACTCGGCCAGGGATGCCGTGCGTCCCATTTACAGCTCCCAGGCCCCCCGAGGCGGGTGCTATTAGTAGCCCCACTTCACAAATGAGGAAGCCGAGGCTCAGGGAGGTTAACAAGTTTAAATAAAAAGGGGGACAGGGCAGTGAAATGTCCCTCGGCTTGGAAAATTCCTTCTGCTGAAGGAGAACTCTTGGCCCAGGGGACGGTGGGAAATTACCTACTCTTTAGGGGCAGCCAGCCCCAGGCTGGGCATTTGAGTTCTGAGAACCAGCCAAGTGATACCTTATCACCATGGACCTCACTGCTGGGCCCAGGGCCAGGGATGCAAGGACACAGGGCAGTGAGAAAACAAAGACACACTTTAAGTCACTGCTTTTCTGTTTAGATCCGGTTCTAGATCTGGGAAACAGAGCTGTTTCCAAAAACCATTCCTTCCCCTCCTCACAAGGGCCTGGCTGCCCCGACTCTTACAAGAAGAAGTGTTCATGGAAAATGGGGTTTCTGCAGTCTGGAATGGTCTGCGTCTTCTGAAAGCGCATTCGATTGTTTTCAGGGATCAGAGAAACCTTGAATTGAAGAAGAGCAAGCATTAGCTGATCTCATGGTCACATTGTCACCGAAGTCCAGCAGCTAACTCTGCACATGTCCATGCTAAAGACTTCCCAGTGTCCTTCAAACCAGCCCCCACAGAGGACTGAGTGGGGTCCCCAGTTGGATGCTAGGAAGGAACAAGGAGCATGGAGCCAGAGGTGTTGGGAGTCAGATGCCAGGACAGGGCCTCTTGGTGGGTGGGACCAAGAAGGCAGCCACAGGCCCAGCCAGATGGGGACAATCGAATCTGATCTGGTTTTCCTCCATGCTGAGAGACCCCCAACAGCCAAAGTCCTCCTCTCTTCTAGGTTCCTGGCAGCTGTTGAGCACCCCTTCAGTCTCCCGCAAGGACCGAGAGAGTCAGGCTGTGTCCCCAGGGTCGCTTGTCCCCTGCAGATGCCCAGCCCTGCTCTGGATCAAGCCCTCATCCAGGCCCTTGAGCAGGGGAGGGCTTCAGGAAGAATGCAGAGGGGTGCACAAGGGACTGCTCCTGGAACCCCAGCTGCCACCCTCAGGGAAGCTCCCAGCCTGGTCCCCCACTGGAAGCACACCCTCGCCCCTGCAGAGCCTCTGGTTTCACCAAGAAGGCCCAATGCAGGAGGCTCTTCCAGGCCTCAGGGACACTCCCTCCACTCCTCTGCCCAATCTGGGCTGTACTGCCTCTGGCTTTGGAGGGCAGGGGGTGGAAACACTATTTTTTACAAGAGGGCGTGGACTTCAGCCACCTGCATGCTCGCTGTGCCGTCTATATGGATGACTAAGACCACCCTTACGATTCAAGCACCTGCCCAAAGCCACAGGGACCAAGCTGGTGAAAGGAAAGGGTCTCTCCTAGCACAGGGCCTAATCAATGCCCACTGACCCAATGAGTGAGGCGGTAGCCACACCTTGAATGGCCTGGAGCCTCTGGACATGCTGGGACCTAAGGACTCCACCCAGTGGCTTGGTCCCTCAATACCGCCCACCTCAGCCTCACGTACCTTCACGTAGGGATCACAGACGCCAGGCTCTTTGCTTATCAGGCCTTTCCCTTCTATGACTAAAAGAGAATTGAAATGTTGGGGTGGGTGGGAACACAACTCTCACACACACACACACACACACAAACGAAAAGATCTGGAAAAAAATACAGGGCATACCTCTGAGTACTGGGCATGGTCTTACTCCCAGGCTCTTAATCTGTATAACAGCCATTGGATATAAGCCCCCTGGGGTCCAGTCCATGGCCACCATCCCCCACGCTCTGGCAGCACCCTCACCACAACACAGGTACATTCCCTTCCCTGAATCTTACAGCTGGGAGGAAACCTAGAGTGTACACAGCCCAGCCCCTCACTGCATGGGGCTGCAAGGGGCCCAAAGTAAGGCACTTGCCAGAAATCTCAGAGCCACTAGTGGGAATGCAGCTGGATTGAGGACCCTGCTCCTTAGATTCCCAGTCCAGTGCTCCTTCTGCCTTCTGGGGTGGCAGGCCAAGCTGAAGAACCCCCCCACCTGATGAGCTGCGCTGTGTGGTGGGCAGCGTGGCTTCCAGCTGTGCCACTTGCTGAGCACACATGCCAGAGCGTGACTGCCTCTCCGGCACTGAATTTGCCATTTTTCCAAGGATTAGAGCTAATAAGATGCACTTCACATGATTATCGTACCCATTAAATGAGAAAATGCATCTAAAGTGCTTAGCAGAGTGCCCGACAAATAAGCAACTGCTCCACGGACGTTTCTGCTGGAGAATAAATAAAGGCCAGGGAAAGGCGTGGGGTGGGTGCCAGTCTGGTCATGAAGGCGACAGTGGCCTGTCTGTCTGAGGTCCACAGAAGTCAGACCAGAGGCCTGACAGAGCCCGAGTCTCTTCTCTGTTGTTTTTGTTTGTTTGAGTTTGGTTGGGGTTGAGCCTGGTCAGAGCCCCCCGTAGTCTGGGGCAGGAGGCCTGGGAAGCCGAATGAAGGCTGGAAGGGACGAAGGGCTGAGTCTGGGGCGAAGCCAAAGCAAACTGGGCAGGACAAATGGGGTGGCGGAGGCCAAGAGCACTCTGCAAAAACTGTCTGCACGGCTGGAGCCAGGCTCCGTCGTGGGGGACACCCCTCTGCTGGTCCTTGGGAACTTCACCTTGGCCCCTCAGGCCGGGACCGGGGACCCCCGGCGCCTACTGGTCTGTTCTGCCCTGCATCCCTGGGGGGGCGTGGCTCTCGGGGGCAGGATCCAGGCCTAAGGACCTCCTGGGTCTCCTCCCTGCCCTCGCTGCACCCCATGCTGCTGGGGAGACCAGACACAGGGGGCTCTGTGGAGCCAGGCTGTGAAGGGGACACAAAGGAGGGAGCAACACACTCAGCCCAGGCAGATGGGTCGGTGGGAATAAAACAAAATGAGCCTCCCGCCTGAGTCCTGGTGATGATGAAGGCAGACACGTTTCTGGCAAAAGCAGAGGGAGGAAGAGTT
The DNA here is from genome assembly GCA_020662805.1 of Glaucomys volans. Classification (NCBI taxonomy): domain Eukaryota; kingdom Metazoa; phylum Chordata; class Mammalia; order Rodentia; family Sciuridae; genus Glaucomys; species Glaucomys volans. The sequence goes on along the minus strand of JAJEJO010052213.1, from coordinate 59,311 downwards.
ATTTTTCAAAGAGTGTTTGACAGAGACAGAAGGGTTTTCCAGACACGAGGAACAGCAGTGCAAAGGCACAGAGGCACAGGCAAGTGGGATGTATGCAGAGGAGTCCAAGTAACTAGAAAGGATGGGGGAAGAGGGTGCCCTGACAGCAAGAGCCGGGGAGGCTGGGGAGACGGGCAGTGCATCTGGGCTGAGCACAAGGGTCCAGGCAGTGGGGACCATGACAGAGCTGGTAACTACCTGCTGAATAGAAGAACAAATGGAAGAATGGATAGGTGAAGTATAAACCCTCCCATGCTGTGCCCCAGCCTTGCTAGATGGCTCTTTAAATGCAGCAGCCCTGTCTGACCCCAGGGCCTTTGCACTTGCTGCTTCTGCTGCATGAAATGCCCAGGCCCTTTTCTCCCCTCTGCTTGGAGTGGGCCTGCTCCTTCTCCACTTTACTAGTCTTACTTGCTTCATCCTTATAACAAGCCACGTGATGGATTCTATTACTACCCCCACTCAACATGTGAGAAAACTGAGCCTGCTCAAGGTCACCAGCCAATAAATAATCGGAGCCGGGATTCAGATTCTAGAGGTCTGACTCGAAAGGTCTGACTGTGATCTGAACTTGACACTGCACAGCCATCAGTGCTGGATAAATGAAGGAATGAGAAAAAGAAAGAGAAGCTGAAAGGATGGAAGAAAGGAGGAGGTGGAGGATAGGAAGGCTCTTCCGTGGCCCTGCTCCATGGGGTCCAAGGACAACACCCAGGTTCCCAGGGATAGCTCCAGGCTCCAAAGACAAAGGCCCTATGAGTGGACTCCAAACGCGTCAGGCCGGCACACAGCTGGCTCTGCAGAAAGAGCCCCGAGTGAACACCCACTTTTGTTGACGGGCACACGGCAGGACACTGTGCAAAGATGAGACAAGAAGCTGTGGCCACGGCAACGCCATCCCCCACCCTGGCTCCAGGCAGGAGGGCAGTGGCCCCCCTTCCTTGGAGAGCCTGCGCACGGCCGTACTCACTGTGGAGCAGCAGAACCCGGTCCTGCGTGTCAATCGACAGCTTCAGCTGACCTAAGGGAACCAGAGAAACACTCGCCTCAGCCCTCAGCGAGCACCGTCATGACAGGGGTGCTCTTCTGTTCACACAAGGCCGTTCAGAGAGGCCCACCATCTCTCTCTGGAAGGGACCCCAGAAGCCACCTGCTCAGCCTCTCTTCCACAGTGCCTCCTGCGTGGTTCCCCAGCCTCGCTGGTGACAGGGAGCCACTGTCAATGTGGACAAGGCTGTAGGACAACAGGCCCTCTCGTATCCCATTAGGGGTCCGTGAGGATGATTTCTGGCAATACCAACTGGAATTTAAATGTGCACATGCTGGGCGAGGTGGCGCACGCCTGTAATCCCAGCGACTCGGGAGGCTGAGGCAGGAGGATCGCGAGTTCAAAGCCAGCCTCAGCAACTTAGCGAGGCCCTAAGCAACTCAGTGAGACCCTGTCTCTAAATAAAATACAAAATAGGGCTGGGGATGTGACTCAGTGGTGGAGTGCCCCTGAGTTCAATCCCTGGTTCAAAAAAAAATTAAAAAATAAAAAAAATAAATGTGCACTTACTTCAACCCAGCCGCCTTCGTTCCAAGTTACCAGTAGGGGCAAATCACACATGGGTGCACCAAGGCTGGCACCACGGTGCTGCTTAACCTACGGAGAACCCAGAAGCCCCCAGAACCTCCCCCTGCAGCTGTACCAGGCAATAGCATGGCCAGCCCTATACAGCCCGGCATGGGGACACTGTTGGAAAAAAAGGAACAAACAAATGGCAGAATGATACGTATGCCCCTCCTCTCTCCCTCTCTGTGAGCGTGTATGCGCTGAAAGGGTGCCAGATTAAAACAGTGATGGCCGCTAGGGAGGAGGCTGGGACCTGCAGGCAGCCTGGTCCTGCCCTGGGCCCATCAGAATTCAAGAGGAATTCCAATGGAGGGCTCGCAGTGTTAGTTGTTCTAACACTATGAATGCATCCATAATGATACTACTTCCATAATTAAAAATAAAAGAGGAGACAAAGAAGGAAGGAAAGGGGGGGGGAGGAGAGGAAGAAAGAAGAGAGGGAAGGAGAGGAGGAAGAAGGAAGGAAGTTGTGAAGACCAGAAGCACCAGACTGGACAGCTGGGGAAGAGTGGGGACCACTGAGCTTCTTTCCCCATTGATTTTCCTGTTTTTATTCAAAGAACATCAAAACAAAACTCCTCTTCCTCGCTGACATGTGAAAAGTTCCCTCCTCAGGCTGGGTGGAGTTCAGCCGCAGAGCATCTGCCTAGCAGGTGCGAGGCCCTGGGTGATCCCCAGCTGAAAATAAAAATCCCCCCTCAGTCCAGCCTGCTCTTCCTGGAAGATGCAGAATTCTGTCCACCCAGGGGACCCATGCTGGGGCGGTGAGGAGTTGGGGCCTGCTCTGTCTGGTACAACCCTGTCTAGCAGTCACCGCTCTCAGCTGTCACTTCCAGCGAGGGGGAGCTTGCTTCTGTAGTGGGAGCCCTTTCTCTTCTGAAACAGCTGGGTGTTCAATGCTCCATCTTGTATTGAGCCAAGAGCGGCCTCTCGGTAACTTTCACGGACAGGATCTGGTTCTGCCGGCTCTGCATTCTCCCCTGTAGACCTAATGTCCAAAGTCCCCCCACCATTACTTCTGACTCAGTGAAACCTTCCCTCATCCCCCTGGTTGTCCATCTCTGGACATGCCCCAGGAAGCCAGGCCGAGGCCTGGGGCTTGTGCCTCATTGCTGGCTGGAGGAAGGGCAGGCAGGGTTTGGAGAACAGAAAGAAGGGAAACTCCATGTCTTAACTGCAGGAGTCCCCTAACCACGCTACCTGGCAATTCCTCGGAACTCACGATGCAGGCATTTAAGCTTCAGTTGGAAGCACTTCAGACTCCGGCAAACTCTGGTCCTGCCCTTGCCCATCAGAATCCCTGCTGCTCTCCTGCCCAGGTCTGAGAAGCCCAGGAGGCCCGTTCCAGTTCCAAGCCTAATGTCCCTCCTGAGTTTTAGGATCATGGTGTCCATGGCTGGGAGTGGAGCTAATGATAGTGGTCCCTGCAGCCCTGAGCTGTGATCAGATAATGCTGGGAGTGAGCCCTTGGATGAAAGGTTCCCATGAGAATCCACAGTATTATTATCTCGAGGTCTGAGAATTACCACTCTGGGGGTTCACTGAGCTGAGAATCCTACCAAAACTGTGCCCGATCCAGTATGGGGCCAGAAAGAAACGTCTGGAAACAGACAAGGCCAGCAGCACACAGCAGACCTCACCAGCTCAACAGCAGCTGTGCTTAACACAAGGCATTTTTCTGAAACGACTTCCAACGCGAAGCCAGCATGGCCCACACGTGTTTGAATTTCCAAAGCCCTGGGACCAACACCTACCACCTAAGAATGGCCCTTCCCGGAAATCAAGATTGAGAAGTCTCCGGGCACAAATGTTTTGGTCACTAATTCTAATTGGCAAACATGAGGCCTAGCATGAAGGAAGACAGATCCAGAACCTGTCCTCAGGGAGCTCCCAGCGCAGTGGCTCAGACATGGAGGTAGACAAGGCCAAGGCTGGCACTGGAGTAGAGGATGGCCTGAGGCCAAGACTGACTCAGAAGTCAGATGAGTTTGCAAGCTACCTGCAGCTCCCCTGGCAGGCTCCACCAAGCAGGGCTCCTCAGGGAGAGCCAGGGCGCCCCTGTGACAGCAGAGACCAAACCCAGCAGACCAGGCTCCCAGCTCCCTGCTTCTGCCCCTCTGGGCTCACAGATGAGGGTAAAACAAAGAATGAGACCCTCCCCTGTACTGTGCCTGCCTCCTCTGTCCATCCCATCAAATGTCCCCTGAAGTCATCTTGCCCAATCTTCATTTGGTAACCAGAGAAGTCAAGCCTGAGATGGCAGGTGACTCTGGGCCCACATGTCCAGGGTAGTCCAGAGCCAGGCCTGGAGGTCAGAGGTCAGCCCTGACCCCAGCACTGCTTCCTGTGTGACAGTCTTCTAGAACATCTGTCGCTCTCTGATGTGCACTGGCTCTACAGAGCACCACTGCATCTGCCAATGCAGCCCTTAGGTTCGGGAGTAGAGAGAGCCATCGGACACAAACAGGTTGTCTCAGTTTTTCTCAAGGAGTCAAGAGGAAGTCACAGAGGGGACAGGCTCTGAGAAATGTCTCCAGACTAGAAAAATAAGCCATCAGGGGAGGAGGAGTCAGATTGAACACCTGGAGTCTTCAGCTGGATAAGCCCAAGCTGACCAAGTGCCTCACAGACCCCCACACCTCTGGTCTTGCCAATGTCCCTGCTTCCTCCCTACTCTTGGGAGGGGTGGGGGTGACCTGCGAGAGTTCCCAGAAGCGTTCAGGCTGAAGGGCCTAAGTCATCCTCGTGGGGAGTGTGCAGGGGCCCTGGAGAGGGCATGAACCCCTTCCCCACAGGCTGCAGAGGCTGGTGGTGATGGATACCAAGGTGGCTTCCAGAGTGTACCAGGGAGCCGAGACCTGGGGGCAGAGTAAGAAGAGACGGGACTTCCTAAGCCAGAGAAAATTCTGAATAAGAGTGAGCTTCAGAAGGCATGGAGAAGGTAATGAGCCCAGATTCTGCTGGGCACAGGACTGGGGGTGCAGACTCACTGAGCACCAGGCAAAGGGCACAGGAGCCAGCCACAGAAACTCAGTGGGCAGGTGCCCAGCAGAGGACCACAGGAAGATGAAGTCTGACTCGAGAGATAGACAGGTACCCAGAAAACAAAGCAAGACGTGGGCTGCAGGCCATTGCTACACTCAGAGTCAAAAGGCACGAATCCCCAGGGAGCCCATGCCAACCCAGCATGTGCAGATACATCCATCAGGGACTTGCCTGGGAGCATGAAGCAGCAGTCATCCTAAAACCCAATTCACTCTGAAAGCAGCTGCTCACTTAAGGTCACATGAAAAGCCACAGGAAGGGTGATGATACCAGGACAAATGTGCCAAGGAGGTTTGGTCTACACAGCCTGGCCAGTCACTGGCATTCATAAATTTACTCTCCATTTATGAGTCTGCCCTCAAGCCTACGAGCAGAAGGAGGGAGTGAGGGGACCCAACCCACTGCCGGGCACCCCATCTCTCTGTGGTCCATACTCAGAGAGGGTGATGCTTGTCACTGATTCCATTCTCTGCCCCTGAGGAAGAAATGGTCAGCTTCAGTGTATCAGGGAACAGGAAGCCACACAGCTCCTGGGACAGAACTCCGGAGAATTCCAACACCCGTTGTGTTGAAGAGGAGAATCTTGAGTTCCTGAGAGGTGACTCTGGCTTGCGATGGTGCCTGCTGGCAGAGGGAGACCTGAAGTGCCAACCGGAAGAGCCAGCTGCTGAGCTGGGATAAACACAGCAACGGATCCACTTCAGCCACTCTGCTTGACGTTCGCTTCCTCTGCAACCTGATATTCATTGGCTTCCCAGGCTGTTTTTCCTACCAGAAAGATTGCTCTGGCCAGCAGAAGTCTTCCAGTCTACTCAGCATAAACTAATAAATTAGCACTCAGGTCTGATGAATCAGATTGCCGTGGATCATTTGCAAAGGAGTCTAGATCTTTCTTGGGCAAGCCGGTAAATTAAAGTTTGTGAAGCTACGAGTCAGCATCTGAGGCTGGCTGGGCCATAACAGCACCAAAGCCAGCAGTCCTGGGGGCTCTGACTCGAGCATGTCACCGGCCTCCTGCACGTCCTGCACCAGCGTTCAGGGCCATGGTGAAGCGCTGGGCTGAGCACCCACATGGGGAGAAGGATGGCAACCTTCTTTGGATGTTTACTTTTTGTTTATTTTATTCCTCCAACAACTGCGTGAAATAGTTCCTGTTCTTAATCCTCATTTACAGAAAGGGAAACTGAAGGCTGAGTTCAAGAGGCCACCCAGGTCACACAGCCAGTAAGAGGCAGAACCAGAGTTGGACTCCTGGCAGGCAGGTCCAGGGCACCCACTCTTAGCCACTCTATCCCTGCAGGAGGCTCAGAATGGGTCTGCGGTCTCACTGATGCTCCTCCCTCTGCTGTGGGATGGACTCAGGGATGTGTTTCTAACAAACACAATGTGGTGGAGGTGATAATGGGTGATTTCCAAGAAGAGAATGCAATAGGCATTGTGGGCTTCTTTTTAAAAAAAAAAAAATCTGTATTGGTTTAAATTCACCAATTTAAAGCACGTAATTCATTTTTCTTTAATATATTCATAGGATTATGTAACCAATCATCACTAATTTTAGCAAATTTTCATCCTTCCCTAAAGAAATCCCATACTCTCCATTCATGTTCAAAACACAAGAAAACCTAGGGAGAGTAGGAATGTACCTCAATATCGTAAAGGCTATCTATGCTAAGCCCAAGGCCAACATCATTCTAAATGGAGAAAAATTGAAAGTTTTCCTCTAAAAACTGGAATAAGACAAGGATGCCCTCTTTCATCACTTCTATTCAAAATCGTCCTGGACACTCGAGCCACAGCATTCAGACAGAAGAAAGAAATTAAAGAGATACGAATAGGAAAAGAAGAACTCAAACTACCCCTATTTGCCAAAGACATATTTCTATATTTAAAAGACCCAAAAACCCAACTAGAAAACTTCTATAACTCATAAATGAATTCAGCAAGGTAGCAGGGTATAAAATTAACACCCATAAAGCAATTGCATTCCTACACATCAGTAATGAATCAATTGAAAGAGAAATCAGGAAAGATATCCCATTCACAATAACCTCAAAAAAAACAAAAAAACAAACAAAAAATATTTGGGAATCAATCTAACAAAAGAGGCAAAAACCCTCTACAGTGAAAACTACAGAACACTAAAGAAAGAAATTAGAGAAGACCTTAGAAGATGGAAAGATCTCTCATGTTCTTGGATAGGGAGAATTAATATTGTCAAAATGGGCATACTACCAAAAGTGTTATAGAAATTTAATGCAATTCCCAGTAAGATTCTGATGAAATAGAAAAGGCTGTCATGAAATTCATTTGGAAAAATAAGACCCAAAGCAATCCTTAGTGAGAAAAGTGAAGCAGGAAGCATCACAATACCAGACCTTAAACTATATTACAGAGCTACGGTAACAAAAATGGCATGGTATTGGCTCCAAAACAGGTATGAAGACCATGGTAAAGAATAGAAGACACAGAGACAAACCCACATATAGTGATCGCCTACTACACAAAGGTGCTGCAAACATATATTGGAGAAAAGAGCCTCTTCAACAAGTGGTGCTGGGAAAACTGGAAATCCATATGTAACAAAATGAAATTAGACCCCTACCTGGATCAAGGACCTGGCATTAGACCAGAGACCCTACTCCTACTAGAAGAACAAGTAGTCTCAACTCTCCATCATGCCGGCTTAGAAACCGAATCCCTCAATAAGTCTCCTAAAGCACAATAAGTAAAAACAAGAATCAATAAATGGGATGGTATAAAACTAAAAAGTTGATTCACAGCAAAGGAAACAATCAAGAACGTGAAGAAAGAGCCTACAGAGTGGGAGAAAATCTTTGCCACCTGACCCTCAATTAATTTCCAGGACATATAAAGAACTCAAAAAACTTAACACCAAAAAAACAAATAACCCAATCAATAAATGGGCAAAGGAAAGGAACAGACACTTCATAGAAGAAGAAATAAAATCAGTCAACAATTATATGAAAAAATGTTGAACATCTCTAGCAATTAGAGAAATGCAAAATTAAAACTACACTGAGATTTCATCTCACTCCAGTCAGAATGGCAATTATCAAGAATACAAGTAGCAATAAATGTTGGTGTGGATGTGGGAAACAAGGTGCACTCATCCATGCTGGTGGAACTGCAAATTGGTACAACCACTCTGGAAAGCAGTATGGAGATTCCTCAGAAAACTTGGAATGGAACCACCATTTGACCCAGCTATCCCACTCCTCAGTTCATACCCAAAGAACTTAAAATCAGCACACTACAGTGATGTAGCCACATCAATGTTTATAGCAGCTCAATTTACAATAGCTAAGCTATAGAACCAACCTAGATGCCATATCCTAGATGAATGGATAAAGAAATGTGGTATATATACACATGGGAATATTAGTCATTAAAAAGGAATGAAATTAATGGCATTTTCCAGTAAATGGATGGAACTGGAGAATACCATGCTAAGTGAAATAAGCCAATCCCAAAAAAAACAAAGGCAAAATGTTCTCTCTGATATGCTGATGCTGACTCTCAATAGGCAAGGGGGAGGGGGGAGGGAGGAGTGGAGATTCACAGAATTGGACAGGGGAAATGGGGGATGAGGGGGATGGGAATGGGAAAGACAGTAGAATGAATTGGACACAACTTTCCTATGTTCATATATGAATACATGATCAGTGTGACTGCACATCATGTACAATCACAAAAATGGGAAGTTATACTCCATGTATATATGATATGTCAAAATACACTCTACTGTCAGGTATAACTAAAAAGAACAAATAAATTTTTTTTTAAAAAAAGAAAGAAACCCCATGCTCATTAGCAGCCACCCCCAGTTCCCCTCTCCCATGCAGGCCCTGTCAATTGCTGATCTACTTTCCGTAGATTCGCTTATTCTGGACATTTCACGTAAAAGGAATCAGAACATGCAAGGTCTTCTGTGACTGGCCTCTTTTCAGAGCATAATACCCCAAGGTTCGCCTGCATTGTAGCAGATACCAACACTTCATTCCTTTTTATGGCCAAACAATATTCCACTGTATGGCTATGCCGCCTTTTGTTCAGCTGCTGATGACTGTTTTGATTCTTTCCACTTTGAGGATATGATGAATAATGCTGCCATGAGCCACTGGGCACAACAAATGTTTGGGCACATATCGGGGACACAAATACAACATGCGCACATTTGTGGGCACATGTTTTCACTTGGATACAGAAATAGGAGTAGAATTTCTAAGTCACATGTAACTATATTTAACTTTTTGAAGAACTGCCGGACTCTTTCCCGCAGTGGGAGCACCATTCTTACATTCCTGCCATCAACCTGCAAGGAGTCCCATTTCTCTTCACCCTCGCCAACACGTTATTGTGCCTTTTGGTTACCTCCATTCTAGCATCACAGTCTTTCACTGTGGTTTTGATTGGCGTATCCAAGATAATTAATGCCTTTTTTATTCACCATGGACATTTCTTCTATGGGAAAATGTCCATTCAAACCCTTCAACCATTATTAAATTGGGCTATTTGTCTTTTTGTGGGGGTTTTTTCTTGCTTTCACCTTTGTATCACCTGCTCAGAGGGGAACCAGCTGCCATGTCATGAGGAAACTCAAGGAGCCCTATGGAGGGGCCCATGAGATGAGAAAGAGAAGGCTTCTAACAGCTGGAAGCAAGGAATTGAGACCTCCTGCTCAGAGCCTTATGAACAGGACTTATAAAGAGACCCTCCAGTCCCAGTAAAGCCTACTTAGACTACTGCAGCCCCAGTTAACATCTTGACTGCAACCTGCATGAGAAACCCTGAGCCAAAGAAACACTTTTAAACGGTTGGTGGGACTGTAAATTAATACAACCACTATGGAAAGCAGTATGGAGGTTCTTCAAAAGACTAGGCATGGAACCACCACCATATGACCCAGCTATCCCACTCCTGGGTATTTATCCTAAAGAATTCAAGTCAGCATGCCAGAGTGACACATGCTTATCCATGTACAGCAGCACAGTTCTCAGTAGTCAATCTATGGAACCACCTAGGTGTCCTTCAGTGGATGAATGGATAAAGAAACATGGAATGAAACTTCACAATGAAGTTTTATTCAGCCACATAGAAAAGAGAAATTATGCTATTTGCAGGAAAACGGATGGAACTAGAGACTATTATGTTAAATGAAATAAGTCAAATTCAGAAGGTAAAGGGACATATGTTTCCTCTCATAAGTGAAAGCTAGAGAGGAAAAAGGAAAAGAAAGGGGGAGGATGTCTCATGAAAATCAAAAGATCAGTAGAGGAAAGGGACCAGGGGGTAGAGGGCGGGAGGGAGGAAGGGGAGAAAGGCTGGCAGGAGATGTTGGTCAAATTATATTGCTACATTGTGTGCATGTAACAACAGATCCCATCATTACATAACTATAATGTACCAATAAAAAAGCAGAAAGAGAAAAAACAAAAAATAAAATAAATGTTCACTCCCAAAAAACAGAAGGAGGAGTCATCTTTGGAACTGGTTTGCTGGGTGAGGATTTTGAAGAGCTGTAAGCTGCAAGAGCTTTAGAACATTATAAGCAGAGCTTAGTGGGCACTTCCGGTGGGAGCTAAGAAGACCAGAATGCTGATACGCTGTGGTTCATGGTCACTCGTCATTCTGTGTTCATGTGGGAACCATGTACATGAGAAATAGCACTCCTTTCAGATAACATGAAATATGACTATAATCACCATAATAAAGAAAAAATAAACATATAAAATACCCCTGTAAGCTACTCCCAATCTCCTGACTCACAGAAACAGTGAGATAATAAATGGTCATTTAAGCCAATAAATATTGGAATAAATGACCTTCACAATTAAGTCATATAAATCATAAGGCAATTTTTCAACTTTAAAAATTGTGAAGACAAAATACAGTTTTAGGATACACCAGCCCATATGACTAAAGAACAAAGACCTCCTGTTTTTTGAGGTCTTTGATTTTCTCAGTAAAGGATGATGGTGGATCTAATCCATGTCCATTGCAACTGAATTGCAAAACGTGGAATTGTCCCATATAAACCAAGAACAGCCCAGTGCGTTCATGAAATGCGTCATCTGCAGAGCCAATGGCTTTCTTTTATATGGACTTATACACAATGCTATAATGTGTAGAAAATCCAGGTTATTCTACCTTCCATGATTTTCCTTTAGATTTCCTTATTACATTTTTAAATCACATACATAAAGTCATATAATTTTAAGTCCAAAATCGTCAGTTTGTATTTACAACTACTCATCATCCCTCTCTATTTCACATTACAACTTTTTCTCCCTAATTAAATATGTATTATTTTATAATGATGACCATCTGTTATGTGCTGGCTGATGGCTTGAAGCCACCCAAGGGAATCCATAATTTATTTTCATTATGTTTTACATTAATGTTATTTTTTTAAATTATTGAATACAGTTTTCCAGTCGAACAAGTTTAATACAAAAAACACAAGAGACGAAGCACGGGACTATGAACAAAGTGCAGCTTTTGGAGTCAGGGAGACCAGGTACAGGTCCTCGCTCCCACTGCACAGAGGAAATAATAACTGCAATAAGGCTCTGATGGGCTTGCGGGCTGCCCATGGGAGCTGGCACAAGGGCACGCCCACTGGGCCAGGGCGGGGACCAACCAAAAAACTCAGAAAACTTAGAAACCTGTGTTGGAGACTTCCCTGTCTAGGATGACAGAGCCACTGAGGAAAACTGGAAAACCTATGCACAATCATTTAAAAGCATCTTCTCAGAGCTCTAACCAGATGGAGAGGAGGGCCTGCAGGCTCTGGGGGGACGGAGATCTGCAAGGACACCTAGCGTTTCCCTGAGCTAACTCCTCCTGGGGTCGCTCCAGACTCCAAGGGGAAGGCTGAAGGGCCACACAGAGTTCCGGCTGCCTCCGGGTCTTGAGGAAAAGGGCTGGTGAGCAGGGCATCCCAAGAGGTCAAGTTCTTCTGAGCCCCTACTGTTGGGACCCTAAAGGGCTGCTCCTTAGGAATAGGGTAAATTATGATCACACACTGCTCCTCAGGGACTGTCGCTCAAGCTCAAATCATCTCAGTCCCTAACATTTAGTTAAGGTTACCTACTACTCAGGAGGCTAAGGAAGGAGGATCACTCGAGCCTAGGAGTTCAAGACCAGCCCCAGCAACATTGTGAGACAAGAAGGAGAAGGAAGAGGAGCAGGGAGGAGAAGGAGAAGGAAGAGGAAGAGGGAGAAGAAGAGGAGAAGGGAGGGGGAAGGGGAAGGAAGAAGAGGAGGAGAAGAAGGAAGAAGAGAAAAAGAAGAGGAGGAGGAGAGGAAGTGGAGGATAAAAAGGAGGAGGAAGAGGAGGGAAAGAAGGGAAGGAGGAGGAGGAGGGGAAGGAAAGGGATGAGAGGGAGGAGAGGGAGGAGGAAAAGGAGAAGGGAGGGGGAAGGGGAAGGAAGAAGAGGAAGAGGAGAAGGAAGAAGAGAAAAAGAAGAGGAGAGGAGGTGGAGAATAAAAAGGAGGAGGGAACGAAGGGAAGAAGGAGGGGGTGGGGGAGGAGGAGAAGGAGATGATCATAGCAGAAAGCTCACACACAACTGACAAGCAAATAAAGATCATTCTGAAGCAAGACCTCAGCTCAGGTCTGCATGAAGAAGAAAGACAGTGCCTCCATACCTGCCCTTTGGAACAGACACAGCACAACTGAAATGTAAAGACACAGAAGGAGGGGGAGGCAAAGGATTGGAAAAGATAAGCCAGGCAAATGTTATGCCCGGGTGGCTATGCTAATACCAGGAAAAGTAGAGTGCATCTAGAAATAAAGAGAAGACTTCATAATAAAAGTTTCTATTCACCAGAAAGATAATAATTTTAAATTTGTATGTTTGTAATATAGTTTCAAAATATATAAAGGAAAAACTCACAACTCCAATGAGAAGTAGACATGTTTATAATTACAGTGGGAATTTTAATACACTTCTCTTGGTAACGGATAGAACAAACTGGAAAGAAATCAACAAGGATACAAAATATTAGAGCAACGTAATTAGCAAGTTTGACCTGAACTTGACATTTGCAAAGAACACCGCATACAACTGCTGCAAAATTCCTTCTGAGGGCTCACAGAACACCTAGAAAAACCAGCTACCTGCTGGGTCACTGAACAGACCTCAATGCATTTCAAAAAACTACAGAGGATTTTTTTTTTTATCAAAATGTAAAGTAAACAATAAAAGTATTGCTAGAAGGCCTGGGGTTGTTGCTCAGTGGTAAAGCGCTCACTTAGCATGTGTGAGGCCCTGGGTTCGATCCTCAGCACCACATATAAATAAAATAAAGGTATTGTGTCCACCTACAGCTAAAACAAAATAATAAAAAATATATTACTAGAAAACCCTCAATGTTTGGAAATTAAGAAATACACTTCTAGATTATCTACGGAGTGGAAGAGAAATAACAATGGCAACTAGAATATATTTTGAACCAAACCATAAAGAAAAAATTATAGATCAGACATGAGCTTCTGGGTATTCTTAATATTCAAATTTTGACTCTGGTGAAAGAAATGTATGTGCTTTATGGTAAGTGGCTGAACTGCCCAGCACTGTGGGGGTGCTTTTCTGCCCATCTGTAACACTTCATAATAGGAGAGATTTTAAAAGAGCTTCCATGGAATTAAGAAAGAGGACAGAGAGCTATCAACCCACTAGTACCTCTGAGGACTCTCTGAAAGCTCCCAAGCAGATGGGCTCCAGGAGAGAGGAAAGCCAACAAACACCGAAGACTCCAACCACATCCTGAGAAATGGTCAGGTTCCCGGTGCCAAGCCTGGGAGGGCTGGACACAGGGCTCACCGGAGCAGCCAGCAGGGACACATGGAAGGGCCACCCTCACTGCCTGGCACAGGCAGCAGCTGGGATGTCTGTTCTCAAGCTTCATTCTTGCTACAGAAAATGGATCCATTACCCCCATGACCTCTGATGAGGGGCAGGGAAAGGTAGAACAGGGTCCCAGTTAACATGGAAAAGGAAAGGAAAAGGGGTCGGGGTTGTGGCTCAGTGGTGGAGCACTTGCCTGGCATGTGTGAGGCACTGGGTTCCATCCCAGCACCACATAAAAATTAATTAATTAATTAATTAATTAATTAAAAACAAAGAAAAAAGAAAAGAAAGGAAAGGGCCAGTGAATCCACACTATTCTTAGCCTGCTCTGCCTTCAGCACAATGTCTTCCTTCTGGTGAACCAGAGACTGCAAGCACCCGCCAGAGCCTGCACTTGGAGCTGCTCCCCACACTCTCATCGTGCAGGTTCATTGGGGTGGCATTTCTAGAGAGAGGTGGGTTGTGTCATCCTTGTCCACAGCTACCTGCATCCCTGAGGATGCCCAGCCTGCCCATCCTCTCCTGACCCATCTGAAGACCCTGCCAGAAAGGTAACCTGCTCTCTGCCTGGTCACTGTCCACTTCCAGGCTACCAGAGACCCCAGGCAGGTGATAATTTGGTTCAGAGACGCCAGGTAGGTCAATAATTTGGCTCATCAGGCAAGCTAATAAGCTGGAACCCCTTCAATAAGACATTCAATGAATATCCAGCAATTTTTGTGAAATTTGATTTTTAGTTTCTATACAAAATATTATACCCAAAATTCAGATGAAAATTCAAGGGACCCAGGAGAGTCCAAATAATTTTGAGAAAGAAGAACAAAATTGAAGGATTTATATGTCCTGATTTTAAAACCTACTACAACGCAACAGTGATCAAGACAGTGTGGCCCTGGCACGATGGCTGATAGACAGAGGAATGGAATAGGACTGGGAGTCCAGAAATAATCCCACGATCCATTGCTTTTCAATATAGGCATCAAGATCATCCAAAGGGCACATAAAAATATTGTCAATAAATAGCACTGAGACAACTGGATAGCCACATACAAAGGAATAAAATTGGACCCTTAACTCATACCATATACAAAAATTAACTTGAAATGGATTAAAACGTAAATGTGAGAGTCAAAACTATGAAACTCTTAGAATGCAAAGGCATAAATCTTTGTGACCTTTCACCTAGCAAGAGATTCAGAGATACGACAGCAAAAATACCAAAAAGAAAAGAAAATGGGACTTCTACAAAATTAAAAACACTTAGTATTCAAAAAACAATACAAAGAAAGTGAAAAAATCCACAGATTGAAATAAAATATTTGCAAATCATATATCTGATAAGGGACATACATCTAGAATACAGGGGGGAAAGAACTCTTCTAACTCAGTAATAGAAAGAAAATAGCCCAATTTAAAAATGAGAAAAAGAATCTGAATAAACTTTTCTCTAAAGAATACATGCAAATATCAATAAGCATATAAAAAGGCTCAACATCACTGCTTTTCAGGGAAATGCAAATGCAAACCATAATAAGACACTACTTTATGTTCACTGGGATGGCTGGAATTAAAAAGTCAGATAATAACAAGTGTTGGTGAGGATATGAAGAAATCAAACCTGCACACATTGCTGATGGTATAAAATGGTGCAGTCGGTCTGGAAAAGTTTTACAGTTCCTCAGCTAAATAAATAGAGTTACCATAGGATCCAAAAGTTCTACTCCTGGGTATAAGAGAGAAATAAGAACATCTGTCCACACAAAAACTTGTACATAAATGTTCATGGCAGCATTATTCATAATAGCCAAAAAGTGAAGGCAACTCAAATATTCACCAATAGATGGATGGATAAACAGGATGTGGCATAGCCATACAATGGAATATTATTCAGTCATAAAAATGGATGAAGAATTGATACATGCTACAACATAAGTAAACCTTGAAAACATCATAAGTGAAAGAAGTCAGTCCCAGGAAAAACTCATATTATATGGTTCCATTTATATGAAATGTTCAACACTGGCAAATCTACAGAGAGAAAAAGTACATTAGTGATCATCTGGACTGGAGGTGAGGGAAGACTGGATAATGAAAATGTTCTAAAATCGATTGTGGTAATGGTTGTACATCGAATTGTACACTTCAAATAAATGAATTGTATGTATGTGAATTATACCTCAACAAAATTTATGCCAATTAAAAAAAAGTGAACAAATATCCTAATCAAAACAGATAAGCCAAGTGGGGTGGTGCATGCCTGTAATCCCAGGAGTTCAAGAGGCTGAGGCAGGAGGATCATGAGTTCAAAGCCAGCCTCAACAACTTAGGGACTCAGTGAGACCCTGTCTCTAAACAAAATACAAAACAGGGCTGGAGATGTGACTCAGTGGCCGAGTGCCTGAGTTCAATCCCTAGCATCCTCCCCTCCCAAAAAAGATATAATCCTGGGGAAAATACTATGTATACTTCTAATGACTTCTTCAAATACATTCATTATTACAATAAAGAAGAAAACCCCTCTAGAGTAGTCAGGTCCTAGCCTCAACTTGCATAACCCTCCCCTGAGGTCAATGACTCCACAGAAGGCAGAGGGACAGTCAGTGAATGTTACTTGAACATGCCCCTTATGGGGGGACAAGGGACAATGCTCATCTCACTCACGAACAATATGTGTACTATTCGGTCCCTTCCCTGGAGGGAATTCTGATCGAAACACTTTGTCCTTCTATTTTCAGAGATGCTTATGCTCATTTATGGGTCAGTGCTTGGGAAGCCAGAGCCAGGCAGCATCTTCACCCAGGTTCCTCCTCTCACAGAGTCTCGAGTCCCAATGGGATCAACAGGAATTGCCCCGCAGGGTTAGCAGCTTCATGCTCAATGAGCTTAATGAGACCACGCAGGCAACTCACTGGGCACAAGGAATGGCACCTAGTGAACAGTCCGCAACCGGTGGCTAGTTCATTGCTCGCTTTATTATCTGAATTCCAGGAAAGCAGCCCACCTGTAGGGTCAATTCACTGCTTTTCTATCACTCTCTCCACCCCTAGAGAAAAAAGCAGATTGTGAAGAGGCAAGTGTGTTGGACAGAAGTGACTCTAAGAGCAGGGGAGTCAGGAACCCCAGAGAGGCCTAACTCCTGGGCTGCTCTGCCTTTGAATGGGGGCAAAGTCCGGTTCTATTGCAGTACCTGCCTCATCCTTTATAAGGAAATTGTATGTAAATCCGAACAAAAATGTGCTGGTCTGATCTCCTCCAGAAGCTCAAGTCCTGGGAGAAGATGGGAGACCTTCTCTCTGGGCCCAAGCTTTCACAGTGGAAGAACAACCCCTCTGCACAGGGAGTTGCAGGCGGCCAGGGAAGAAACAAGGGCTGTACTCTAGAGAAGGGCTGTTATCTTGACGATGGATACTTGGAAGGTCAAGCTTGCCGGGGCCTTTGGGACAGCTGCTGCCGAGCTGGTATGTGGAGGAACTCGGTCTGCAAACTTAGGAGCTGTGGAGTGGAGGCTTGCCACCCCTTTCTGTCCACTTCAGGCTGAAGGGCAGCCCTGGGATTCTCCCAAGCACTGTCTTGAAGGAGAGGATTCTCCCATCTCGGCTGCAGGCCAGATACCCAAAGAGGAAGTCAGATTACAGCCTCCAGGGTGCGCCGCAGGAGGCAAGGCTACCTGGGCTGACCCTGCACCTGTCGAGTCCCTGAGTCAAAGGAAAGTGGGTGAATGAGATATCCAGAAACCAAACCTTGATGGCACGTGAGCTGCCTGCTAATGGGAAACTCCGTGGTGACAAACCGGGTCTATGAAAGATTAACTGGAGTAATTATTCCAGCCAAGTGAGGCAGAACCAACTGCAGCTGGCACCGGCGGCCGGGCAGCAGGTGGTGTCCCGCGGCTTGCTGCGCCTGAGCCTGTGTCCTGAGCCCTTCTGGGCGACCACAGGAGGAAGAAGCCAGAGAAGTCGCCCCCCAGATGGGAAGAACGCCTGCCCAGCCTCGCCTGTCACCACCGGGGTGGCCTTTCAGGCCGCCGAGGGTAGGGGACAGCGGCCTTGTCCCCGAGGCACTTACCAAAGGTGGAGAGGTAGAAGGACAGGTCCCGGCGGGCGCGCTGGCTCCCGAGGGAGACGCGGTGCAGCGAGCGCTCCATGGCGTCCCCGCCGCGGGAGGGGCAGGGTCACCCGAGGCGGCTGTGTTGTGCGGTAACCCGGGCGGCGGGCTGGCCCGCGCCCTGCACCAGCGCCTCGGAGCGGCGGCGGCGGGAGCCGGAGGCCGGGCTGCGCGGCGCTGGGGAACGGCCGGGCGCGCCGGGCCCTGATTGGCCCGCGCTGGTTTGAATGGGGAGATTTCCACCTGACCCGGCCGACGCGGGCCAGAGGGGAGGAGGCGTGGGCGCCCCAGGCAACCGGGAGAGTCACCAGCAGCCAGAGGAGCCGGCTGCCAGCGGCGGCTGCCCCGGACCCCTGGCTCCAGCACCGCGCTTCAGGCTCGAAGTGCCACCCCTGAGAGGGGCCCGGGCCAGGCGCGCCCACTCGGGCGGGCTTGGCCTGCTTGCCCAGCTCCCCCAGGCTGCAATTAGCCAGAGCTTTGAAGCTCGGACCTGTAATCATCAGACCCAAGCAAGGGCAAAGGAGCACCCTCCTGGCCAGGGGCAGTAGGGTTTGAGAAAGTATTCCTGCTTTTGGACAGGCCACTCCACCAGGTTTCAGCCCCTTTCCAAACCCTGCCTGCCCAGATCGCCCTTCTGAACCTCCTCTTGAATGACAGCAGCCTAGCACAGGAACATATCGCAGCAGCTTGCTCCAGCTAGCCTCATGGCCCCCCATGTGCAGCCTGGTGCCCTCAGACAGGAAAGCAGGCCCCCAGCATCTGAGGACAGGGAGGGGGGTTGGATCTCCAGAGCCTGGTGCAAGCAGGCAGAACTAGAAGGAAGGTCAGCCCTTGTGTGGATTTGTTGGCAAACATTCATGAGACACCTCCAGGGAGCAGTTTCACACCAAGACATCTGCTCTGCAAAATCTCTGAGTGTTGCCGCTGTGGGAGGGAAAGCTGCTGGTCTCACGTAAATCTAAAATGGGAAGTGTTGGTGTTTGTCCCTGGTCCCCTGACTTCATTACCAAGTGGGCGTGTGTGGTTCCATGATTCTCTCAAGACAAGATTGGGAGAGGCAAGGGAGAAGAGTTATATATATTGAGTACCAGAGCCAGAGCAGTTGACACATCATCTCATCTGATCTTCCGCAAGCCTAGGAAGTATTAGCGCCAAGTTACCCGGGAGAAATCGGAACCTCAGGTGGTGGCGGTAGGTTTTCAGAGCTAGGAACAGGCAGAGCTGAAATTGGACTCTGCCCCAAAGGTTGTCACCCTTTTGCTCTTCCTTGGCTTCCATACCTGCCCCATGGCCAAAAGCAGGCGGAGGTAGTAGACCTGACTTCTCAAGGCAGATAAAGAAACTAGATGCCACAGGTTCAGCTGGCCACCAGTGGGAAGCAGAAACTGGAGAAGGAGCCTTAAAATCAACAAACTAGTGGTCAGGTGCACATGAGTCACATACAGGTTGGTGGATCATTTGAATCCTGGCACTGTGTGAGGCCCTGCCCTGCTCTTGCTCCACCTACCCCCCCACACACACACCACCAATACTGCCCTTAGCAGGGTGGGCCCACCCTCCATTGGCAGACGGACTTACCTGCACCCTGGACTTGGGCACGCCTGATCCTCTTCCTGGCTGGCGAAGTCTGAGTCCAGGCATCCATTCTGGGTAGGGAAGTATCCTGGCTTAGCCACTCCACGCAGTCAGGGAAAATGACTCACCTCAGGCTCAAGCCTCAGGGTGCAGACAGGACACTGAGCTCCAAGATGCTGCCGAGCTGTAGGAGAAAGATCAGAGCAGGAGTTAAGAACGGCCTGAGGACACCCACTGTGAGGGGCTGTTCACTCATGATAGGAATTAGAAAGCATCGCATTCAGAAGGAAGGGCAAGGAAGGGCCACGGGAAGAGCAGGGCGATGTGTCCAAGCTGACAGCCACCCTCTTTACACCTCTCCAGAGACCACTGTAGACCCTTAGACTGGGGGAGACCACTATGGCAGGAGGATGTGAGCAACCTGCAGGTGCAACACCCAAGAGAGTGGACCTGGCAGGAGAACTGCACAAAGTCACATTGTCTGAATGTGGCCCAGGAGACAAAGGACAGAGGCCCATACTTATGCCCCTCATCCCCTATGGGGACAAGGGTCCCACTGCCCTGCAGGTTCCCTCCTGACTCTTTCTGCCCCACTCAGCAACTAAGCTATTCAGCTGGGAGACCCCCAAGGCCAGCCTGATTCTGATCCGACCCCTCCGGTGGAAATACCTTTACCACCTTCACTGCCACGGGTCATGTTCCTTTACTTAGTGGGTCCCTGAAAGTTCCCTTTGCTTAAAGGGACAGGTCATTTTTTCTCAGGAGATGAAGGACAAGTAAGTGGGAGCCTGGGCAGTGGCACTACAGGGACTTGCCCTACTGACCCATATTGCCATCCACAGGTGACATCCAGAAAGAGTCAGGTCTTAGCCCTGTTTTCCCCAAGAAGGTAGGAGGGTTTGAGAAATGAGCCTGGTTGACTGTGGCATGCCCTGGGCACCTGAGCACCCCACAGGGCCTCAGTATCTCTTTTCTGCTCTACTTGCACCCCCACACACTATATGTGCATAAATCCACATGCCACACACCCAGAGTACAAACAGATGTGTGGCACACATCCCGCACACACGTATACCACACACACCTTAACACATCCCATGTATATCTGCACACCCCACGTGCACACACAACACACTACATTCACAATTCACACTCTGATAAACACACCCCGCATGCTATGCATGCATCCTCTGCACACACATACATGCACACACACAGAATACACTTAAACATGCCACAAACATGCACCACATTCATAGCTAGCCAGGCACCGTGGCACACAGATTGGTGACAGGCATTTTTTGAAGACTGTAAAAATAATGAATATTTGGGTTTGGAAAAAGGAACTAAAAGGATTTATTTGGGTGCATATTCACATTAACCATCAAAGATCTTTGTGACTTGAAAATGCCATCTGACTCAATAATCAAGAAAATTTTGTAAAATAATAATGAAGGAGACTTGGACTGCCAGATGTTAAATAATGTTTTAATAATGTTGTACCAGAAAGAAAGGACAAACAGATTGATGGAATAGAAAGTCCAAGGGGAATAATCACTTTATTTAGAGAAGAAAAATAAGATTCATTTCAACAAGTTAAAAACGAATAAGCTAATTCAGAGGAGATTTTTAAAGTCGAAATTTATTTTTTTAAAAAGAGACTTTAACAATAAAATCAAAACATGGCCTTTGAAAAGATCAGTGAAATAGACTTCTGGCAAAACTTACAAAGAAAGCTACAAATAAGTTTAGGAAAAAGGAAGATAACTAAGATGTAAAGGTGATTTTTTAATTTAAAAAAAAAACTTGCAATTTATCTGTATGAATTTGAAAATTTGAGGGGAAATAGATAATTTTTTGGAAAATATTAACATGTAAAATTGATACGAGTTTGATAGATGTTCACAGCTATACTTATAATAGGTGTTTATATTTATACATTATAGATTTATAATGTTTAATAGATCACTAACCAGAAAGAAAAGAGAAAAGAAAACCAAAACTCTGCCTGGAAAAATTCCAAGAAGTCTAGCTGGGCATGGCAGCACACATGTATAGTCCCAGCCACTTGGGAGGCTGAGGCAGGAGGATCGAGAGTTCAAAGCCAGCCTCAGCAATTTAGTGAGGCCCTAAGCAACTCAGCGAGACCCTGTTCATAAATAAAATATAAAAAAGGGCTGGAGATGTGATTCAGTGATAAAGCACCCCTGGGTTTAATTCCTGGCACCAAAAATAAATATATAACTAAATAATTCTAGGAAGTCCAGATAGTTTTAGAGGCCAATTCTGAAAGACTTTCAAGATTTAATTCCTGTTTTAGAAAGATCACTCTAGTGAATCTTGCGTGGGGGCAGGATGGCATGAGAGTTGGAAACAGAAAGTGGTTATGGAGAAGTCTTTTCCAGTCACATAGGTAAAAGAGGGCAGCAACCAAAGTCGTGGAGGAGCAGTAGAGGTAGAAAGAAGTAGAATCAATAGGACTCAGTGATTGAGAGGAAGAATGAATGTAAAAAACTGCGACTTGAGAAATGAAATGTGTAGAGGTAGCTGAACACGGTGGCGCACACCTGCAATTCCAGCGACTCGGGAGGCTGAGGCAGGAGGTTCTCGAGTTCAAAGCCAGCTTCAGCAACTTAGCACGAGGTCCTGACTCAGTGAGACCCTGTCTCTAAATAAAATACAAAATAGGGCTGGGGATGTGGCTCAGTGGTGGAGTGCCCCTAGGTTCAATCCCCAGTACCAAAAAACAAAAGAAATGTCTAGAGGTAGCCTTTACAGAAACCCGGAGGGAGGACCAAACCAAGGGGAGAGGCCCAGCGTGAGGCTGCTAGGGGTGAATCGCCTCAGCTTAGTGAAGATGGCGATCTGAAATACTGGTCTGGAGCTCAGGGAAAATATGCAGGCTAGAAATGCAGATTTCGAATTCCCAGTGAAGCTGTGGGTATGGTAAGAGAGCCCAAGGAGGGCGTTCAGTGTGAGGAGAAGGTTTGGGACAGAACCAAGAAAAGTACCGGCTGAAAAGACAGATGGAGAAAGAAAGGCTGGAGGGGGAGAAGGAAAACCAGGGAACGCATTAGGCAGGAGATAATTGTCAACAATGTCAAATATTGTTGAGAGGTCAAGTAGGTTAATGACTGAGAAGTGTCCCTTGGATTTAGCAACAAGGCAGTCATTGTTGACCTTCCATCCCAGAATAAAATACTGAGAGGCAACACCTCCCACATGAATGAAAATGTACAGAATTCACTCAAAAAGGAAAAGGACCCTGGGCTCAAAGCCAGAGATTATTCTTGGGTTAGGTTTTTTTCTTGTCCTAAATTTAACCAGTTGGAATGCTTTGTTAAGTGGTATTTTATTCACTCTTGAAAGATCTCCTCTTAAGAGCATGTCTGTAATTCATCTTTAAGGTAGGACACAGTCATCTCTGGGTTAGTGGCTCTCCACGGGAGTGGACTCTGGTTGCTGTAACTACCACTGCGAAACTTTGTAATTGGCCTCAGATGGAGAAACCCTTGGTGACCTAAATGTGCAAACAGGGTCTACGTGGGAACCAAGGGGAAAATGGAGGATTTCAAGTGTGAGCAGAGAGATATTGCTTCAAGGTGAAAGAGACCAAAATCTTCGCCACCAAAAGGAAGTGAAATAGTTAAGTTGAGGTGAAAGAGAAAAGCCAAAGACTAAAAAAGAGTCAGAAAAGAAAAGCAAGGTGCCTCTCCCTCCTCAAATGACCCTGTTTCCTTGTACGTAGGTTAGGAGCACTTTCAGCCTCTTCCAGAAGCACCCTCTCCCTGACCTGATAGCCAGCAACTCGATTTGGCAAACTCCTACATTCCAGAAACCCTCAAGAAGTGTTTCAAACTTATGAACAAGACAGACTTCACTTCTAGCCAAGATGGAATAACAGGGACTGGATTTCCTCTTTCCCCTAAAACAACTGAAGACTGGACAAAATACATGAAGTAATGGTTTTACAAGCTATTGGACATCAGGGTACAAAGGACAGTGACCGCAGAGAAACAGAAAACTAGGTGAGTCTCATAGTTGGGCCAACCTATTGCCAGGAGACACTTTCCAAAAAGGAGTGAGTACTTAGGCCAACTCCAGTCCCTGTGTTGAGTTCGGGAGGCCAAGGCAGAGAGTGTGCAGAGGTCAGAGCACCAGAGAGGAGAGAACCAAGCAAGAGGGAGCTCCAGAGGTCTGCAGAGGGTCCGCCTTGAAATCATCTGCTAAGTACTGATGGGCTCCTGGCTAAGAGGAAAGTGTCCCAAGACAGGGGAACAAGCCACCCACCCAAGAGGATTACAGGGAACAATCACTGAAGCCTATATAGTGCCAGGAATAGTTCTCCTTCTCCTCAATCAGAGTGGAAAGAGCCCCTAATTCATGAGGTACTAGGTAGAATACTTAGAAGGGTATTGCCTCGATTGTGCCCTAGATTAAATGCTACTCGGGTCCCATCAAAAGCTTAGAAGAAAGACCCAATAGGATCAAACTGTTCCTGAGGAACTTAAGTGCATTCCAGAACAAGCCCAAGAATATTTCTAGGAATAAAAAGATATCCAGCATGCAGGATAAGATTCATAATGTCTGGGACCCAGTATAAAGTTAGCAGGACCCATGATGAGGAGAAAAATCAACTGATAGAAATAAACCCAGAAATGACATAGATGGTACAATCAGTAGGCAAGGACATTAAAATAGCCATTGTAACTATATTCTATATGTTCAAGAAGTGCTTTAAGAATATATTAAGACATGGAAGATCCAAAAAGTCCCAACGGGGTTGAGGTTGTGACTCAGTGGCAGAGCACTTGCCTAGCACGTGTGAGGCACTGGATTCCATTCTCAGCACTGCATATAAATAAATAAAGTTCCATCAACAACTAAAAAAAAATTTTTTAAAAAAAGCCCCAACTAAACATCTCAGTGAAACATACAATGTCTGAGATGAAAAAATACACAGGATGGCATTAATAACAGATTAGAAGCCAGGCACAGTGGCACACGCCTGTAATCCCAGCAACTCAGGAGGCTGAGGCAGGAGGATCACAAGTTCAAAGCCAGCCTCAGCAACTTAGCGAGGCCCTAAGCAACTCAGTGAGACCTTGTCTCAAAATACAAAATAGGGCTGGGGATGTGGCTCAGTGGCCAAACACCCCTGAGTTCAATCCCCGGTTCCAAAAAAATAATAATAATAATAATAATAATAGTTTAGACACTGAAGCAGGAAAAAATAGTGAACTTGAAGACACAGCTTAAACACCACCCAAGATGAAACACAAAAGCTAATTAATAAGAAATCTAAAAAACAAGCAGAGCATCATCAAGCTGTGGGAAAACTTCAAGCAGCCTAATAGATATCTAGCCGGAATCCCTGAAGGAAAGAGGGGACAGAAAACAGATTTGAAAAAATAATGGTTGGGTGCTGGGGTGTGACTTGGTGGTAGAGCACTTGCCTACCCTGTGCAAGGCCCTGGGTTCAACCTCCAGGACTACAAAAAGAAAACAAGAAGGAGGAGGAGAAGAAATAAAAATGGTTAGGCTTTTTCCAAATTTGATGAAAACTGTGATTCCACGAATATGAGACAAATTTAAAAAGCAGCCCCCCAAAAGCCTACATGACATACAGATGAATAAAGATTACATTGGACCACTCATCAGAAACTACATGCCAAACGACAATGAAGCAACGTCTTTGTAGTATTGAAAGAAAACAAAAACAAAAACAAAAAAACCGTCAACCACTTGGGAGGCTGAGGCAGGAGGATCGCGAGTTCAAAGCCAGCCTCAGCAACTTAGGGAGGCCCTAAGCAACTCAGTGAGACCCTGTCTCTAAATAAAATACAAAATAGGGCTGGGGATGTGGCTCAGTGGCCGAGTGTCCCTGAGTTCAAGCCTTGGTTCCAAAAAAAGAAAAAAACAAAAAACAAAAAACTGTCAACCAGAATTCTTTACCCAGCAAAAATATCTTTCAAAATGAGAGCAAAATAAAGATTTTTTTTTTCTCAGATTTACACAATGTGAATGAATGCAACCTCTACAAAAAATGCATTGAAGGAAACGTTGAAAATCTTCCAGGCTGAGTTCTGGATCTGCACAAAGAAATGACCAGAACGCCGGAAGTGGTAACTAGGCGGGTATGTATAGAAAACATTTTTCTTGTTCAACCTCTGAAAGAACAATATAACTCGGATAAGGAACCACTGCCTAAAAAACATCCAGAGCTCCCTGCATCCTGGAAGAAATTGTTATATGCTGCCTTGTCTAAATTCTGATGAGATAATTGCATGAAGCAAACCCCAGGGAAGCCATTAGCAAGTGAGCGTTTGCAGTCGTGTGGGAACGTGGATTCTACTTATGGCAGAAAATAATGCAGACATGTTTGGTACAAAATGCAGCCAGCACAGCTGACATGTGTGGCCCAGCTGGGTGGCAGTCAGGCCTGAATGCAAGGCTTATGGGGAGCAGAGCCTATTTCTGGCTCAGAGCACTGTGACAGTGAAGTGTCCTTCCGGTGGACAGCAGCAGTTCACAGTTGGGAAGAGGCCACGGCCTCCAGAGATCCCAAATGTCCTCTGGTGGGATTTTACTGGGATCTAGGGGACCCACCTAAGTTGGTTTTACTGGAGTGGTAGAGAGAAGTGGCAGGTAGTCCCTTCTTTTCTGTGTTCTTTCCTGTCACTCCTGCCCCACTCTCCTGGAATGCCAGTCCCAGAGCAGCCACCACTGACTCCCTCATGGTAAAAATCGCCTGCCTGCTCTCAGTCTTCATCTTCCTGCTGCTTCTGATGGTGCCTCTGTCTGAGACCCTCCTACCTTCCTGTGAAAGTGCGTTCCCAGGCCTCCCCTCACTTGCTCAGCCTTCTCCCGCTCTGCAATCTCCTGTGCTCCTTTCTGCTACTCTTCCCTCTTCTGAAAATGACTCCCAGATGACTCCCAAATGACTCCCTCCAGCCCCAGGGTTCAGGGCCACCTCGGCCTTGACTCACCAGCCACCCGTCGCCCTCTCTGTGCCCACGGTCTCCCTGACTCTCGCTTAGACCGTAGCCCTAATTGTCTGCCTACCCAGCTAGGCCTTCAGCTGCTGCCATGCAGTGAGTGACATGTGTCTCCTTCGTATCTGCCCGCTGCCCACAGGCCCTGGCACACATTCCAAAAAGCTCAGCCTTGCCAGGAATTCAGTTCTAAAATCAGCATGTAAGACACAGACTGCGAGTAGCCACGACTACCCTCCAATAATCCCTTATGTCACTCATAAAATACACATGGTTTTGTGAATTAAAAAAGGGCACAGTAAATTTACCTTGCCCATCTTGCTGTTCCTCTGGGAGCTACTTTGACAAAGTGGGAGAACTGGAACAGTCTCCCATGTGTGGCCTTATATTATCTCTGTCCCTCCTCCCTCTCACTGTGCCTTTTTTTTAAAATCCCACATATTGATTGGATTTCTGTAAGTAAAACTCATGTTGCAGTCATCACCCCCCTGTGAGGTGTGAGGAATGAACTCTTTCTCTTTCCCTTAGCTGCTTCTCTCCCTTGACTTCACCTTTCTGGTAGTGATAGCACCTCTCTGAAGCAGGCTGAAAACCGACTCCTCCTCCCTCACCCTCTCTTTCCGGTTTCCAGGTCCATTGTTCACTCTTCCTCCCTTTGTCTCCATCCTCACTGCCACCTACTAAGCCAGTCCTGACGCCTCCCATCTCCACTTCTCTGAGAGCCTCCTAACTGGCCGTGCTGGTCTGGCTGCAGTCCATGGTTCCCAATGCCCTCAGATGAACGTCTTTTCTGAGGCAGGAATTTAGTCCTATCACTCCCCCATTCAGAAGCCATCAATGGCTCCCCATTGGCCATTAACTCCAGCCCAGGTCCTCTGCAATCTAGTCACAAGCTGTCTCAGTCCTACCTCCCACTCCTCCCAGACAGGAACACTACAGTCCTCGCCTGTCCTCCAAACTCATCCACCTAGGTCACTTCCCTCCTCCTCGAATGTCCCCTACACAAACAGCTCCACTTGCTAAACCTAACCCAGCCTCAAATGGTAATGTCCCAAATGACCCCTTCTCCCCTCACCATTGTTCTTTCTTTGTACCACTTAACTCATTCTGCTGGATTGAGTACCTCAAAGAATGTGATGGGTCATAAATCTTTTTTCTTCATTCATTCATCATACATTACTGCACGGTCACATGGCAGGTGCTCAGCTAGGTGTGGAGGGGTGCAGGGAGACGGGGCCCTGGCACACACAGCACCCATGATCTGGCAGTGGAGTATGGCAACAGACAAGCCGTGAACCCCAAGAGGGGCTATAGGAGGAAAAGCAAAAGGGGTCCTCATCTAGACAGTGGTCAGAGAAAAGCATATTTCCAAATTAAGGAAGATGTAAACTGAGACCTAATGAAAGTAGCCAGGCAGAGGGAGGAAAGAAAGAATGTTCCAGATTGAAACTCCTCTATTTTCAGACAGGTGAAATCTGGTCCAGGTGGAAAGGAAAAACAAAAGTAAAAAAATGAAAAGTCTGAAAGTCAAAGAGGACATGGCTCATTAGAAGAATGAAAAGAAGAAATGAATCATGGCTGGAGCACATAGAACAGGGCAGGAGCAGGGATGGGGAGACCTGCGCGGCCCAGCCAGGCTATGGCCTTGCTTTGCGAGGTTTGTACACCAAGTGAAAGAGGCTGGGTTTGATGCCAAGAGAAGGGAGAGTTTTAAAGCAAGGGTGTCATGACTGTAGTTGCTTGTTGGAAATCAGAGGTAGTGGTGCAGATCTGGGTTGATGCAGAAACCAGATGACAGAAGACAAAGGCCTGGGTAATAGAGTGAAGAGGAAGATCTGGAGGCTACAGCTGATATGATCTGCTGATAACTGAACTCAGAGCCCAAATGAAGAAAAGGTCAGAGATGATCGCATCATGGCTGCTCAGCAAACACTTGTGGTATGAATGAATTTACAACCAATAAATGAATGAGAGTCATAGAAGAGTAAATGACTTTTGGAGATCCTATCCAAAGCAGAGCCATCCTCACAAGTAATATAGACCCCCCCCAAAAAAATAAAAAACAATTTATTGCTTTATACCCCAATTTTCAGACAATTTTTTTGGAGTCCAGTAATCTGGGAAAGAATTTCTAAATTTAAAATTTTTAAATTTAAAATTTCTAAATTTAGAAATTCTAAATTCCAAATGCTCCTGTATTTTCAGACAGGTGAAATCTGGTCAAGATAAATGTAGGGAATGCAAAGCAGCCCCTCGGATTGCTTTTGGTATTTCTGCTTTCCCAAATACTGCCTCCTGGAGTCTCTACCCAAGTGATGATTTCAATACCTCTCAACTTCCCAAACTCCTAAGCCTCTGAATCCCAGAATTTCCCACACTCTTGAAATGGTTCTCTCAACGACAATCCAAAATTGTTCAGAGGTTGTTTCATTTATTTGTCAGGTATTTACCCAGCACCTCCTACATGTCAGGTTATAACCCTGGGGTTGTAACCATGACAATAGACACAACCCATCCCTGAAGGAGTCATCAGTCACCTTGAGCATTTAAATTGGACAACGTATGTAAACGATTTTTTTTTTTTTTCTTCTTCCTTTACTCACAAGGAAGTCTCTTTGGATGTGTAGACACTGGTCTCAAATAACCAGAGGCCTCCCATCTGAAGTGCTGAAGAATGGGTGTGTTTTCATGATGTGATAGCACCACCTAGTGGTCCCCAAAAGTGGTAGCGATTGATCCAGGAAAAAATCCCACAGAGCTGTTTCTGGAAATGACTTTCTACCATTTCTCCAGAACTTTTCCTTTCTCTATTAAGATAATTTAGGCATTAACTCTCTAACACATAATAGGTGTTTAATAAACATTTGTTAACTAGATGCAAAAGCACTCTGGTACCTTAATGGCAACGGAAAGATAAAATTTAGAAAGTCTCTCTCAGATTCCTGGACTCCAAAAAACCTCTGCTCATTTCCATCTAAAAGCCAGGGACATTTCTGACCTTTATTTAGCAAATAGTTCCTTTAGGCACATTTGAATATACTTATTTTTTTTTAAACTCACTGTATGAAATCCTGACCCACCTCTCACCAAACCAGGGAGCTTTCTATAATTCAAAAACAAAGAGCAACCAGATGTGGTGATGCTTACCTGTAATCCCAGCATCTTAGAAGGCAGGAGGATTGCCAGTTCAAAGCCAGCCTCAGCAACTTGGAGAGGCTCTAAGCAACTCAGCAAGACCCTGTCTCTAAGTAAAACATAAAAAGGGCTGGGGATAGGGCCGGGGCTCAGTGATAGAGCACTTGCCTAGCATTTGTGAGGCATTGGGTTCGATTCTCAACACCACATAAAACTAAATAAACAAAATAAAGGCATTGTGTCCATCTACAACTAAAAATATTTTTTAAAGGGGGGGCCACTGGGGATGTTCAGTGGTTAAATCCCCAGTACAAAAAATAAAATAAAAAAGAGCGGAGTCTGTCATCCCCAGGGTTGTCGGGACTAATACCAAAGCAGGACTGTGGCTCTGCAAGGAGGAGAGTGTGGACCCAGGGCCCAGGATGTCTGAAGGGGCTTTCATTGCTTCCACATACAGCTCAACTGAACCAGGGGATGCTGGGAAATATGCTCAGAAAATCATGGTGACCCAGATCAAGTAGCCCTGCTTCTAGGAGGGATCACAAAGGGGCAAAGAACAAACGAAACTTACATCTAGACTCTCAGGAATATTAGCCTCCTAGGACAATATTTTAACAAGCAAAACTTTAAGTATTCTTGTGAGATTCAATATGGAAAGCAGATTCCCAACAATCCTGGCCGAGTGGTACCTCTGCTTCCTAAGGTCCAGAGCTGGGAAATGGCAGTTTACAGTTACCTGGCTCCTCCCCTCTCAGAACATTTGGAGGCAAAGGGGTTGGTGAGGGCTCCTCCCCCTCAGGCAATTCGATTCTTTTCTATATGGTCTCATTCTTCCTTTCTGCTCAGGGGTGTCCCAGTCTCAGCTTGCATTTTAAAGAGGGGAAGTGACAGAGGCATCAGAATATAGAGGACGCGGGGAGAGAGAGGACCCAGGTTCTAAGCCCATCCCCCCTTCTCTTGCTGGCCTTTGACTTTTGGCAAATTACTTAACCTCTCTAGCAGGGCCACCAGGTGCGGTGTAAAGGCTGCAGACGAACCCTAGGGGTGCTGTGTGACTTGTAATCATCAGAGATTTGTAGGATCATTGAATTTTTCAACATATGTTCATCAAGTGTCTTAAGGGGTGCATATTTTTCTATTTCACTCAAAGCCCTGGGCTTATCTACCATCAGCCCTTTGTTCTCTATGCTTCATCTATAAAATGGAGACAATCCACATCTATCTACAGAGCTGACCAAAGAACCAACCAAAATAGTGGCTGTAAAGAACGGAGAAAACTAACATGGAATGCAGGTTATGTTCCCGCAGATCTGTCTGTGATTATCCAACTTTGAGGAGTTAGCAGACAAAGGTAAAACAAGTTCC
Source organism: Glaucomys volans (assembly GCA_020662805.1). Lineage (NCBI taxonomy): Eukaryota > Metazoa > Chordata > Mammalia > Rodentia > Sciuridae > Glaucomys > Glaucomys volans. The sequence goes on along the minus strand of JAJEJO010052213.1, from coordinate 28,562 downwards.
AGGCTGCAAATGTTTTTCCATTTGAAAATAGAAGCAAAGACCAGTGTTCACATAGCAAATATCCTCTCACTCCATAAATATGTCATGATTCAAGAGGTGACTTTGTACTCATCAACAGGACTTAAAAGAATATTCCATTTTCTGAGAATTGTTCACCAAATAAAGTAATTGAGTTGGTTATAAACCAGTTAGACCTTCTTTTCTTGGGCTGTCTTCAGATAAATTAAGTAATAAAAGATAAGGCCCATCCTTGCCCCCTCTACTGACCCTAGATTCAGGTTTGTCCCTGTGGACAGGTATGAAGTAGGCTAAGGAGAGATGTTAAAAGTAGTCAATTTTTAAAAGTCAGCCCATAGAAATCATTCTACAATGTCATATACAGTCAAGAAATTATTTTCAGGAAAACAGCCCCATAACAACCTCTTTAATGCTTCTTGCCACTGATTCAGTTCAGTACAGTTCAGTCTAGTAACACAAATGATGTCATATAACTTTTATTTGTTTTGGAAAAGAGGAAGGAGTAGACCACAGATTTGGCTTTCTAATTTGGTCTATTTTGAGATAGTGTTTAATCTGTACTCCCTGTACAAATTGTACTTAGGGTAACCAAATATTGATGAGGGAAAGGTTTCTCTTTAGAGAAAGATCTCAGCCCAGTCCATAGTTCCACCTGTGACCTACAATGGGAGGAGCTTCACAGACCACTCTCCAGAGAAAGTGGTGAAATCACTTTCAACAAAAAGCATTTAAAATCTCTGGAGGGGACTCGGGGCATGCAATGGCAGGCTGCATGCAAACACAAGGCCTCAGTTCAATCCCCACATTGAAAAAAAAATCAAAATCAAAATAAATTCCCTGGAAATGGCTGAAAGGGTACGCAAGTGAAGAAACACTGGTCAAGAAAATCTACGGCCACATGTGGTGGAGCACATCTGTAATCCCAGGAACTCAGGAAGCTGAGGCAGGAGAATCACAAGTTCAAGCCAACCTGGGCAAATTAGCAAGATCCTATCTCAAAATTAAAAATAAAAAGGGCTGGGGATGTAGCTCAGTTGTAAAAGTGCCTCTGGGTTTAATCCCTAATACTGCAAAAGAAAAAAGATAATCCACAAAAATTCCATGAGAAGTATATGAACCAAGACCCGTGTTCTCTCTGTGCCCCCACCCACAGTGAGACAAACTACATTCCAGCTTGCTTCAGCCAAGAACACAGAGCTCTCGCTTCCCCAGCTCCAAGTCAGAGGGCTGTCTTTCCAGGAGGGACAGGATGTCAGCCCTTGTCAACCTTCCTCCAGCTACCTTTAGTCAAGACGAAGTTCTAGATAAGTTCAGCCACTACAAGTGGGGATCCTTGCTTCCTTGCAGCCCCCACTGTGTGAGGAGGCTCATCCCTGGGCACAGCACCACTGAGAACAGAACATGGACCTTAGACTGACCTTGTCCTGGCCCTAGGCAGGATTCCATGCTGAGGCAAAACAAGGAAACCTGTAACTCCTGCCCCCACCACCCATCCACCAAGCCCTCAACTCCTAACTCACAGATGTCACTCAGAGAGAAGCACACCATTGTCCCCACCCTTACCACCAGAGCCTTGACTGAGAAGTTTCCCCAGGTACAAATGTAGGCCAGAGAGCAAAGAAATCCAGAAACTCATAAGTAAGTGGAAATGAAACAACACACTCCTTTGTAACTAATGGGGGAAGAAATCATCAAAAGAGAAATGAGAATATAATTTGAGATAAATGAAGACATAGCATATCAAAATTTATAGGATACTACTATAGTTCAGGGAAACTTATAGCTGTAAATGTTAATGTTAAAAGAGAAGAAAGACCTGGAATCAACAACAAGACATTGGGGAAAGAGAACAAACACAGCCAAAAAAAGCAGAAAGAAGGAAATAAGAGACAAGAACAATATTAACAAAACAGAGATTTTTATTTGCTCTATTTATTTATACATAACAGTAGAGTACATTTCAATTCACTGTACACAAATTCATTTCTCTGGTTGTACACGATGTAGCCACATAGTTAGTGCAATCATACATGTATATAGGGTAATGATGTCTATGTCATTCCACCATCTTTTTCATCCCTGCCCCCTCCCCTCCCCTCATTCCCCTCTGCACAATCCAAAGTTCCTCCATTCTTCCCTTACCTGTCGCCCCATTATGTATCAGCATCCACTTATCAGAGAAAACATTTGACCTTTGGTTTTTGGGATTGGCTTATCTTGCTTAGCATGATATTCTCCAACTCCATCTATTTACCTGCAAATGCCATTATTTTATTCTTCTGAGTAATATTCCACTGTGTACATATCCCACAGTTTCTTTATCCATTCATCTATTGAAGGGCATCTAGGTTGGTTCCATAGTTTAGCTATTATGAATCGAGCTGCTATAAGCATTGATGTGGGTATAGGCCAAGGAGTGGAATAGCTGGGTCAAATGGTGGTTCCATTCCAAGTTTTCTAAGGAATCTCCATAATGCTTTTCAGAGTGGTTGCACCAATTTGCAATCCCACCAGCAATGTATGAGTGCACATTTTTCCCCACATCCTCGCCAACATTTATTGTTGCTTTATTCTTGATAAGTGCCATTCTAATTGGAGTGAGATGAAATCTTAGTTTTGATTTGCATTTCTCTAATTACTAGAGATGTTGAACATTTTTTCATGTATTTGCTGATACATTGTATATCTTCTTCTATGAAGTGTCTGCTCAGTTCCTTACCCCATTTGTTGATTAGGTTATTTGTATTTTTGGTGTTAAGATTTTTGAATTCTTTATAAATTCTGGAGATTAGTGCTCTATCTTTAGTGCGAATGGTAAAGATTTTCTCCCACTCTATAGGCTTTCTCTTCACATTATTTATTGTTTCCTTTGCTGAGAAAAAGATTTTTAGTTTGAATCCATCCCATTTATTGATTCTTGATTTTATTTCTTGCACTTTAGGAGTCTTGTTAAGAAAGTCTGGTCCTAAGCCAACATGATGAAGATTTGGGCCTACTTTTCCTTCTATTTGGTACAGGGTCAAAACAGAGAAATTTTAAGCAGAAAAAAAAATCAACGAAAATAAAAACTGCTTTTTTGAAAAGATTAACAATACTGACAAACTTTTACCTGTTCAACCAAGAAAAAAATGAGAAAAGACTCAAAGAATAGAAATAAAAAGATAACATTACTACTAATCCTACAGAAATAAAGGATTTTTAAAAATACTAAAAACAATTATATGCTTAAAAAATAATTTAGATGAAATGAACAAATTCCTAAAGAAACAAACCACAGAAATTGAGTTTCTGTAGAAATAGGCAATCTGATTGGAATTACAATAAAGAAACTGAATTGGCAATCAAAAAACTACCCACAAAGAAAAGCCCAGTCCCAGATTGTGTTACTGGTAAACTCTACCAGCATCTAAAGAATTAAATAACTTTCTTCCACAAACTCTTCCAAAAAATTGAAGAAATTGGAATACTCATTCTATGAGTCCCTGATACTAAAACCAAAGACATCACAAGAAAATTTACAGACCAATATCTCTTGTAATGTGGATATCAAACGCCCAGCAAACTGAATCTACCAACATATAAAAGTAAGTATACACCATGATCAAGTAAAATTTATCCCAGGATTACAGGTTGGTTTAACATCCCCAAATCAATTAATATAGTGTACTATTAACAGAATAAAAAACCAAAAACGTACGATCATCAAAATAGACAAAAAAAGCATTTACAAAATCCAGTGCCCTTTCATCATTAAAAACAAATAAAAAATCCTACAAACTAGGAATAGAAGTGAATTCAATCTAATGAAGACTTCTTTGAAAAACCCACAGCTGACACCATACTGCATGGTAATCCGCGTGGTAAAAGACTGGATGCTTCCTTCCTAAGATCAGGAATGAGACAAGGGCATCCACTCTCAACACTTCTATTCAACATTGTACCAGAGGGTCTAGGAAGAAAGAATAATATCTCTATTTGCAGATGACACATATAGAGAAAATCCTAAGATATGCACTTTAAAAAAAACACTTCAAACTAATAAACAAGTTTAACAAAGTTACAGAATCCAAGGTCAATATACAAAAGTCAAGGGTCATGGCCACTAAGATCAGAGAAGAGACCCACAGACATTATGAGCCTCCTGATCAAAATACACAATGACATTTGTGAAATAAAATAATTTCCAATAAAACCTGGATCAGGTTGAGACTCCCAATCTAAATAACAGTTTACAAAAGAATACAGAAACATGTTAAATACCACATGAGAATGAAGTCAGCAAAATCAAGGATGTGAAAAACTAAAAATAAAAGCACTCCTTTCTTTAACAAATGAATTCTAAGAGAAGAGAAAAAGAGAAAGAAGAAACTATAAATTTTTCCATGTGTTATTGGTGCATTATACTTACATATAATGGTTGGATTCATTGTTACAGATTCAGACATGCACAGGACGAAACAACAGAATTTGGCCAATATCATTCCCCAGTATTTCCCCTTTCTTTTCCTTCCTCCTTCCCCTGGTCCCTTTCCTCTACTCTACTGGTTTCCCTTCAATTTTTATGAGATGCCATCCCCATACACCTTTCTTTTCTTTTCCTCTCTACAAGGGAAACATATGACCCTTGATTTCCTGAGTTTGGCTTATTTTGTTTAACATAATATTCTCAACTTCCACCCATTTTCCTGCAAATGATAGACTGTTATTCGTTATGGCTGAATAAAATTCTGTTGTATACATATGCCACATTTTCTTTATCCATTCATTCATTAAGGAACATCTAGGCTGATTCTGTAATTCGGTTATTGTGAATACATGGGTATGCATGTATCACTGTAGTATTATGACTTTAATTCTTTAGCATAAATACTGAAGAGTGGTATAGCTGGGTCACATGGTATGAGGAACCTATAAATTAAGAGACATCAGAACATACCAGTCAAATGCAACTTATGGACCTTGTTCGTATTCTGATTTGAATGTACCAACTATAAAAATAAAAACTTTATAAGACAGGGAACTTTGGATGTAATTTGATTGTATTGAACAACTCATATTAATTTTTTGTTATGAAATAATTGTTTTTTTCATATTTTCAGTTGTTGATGATCTTTCATTTATATGCGGTGCTGAGAATTGAACCCAGCACAAGCACTCTACCACTGAGCCACAACCCCAGCCCAATTCTGATAATTGTTAATACTTTTCTTTTAGAGATGCATAGTGAAATATGTAAGGATAAAATTAACTTTTCTTCAAATAACCTAGTTCAGGGTGAGATTAAATAAGATTGGCTATAAACTGATAATTGTTATGGAATGGGCACATGGGAGCTCATTAATATTTATATATGTTTCCAATTTTCCTGATTTAAAAAAGAGCTGCCATCCCTGGGACCCACATTAATTTTTTATAGGAGGAAGCAGCAAGAAGAAAAGTCAGTCAATCTCCAATTAAACATAATGATAAACAAGCAAACGTCACTCTGGAGAATGAAGGAAGAGAGAAGTGGCATGCTGAAAGGACTCTAACCTGGCACTAGGTGTCCCAGATCCAAGGCACCAAGCTCTTCCACTTCCCCACTGATGACCTCAGTCAAGTCACATTCTCTCTCTGAGCCTCACTGACCTCACCTTTAAAATGCAACACAGGGCTGGGGGCACAGTTCAGTGGTAGAGTTCTTGCTTACAGTGTGTGAGGCCCTGAGTTTGATCCCCAACACCAAAAAATAAAAATAAATAAATTTTTTTAAAATTGCAGATAAGGTAATGAATTCTAAATAGTATCTAAATTTAGTATTCTAAATTCTCCTTCCTCAAAATTTCTCCCAGACAAAGATATGTGCAGGCCCAAACTGACCTATGGCAAGACTCAGAATAAGAATACAAAATCAAGTCTATTAGCCATTTCTAGACATTTAAAAATTATAGCTGGGCGCAGTGACGCACGCTTGTAATCCCAGCACTTGAGAGGCGGAGGCAGGAGGATAGCGAGTTCAAAGCCAGCCTCAGCAACTTAGCGAGGCCCTAAACAACTCAATGAGACCCTGTCTCTAAATAAAAATACAAAATAGGGTTGGGGATGTGGCTTAGTGGTGGAATGCCCCTGGGTTCAATCCCCAGTACCAAAAAATAAAAATAAAAATTATAAATCAAGGTAACAAATTGTAAAAGAAACATATTTTTAGGAGCTTGGTTTGGGGCTCAGTGGTAGAGCGCTTGCCAGGCAAGTGTGAGGCCCTGGGTTCGATCCTCAGCACCACATATAAATAAATAAATAAATAAATAAATAAATAAACAAACAAACATCCATTGACAACTAAAAAAATAAATAAATAAATAAATAAACATATTCTATCCTCCCACCTTAACCTTGACCCAAAAGGCCAGGTTCATTCATAATTCACAGATTCCTTGATGTTCAACATCAACCTGAAACACAGCATAAGAACCAACTGCAATCCATGGTCCACCCTGTCTTCTCATTCCAGTTCTCACCCATACTGGCAAGGGTCCCACAAGGAGGGACCCCAGTCCCCATGTCCAAACTGTAGACCCATCCCTCTTTAAACAGCCTCCTCTTAGTCCCCTCAAAACCAGCAGTGCTCACACAGACAGGACAGTCTACCCTTGGGAGAATGGACCCAGGAAAGACCCACACAGGCCACAGAAATAGGGGTGAGGTCATCTGGGCAGGGAATCTCAGGGTTCCAGTTTCAAAATTCAAGAAGAGATACAGTCTGCATGAGGAACCTGTGCTCATGCCCCTGCTGACTTCTCTCCCCATAAGGAGCAACGTGGCCAGGAAAAGGTCAGTGCAGGTCTTTCAAAAGCATGAGGACAGGTCAAGGGCCTTTCTTAATCACATTCCAGGTACCATGAACATGAGAGTTTCATTTTATTATTCTCTTTTCTTCTATGCAGCTTTTAAATTTTAGTATATATAAAAGTTTTTTAAGGACTGAAATGTGAAAAGAAAATCCTTTTAAAAACTGAGCTAAAGGACTTCTGAGACTCTGGGATTCTAAGTCTTTATGAGCATTATTGAAACTTCCCTGCAAAGTGAGCTTCTTAGAAACTGGAGTGATAAGCTCTTCCAGGTTAAGTCCAGTACCGTATACACCAGGACCCAGTGAATATTATTTAATAATGCTATGGACCCCATCTGCAAAAGAAACAATTTCCAGGGAATGTGAGGAAAATCTAGAAATACCATGGGGGTTTCCATAGACCAAATTCAGCTTCCTCAACTGGAAACCTTTCAGAATTTAAAATATATATATATATGAGTGACCCAGAAAACAGACACTAAGAAACATCATTTCCTTCCTCCCAGAAACAGAGAATGAGTCTTTGGATTGAGAAGCAGATGTGTTTAATCATTAAAATTATTCTGACCTAATGGAGAAGTTCCTACGTTTAAAACAGCTTCTCCTCCCTCACTTATTTTGGAGGCAACAGAATAAAGAATCTCAAAGCTCAGGCCCTGGTAAAGCCTCCAGAGAACAGAAGTCCCCTCTCCTTTCTACCCTATGTAAAAGGTTAGTGTCCTCAGGATACCAAACATCTTGCTCTGATAAGGCTGCTCCAAGTGATGCCTTCAACTTATGTCTGCAGAGGCTTTCCACTCTGTGCCCCGGAGGGCTGGTTCTTCTCATCCTCATCATCAGTGGACTTGGGCTTGGGGTCAAAGCTTACTCCAGTCATATGTCCTGATAGGTTCTCTCCGCTGGCAGCTGGAGCTTCCAGAACAGCCTCTCCGGGAGCACTAACATTCTTGTCAGTGGCTCCTGCCTCAGATGTTTCAGGATCTAAAAGAAGCAACAGCCATTAATTGCACCTGTAACCTTCTCACAAATAACTGTGTCAACTGGAGCACAGAAAAGAAAGGGTTGGGGTGTCTTTAGGACCTCTCTGAAGGATAAGGACTGTGTCCTCAAGGGGCCTAAGCCATTCCGATTAACACAGGTTCAGTTTTCCCTATCCTCAGTCACTTACTAAAGTTCCTCCACCCTAATAACTTACTTCCCATACTGGTGAGGAAATTCAGGTAGTTCTTCAAGTCATCCATCTTTAATCTCCTTATGGAATCCTAAAATTCATTGGGTAGGTATAAGGAAACATGAATCGAAATCTTAGGAAACTAAAAGGACTTTTCTAAAGGATTCTTTTCTTGAACAAGGGACCCACCTCCTAGGAATGAAGAGAAGTTTACACACATTCTTTGCCCCCTGGAATGACCAGATGAAGCCAGAACCCACTTCTCCCCATTCCCAGCAGTCAACTAAAAGGCAGACTACCTCCAAAGATGGCTGCCAGCAACTCCTCCCATCCCATATGAACATGCTATTTCTCCATCAAGGCACGCAGTCTCCTTCCACTCCTTTGAATCTGGGTTGGATCTCTGACTTCTTTGACCAATAAAAGGTGGCAGAAGTCACACCATTTTTGTTCCAGAGCCATCACTTACAAAAGTGATTTCTATGCTGTCAATAAGCTCAAACAATGGTAGAGCACTTTCCAGCATGCATGATTCTACTGCTGGCACCTAAATAAAATAAATAAATAAGGAGGAGGACGAAGGGAACAAGAGAAAAAGCAGCAAATCACTGTGGCTTATGCTTCAGGTTGGTTATACATCAACTGGGCCCTTGCACAGTTTGTTTCAAATTCACCCTTTTCAAAGTTGTTCCTTTTACCTCCATCTGCTGCTATTTCATGTCACTTTTCCAACCTAGCCAAGTTCTATGACCTAGTGACCACAAAGTCAATTCAATCTTCTTATTGGCATTTCATATCTCACTGTTGGGCTTCTAGTTGACCCCTAATCTATAAGTAACTCCCCATTCAAGACAAGAACAAACCTTGAATGGTGGCAGATGAAAGAGAGTTAGGCTTTCTGAAGTCCTTTTTTATTTTTTTCAATTGTTGATTCTTTTTTTAAATTGACACATAAAAAGTGTGCTTGTTTATGGGGTATCATATACTATTTCAATATGTGTACATTGTATAAGGCCTTATGAATTCTATTTGTGATTATATTTAACTAGGGCTGTAATAACTACATCTATTACAGAATTAGAGATAAAGAAAAATTGTGTGCTAAAAGACTCAGAATTCCTCCAGAAACCTAAGAGGTAGGTACCTACACACAATAGCAGCAAAAGAAACAGGAACCCTACCTTTCACAGTTTCTGAACACTCTTACTAGAATGTGATTCACCCTCATGTGACCTCCCTAACATGCCCACATTGGCTTCTAACAAACAAACCCCCAAATAAATAAAAATAAAAGGCTCTTGCTTTATGTGTCTTTTGCATTGGCTGTTTCCCTCAACTAGTCCCTGAATGCATCCATCCTTTCCTTTCTGAATCTCCCCTTCTCTAAACAAACATCTTCCAAGCTGCCAGCAGAGGTGTGTGCTAAAGATAGCCCTTCTGCTGGCTCCTAGCAGCTCTGCTTCTCACTGTAGCTGTACGCTGGAAGCCCTGGTGAGCTTTAAAAGACAGTGAGGCCTGGTTCCCAGCACCAGAAATTCTGATCTGTCTGGGGTGTAATCTGGGTGTTGAGAGTTTTATAAACTTACCAGTTGGTTTCAGTGTGAGATCACCGTGGAGCAACACTACCTAAAAGTACAAAGGCTAATGCCTCTGCAGCCTATGTAAGCCCTTACCCACCTCTTTGGCCTGATCTACCACTCTCCCTTAAATACTGCAGCCAGGTGAATTTCCAGATGTTCCCTGAGTAGCCATGCTCCTCCACGATGCCTTTGTACAAGCTCTTCCCACCTCCAGGAATTCTTTTTCATCTTGGGAAAACTCCCAACCCTATTCAAGATCCAATTCAAAAATCTCTTCTGGAAAGCCCTTTTCAACTCAATGAAGACAAATCACTGCTCTAAGAATAAGACTCAAAATGGTCACCCAAGAAAAACTGCTCCTATTGGAGGAATCAGGAAGGTGGGGCAGGGATGGGGGAGGTGGGAGGCACCAGAATGGAATTTAGGAGAGACCCAGTGATCATTCTGAATAGGATACTAACCTTGGTCAAGTTACCTCCCACCCTGGGCTTTAGTCCTGAGTCTTCTACCTCCCATGTGAAGCTTAGGAACCTTCTTGGATCTTCATGTTAGAGGACATCATTGGTATCAGAGAGTGCAGTGGGATGGGAAGTAAAGCAAGGGCAGCATCCTTCTCAGGAAACATCTCCCCTGAGCCTTCCAGTATCCCATGACTGGACAGTGAACTCTCATGATTAAACTGTTGTTTTCAAGTTAAAGTCAGCAATGGCCAGTCCGAGTAGGACAAAATAGTCTTACAAGGGGAGTCTTTCACCATCCCTCCCACTCTTTACTCCAGCTGAGAAATGTGAGAGAGACAGGGTTAACTGTATCCCTCAGGTCAGACAAGATAAAGGCTCTAAAAGGGGAGATACCCATTCTTGCCTCCAGCATGAACAGCATGGGGAAAGGGCCCATATGAGAACTGGCTACTGCCTTCTGGATGGGGCAACAAAGGTGCTGATTTCAACCTGAGGTTCCTGAATCATCCGGCTTGTGGGAAGAAGTAAGAGGGCCCTGGAGCTCCACTTCCTTAGGATTCTCCAGGAGCTCTTGTGAGGGACCCAGCTTTTCCCTGCCTTGTTGGTCAATGAATCCTCAAGGATTTTGTTAATAACCTGGGCTTGTGCCCAGTCTTGGTCCTCAAGCCACTGTCTTTTCTAGATAGGATCTAAGGAAAAAAATGACCGTAACTCATGCTCACAGTCATCTCTGGAATCCTCATGTGAAGCACACATCTGGAACAGCTTGCTTACTTATACATATTTGATGGAAGGATGATGTTTGGTAGTCCAGCCAGCCAGACTGAGCATTTCAAAAAGAATTCCAAGTGCCTAACAAAGGCAAGCCTCAAAATGACAGAAATGTGTTCACTTTCCTGCCCTCAACTATGTCCTGGGATTCCATCGCTCAACCAGGCACTTGTTCTCCTTACCATGGAGAAGATTAAGATCGATGGAAATGGAACACTTTTGTGGCGTTGTCTGGCTCGCTGGATCACTCGTAGTTTCCTTTTCAGCCTCCTGAAACCCATAAAGGAGGAGTTGAATTAGGACTTTGGGAAGTAAAAAAAAATTTCACAAAAGGAGTTGAAAAGAAGGAACTTAATACCTCCAACCAGAAAGGAATATTATATTCACAACCAGAAAGAGGACCAGCAGAACCCCTCCTCTCAGACATTCCCTCCCAGTCCAGCTTGCACACGCTTCTCCGGGCCCAGCCCGTCCCAGTGCTTCCCTCACTGCCACCCTACCTGTTTCTCAGTTGGGTTTTTCCCCTTCCTCTGCTGCTTCCGCTGCTTCCTGTTACCTGGTGACCAGACAACCACAACGTTCCTCACCAATAGTCGCCAGCCTCCTGCTAACTATCTGCTATGACCTCCCCCAACTACAGTGACTACCTCCTCCTCTGGACAGCTCCTTCCTGAAAATGGAGTTTCCTGAGTTCTACACGTAACCCCATGTGACTGTTAGAACAAACATAACTGAATTGGGACCAAGTTAGAGTAATAGAAATGTGGAACAAGGGGGTAGCAGATCCTGGAAATCCAGCAGTAGGGAAAAATTCACCTTCTCTCTCCAGGTCACTACGTAATTTCTTCAAATGTTCAGGATGTCGCAATGTTGGTGTCTAAAGGAAGAAGAAAAAGAAAAGCTCTTCTGTGGTTCCTTCCCTTTCCCCCAGTGCATTTTTTCATCTAGTCAACAAGCACATTTGGGAACCTAGCGTTCGGTGGCACAGCATGCGGGCGGGTGGAGGAAGGGAAAGGTGCCCTCCCCAACACTGCTGTCCATCGACGGAGAACCCAGACTTCTGGGACAAGCATGCAGAGAGAAAGGGCAGCAGAAAGTAGGAATAGAAGAGGGAGGGCTCTGGATTTTCATGCAGGCCCCTCCTCCTGGGGCACTGTGGCTCATACTTGCAAGGTGAGGCGGTGTATAGTCAGAAACATCTTAGAAGAAAGCGCACTGTCAGGTCGGTTCTTTTCCAGGGGAAGGTTCTTTTTCATCATGGCCAATTGGATCTTCATCTCCTGAGAAGGCATGTCTTTCCCTCCATCGGATAAAAGGCTGAAGGGGAAAAGACAGTCAGACAGTCAACAGTGGCTCCTCCCAGTCTGTGCAGCTGAGGAGAAAGAGTGTAATCCAAATCCAAAGACATTTCCACTTTGGTTCTGGAAAGGTCTGTGCCAACAGGGACTCATTTAGTAACACCTTTCAGATGCTTCTACGATAACCACAGCTGTGTTTATTAAGAATTTACTCTATGTCAGGCTCATACGCATTATGCCACTGAATTCTCACAACACCCTGAAGACAAGTATTATTATTCCCATTTTGTATACAAAGAAAACAAAGCTGAAAGAGACAAAATAAATTACCAAAATTTACCAAGTCAGTTTCCATACAAATTCAAAGGCTGTCACACTCCAAACCACATATACCATTCTGTCTCCCACTTATCCACAATTCATCCATAAAAAGAAGAGAGCCTCGGACTGCCTCCTGTGGGGGTTTAAATGAGAGTGAGGTAATGAACTTAGCCCAAGGGTTGGCAGATGGCAGGTGTGTGGTAAATGGTGGTGGTTGATTACTGGCATTGCTGCCTGTTGATGAATCCAATCATTCGGGACACAAACAGGAGAACACTTTGCTCCCTGTCCTACTCAGAAAGAGCACACTGCTTAGGCCCTGCTCAGCTTCAGGACAAGCAGAGACTCTGTCGGGTCTCCGTGACACTCACTCCCTTAGTAGATCCTGAGGCAGCATGGCAACTTGGGTCCAGCCAGTTGTGAATTGCTCAAAACAGCGTATTGGGGAAGAGGGAGGCACAATCGGAACATCTGGAGATCTTGACTGCATCCCTGCATGCTGCCTCTCAGAGTGATCCGGAGATAACTTGTTTTCCTAGAAGAGAAAAAACAGAAGGAACTCTCTAAAGCACTCTCTTTGAGCCCATTTCTTCCCATCAATATTCCACCCTGACATGGGAAACTCCTTGTTTCCAGTCCCATTCTAGCCATTCCCACCTCCTCTCCACCATGAGGGTCACTCCATTTTCCCCTCCTAGGCTCCTAAGCCTATTATTGCATTTGGTTCATACAGGGATTAATTGTTTGGGTTGTTTGGTTTTCCAAAGAAGTCATTAATTTACTCATTCAAAAACAAACAAGTAAGTATTGTCTAGTTATGACCAGGCACAGGGCCAGGGATGGGAAGTCAACAATGAGTGAAACTTACCAAAACATTACTCTCATAGATACAGTAATCTATGACTCTGTGACTTGTTCAAGGTCACATTTGTCCATAAATGAGAGAATTAGAATTGGAAGGCCAGGTCTTTTAACTCCTGGACCACTGGAATTTTATTCCATCACACCAGGGATTAGTTTTTAACTAACCAATAAGTTCCCCTGACTACCCAACAGATCCTCCTGTCACCTATTTAAGGAGCTCTTTCACTTCCCTATAAGGAGCACTCAGGGAAAGAAGTCTGAAGAGGCTTGGCAATTATCCCTAAAGAAAGGTTTTCTTCTCAAGATTCTGTTCATTTAGAGAGAAAACAGGGGTTGAGGGTGGGGGAGACCAGAAAAGAAGACAAAGATAAACTATACAGAGTAATGTCATAAAGCTCTGGACAAGGGGCTGGAGTTGTGGCTCAGTGGTAGAGTGCCTGCCTGGCATGTGTGAGGCTCTGGGTTCGAAACTCAGCACCACATATAAATAAATAAATAAAAATAAAGATTCGTTGACAACTAAAAAAAAAAATTTTTTTAAATAAATAAATAAATAAAGGTCTAGGCAAAACATCAAACTCACCATAGCCAATTTCTTTCTTTTCTTCTTCTCATACTCATTGGGAAAAGCATGTGTCTTCTCAGCTAAGCTTGAAGTAAGAACACAACTTATTCTCAGACATCTTAAACAGAAGCACCCAGGTCACTACGAATAATGAAAATTCCTACCTCTCTAGTTAGTACTCAAAGATGGCTGGTTGGGAGCCCAGTAGTACCTGTTGCTAAAAAGATTCCTCAGGCACACATCTAAATTAGGTCCCCAACATTCCCTCAGTTAACCTAGTAATTTACTTTCATAGCCTGAATATAAAGTAGAAATTATTACTTAGGTGTGGTTATGTTTGTGATGTCTGACTTCTCCATATGGCTCAAGGAGGACAGGGGCCGATTCTCCACTGGATCCTCACTGCTCAGCACAGAGGAGGTACTCAAGAAGTATTTCTTGCTCTATCCTTTTCCTCCTTCTTGCCTGGGAAATGGATATGCCAGCTGGAACTCCCATGGCCAAATCAGACCTTAAAAGGTACCTATGAAGCCTCTTGGAAGACAGAAGCCATGGGGTGACCCAGAAGCTAGAAGGAACCCTGGTTTCTGACTGTCTCGTGGAGCTAGCATATGAGCCCTGTATTTCAGGGCCTGAGGTGTGGCTCAATGGTAGAGTGCCTGTCCAGCATGCATAAGGCTTGATCCCAGCACCAAAAAAGAAGAAAGGAAAGGAACTAATTCAAACAACCACTTAAGAACCCGAAAGCCTCAGAGATCACAAAAGAAAAATCAAACATAGGCCCATGATTGTCAACACGAGCAAGTCTTTGAACCTTTCCCAAATGATCTCTGTCACTCTCTGCTTTGTATACAAGTCCTATATACTGTTCATTTTGCACCACTGTCCTAGACCTTAGGATGGAGATCAGAGGTCCCTATGCTTCACTGTTTTTTTCTTTTTTTTGGAACCAGGGATTGAACTCAGGGGCACTTGGCCACTGAGTCACTTCCCCAGCCCTCTTTTATATTCTATTTAGAGACAGGGTCTCACTGAGTTGCTTAGGGCCTCACTAAATTGCTGAGGCTGGCTTTGAACTTGTGATCCTCCTGCCTCAGCCTCCCGTGTCACTGGGATTACAGGCATGTGCCACCGCGCCCGGCTTCACTGTTTATTTTACTAGTTTCTGAGAGTTAATAAGAAAAACTAATAGAAAACATTTTAATCTTTAATCAAAGCACACAAACTGGACCCTATATTGTATGCTATTTACTGCCAAGTAGAATTTGATATAGAGAAGCTTCACAGCATGAATCTCAAGGTGCATAAAACAACTCCAGTGTAGTAAGAGGCAGAAGCAGGAGACCACAATCACCTTCTCTGCTTGTTCTCCCACTACTTGCAATGAAGTAGCTAAAAGGGAAATCACAAAAGGAGGCCTGCCGAGGACTGCAGGGATTTGCAGAACATAAATATCAAAGGCCCCCAAGTTCTAACACGATACTCACCTCACCTTCTTCTCTGGTTCTGGAATCCAGATTACAACCATATTTCTAACATCTTCAGGGCAAGGAAGTTTGGTCTTATTCAAATTTAACACTGGAAGCTAAAAAAAAAGGATATAAAGGCCATGTAGGTGTGAGTTGCCAGGCTCCTGCTGGTATTTGGTAGCAGACTAAGAGCTGAATTGCCAGGCTAACCAAAAAGTTCTGTGGGCCAGAAGATGATAAAAAGACATTTCCCATTCCACAAATAGCTTCATAATATTCTTCAGCAGGACAAACTACTTCACCAGGTATCATACAAATCCTCTGCCAAGAGTAAGCATCTTTAAATGAATAATCTCCCTGCTTCCCTGTGACAGTAGAGTAGAAGTCAGCAACTTCCAACCCCATCCCACTTGAGGGCACCTAGGGGTTTACTTAGGGGAACACTACTCACTCTTCCCACCCCACTCCAAAGACTGAGAACCCCTGCAGATAGGACCATCAGCATTTGGGGATCAGGGAGAGAACTAATGCACACAGAACCAAATTTTCTACTTTTATTTATACCTGTTTACAATTATAGGCATCTACATAAAAGTCAAAATGTTAAGTCTTCTCACATCTAGTTATTTAGGATCCTACAACACTGGGGCTCAAGGAAACCTTATAAATCATTTGATCCCTACTCCTTCAAAGATATATACTCCCTCAAAAAAAAATTAAAAATACAGTTGCCCTGAGAAAAGGAACTAATTTGCTTAAAAAAAAAAAGAGAGAGAGAGAGAATTCTTTTCATTATAAGCTCTTTAATGCATTTTGAAATTAGAATGATGTTCATGTATATCTATTCAGACAATTAATTTAGAAATAATTAAACCTAACTCTCTTATTCTAAAGAGGTTAAAGAGGCAAAGTGATCTGTCCATTCAAACCCATCTACCATCTCTGAGTCCCTTACATTAGCCAGCACAAGATACTGAACAGGGACACATCTCATGAAAAAAAACTAAATAAAAGGCATCCAGGAACTGGAATTGTGGCTCAGTGGTAGTTTGCCTAGCATGTGTGAGGCACTGGGTTCAATTCTCAGCACCACATATAAATAAATAAATTAAAGGTTCATCAATAACTAAAAAAAAAAAAAAAAAAAAAAAAGTTTAAAGGCATCCAGTAGGACCCTAAACTGCAGGCAAGTAGGAGGAGTTTTCTTCCTAAAATTACCTAATTTTACAATAATTTATCTCTAACTAGCCACCTGCTTTAGCAACTCACTTCCCATCTGGGCTTTAGTTTCCTTATCTGTAAGATGCATGAGGCAGGCCATATTGTTTTTTAAACTACAACTGCAATTATTCATAGGTCATGAACTCAAATTTTGTTAATCAAGGCCCAAATTGTTTAACAATAAAATAAAATAGAAAACAAAATATCAGAGCTCCCACATACACATCTAGAGTAAGAATTATTCCAGGATACTTTCATTGTAAAATTTATTTCTTACCACGTATTATACTTTTAAAGGTTTGAAAATCATCAGACTAGATGACCTTAAGGCCCATTTTAGGTCTGACAATCTAACGTTCTAACAACCCTGACGATGAGATGCCAATGTTCACGTTAGAAGCTGAACCTGTGCAGGATGGAGACAGAAAATTCTCACCTACACCAAACCGCCACATGTCAATCCCACTTGTGCCTGGGATTCCTGAAGACAACATAGCATATAGAGTCATTAGCACTGAGCCCAGCATATAAGAAGGGCCCCAAACAAGACAGCTATTACCATTATTATTATTGAGATACAATCATCCTGAAAAATAATGTTAACAGCAATAAAATATTCCCACTGGTAAAAAGAAAATTTTGAGGAAGCACCATTTTAGTTTGTACTTACTTTGGAAGATCTCTTGGCATAGCTGATTGACTTTTTGTCAGGTAAACATTTCTGAGGCCTAAAAAATTAGAGTTTCAAACATGAAACAGAGACACAAAAGACATTGGAATGATACAGTTAGGGCTATCAGAGAAATTCTTCTACTTATGAAAAACCTGGGGCTTAATACTAACCAAATGAATGTAGGGACTCCTAACAGACATTGCATACTGCTAATACTTCAATAATTTGTTGCATAAAACTAAATTCATAGCCTGTGTCTCTCACACTCTCCAGTTAGAGAAATAAGGGCATCACCTTCAACAGAAGTGTATTAAGTACATTTGATGACACTGTTTAAAATATGTTAAACAAAATGTGATATATATATATATACACACAATAGAATATTATTCATCTTTGAAAAGTAATGAAATTCTAGGCCAAATATGGTGGCATATCATGTCTGTAATTCAAGCTATCCAGGAGGTTAAGGAGAAGGATCACTTGTTCAAGGCTAGCCTCAAGAACCTAGCAAGATCCTGCCTCAAAATAAAAAATTAAAAAGACTGGGTGGTGTATCCTTGGGTTCAATCCCTAGTACCACCAAAAAACAGAAAAAAGTATTGAAGTTCTGATGCATGCTACAATATAAATGAACCTTGAAAACACTACCAAGTGAAACAAGACAAATACAAAAAGACAGATATTGTATGATTCCACTTACATGAGCTACCTAGAAAAAGCAAATCCAAAGAGACAGACTATAATAGAGATTACCTGGCTGGAAGGAAGAGGCAATGTAGAGCTATTGTTTGATGGATGACATTTCTATTCTAGGGAAAACTACTCCACTCAGAGGAAGGAGCAGGTCTGTGAGCCCTGGGGCAGGCAGTGTGGAGTATTTGAGGAACAGAAACAGTAGTGTGGCTGGAACCTACTGAACAAGGAAGGGAGAAACATGAGACAAGGTCCATTAGGAAGACAGGATCTCACAAGGCCATACAGGCCACAGCAGGTTCTTAATGGAGCAGTCTTCATTAAGAAGAGGGCTCTAAAGTTGGATAGATTACATGAGCAAATGTCAGTTGCAGAAAAGCACAATTAGAAAATCAGTATGGCTCAGAGGCAGAGTTGATGACAGAGGACTTCTATTCTTCTATGACTGGAAGAATCAGATAGCAAAGAGGCTCCACAATGGGCAGGTTTGGATCTATTCTACAGGAAACAAAGGGGAACTGTGAACAAGATGAGTCAGAGGTCTCAGTCCATGGTTGTCTGGTTCCATTGCTCCAGGCCTATGGTGAGGCAGAACATCATGGTGGAAGGATATGGTAAAGCCAAGCGGCTCACCTCATGGCAGCCAGAAGTAGAGAAAGGAAAGGAGATGGAGACAAGATATAGTTCCCTGGGGCACACCCCCAATGAACCACTCCCTTTGACTAGATCCCACCTCCCACAGTTTCCCCCACCTCCCAATAGTCCATTCAGTCATGAATCTACCAATGGATTAATCCACTGCTAAGGTTCTAGCTCTCTGTTCCAATTACTTTCCCAAAGCCCTACCTCTGAACACTGCTACAATGAGGGCCAAGCCTTCAACCTCTGAGTCTTTGGGGGATATTCCTTATCCAACCATAACACAAGGAACTGTGTTCCTCATCCTAAACTGACTGGATGAGGCCACTCTCTTCCAGCACACTGCACACCTGGGCATGGCAGGGAGGAAGTGAGTTGTGTGTCTGTGTGTGGATGTGAAACACACTTCAGGTCCTGGCTGGAAGATGCTGCCTTTTCCCCAAGGTTCAAGTCTTAGAGAACCTGAAAATAGTCTGACCCTGTCCTATTTCATCTTTAGCCTAAGAAAAATCAACAGGGACTGCTAACATGGAACAGGAGAAAAGAAATCACTGTAAGTGCCAACACTGGTGCTTGGATTCCTGGCAATAGAGTCTTTGAATTTTAAAAGTTTATTTTTTTCCACAGATACTTGTTTCTTGGTTTCATATATCAGCAAGATTGGGTGCCTAGATTTTGTAGGTGAGCCCAAAAGAAAGGCTACTTTTTCTTTCTCTAGGAGCTTATCAAAAGTTCCATACCTAAAAGTAAAAAGTAAGAACAATAATATGTGTGAACACCATTTCCTGATGACCTACAGAAGCTGAACTGTGTCCCCCAAGTTTTATCTGTTTAAGTGTGATTATATGAATGTGATTATACTTGGAGGGAGGGTCTTTAAAAAGATGAGTCCAGTCATGATGGCCCACCCCTGTAATCTGGGAATTTGGGAGGCTGAAGCAGGAAAACTGCAAGTTTAAGGCCAACCTCAGCAACTTAGCAAGGCCCTAAGCAATTTGGCAAGACTCTGTTTCAAAATTAAAAATAAAAAGGACTGGGGATGCAATTCAATGGTTAAGCACCCCAGAGTTTGATCTCTGGTGACAACAACAAAAAAAAGATAATGAAGGTCAACATGGTCACATGGGTGAGCCCTAATTCAATCTCACTGTTGTGGTTATATAACAAAATTAGGACACACACACCCACATAGGGAAACCACTGAAGACCCAGAAGACAGCCATCTACAAGCTAAGAAAAAAGGTCTCAAAAGAAACCAACCCTAACTGGGCAGGGAGGCACACACCTGTATTCCCAGTGGTATGTGAGGCTGAGGCAGGAGGATCTTGAGTTCAAAGATGTGACTCAGTGGTTGAGTGACCCTGAGTTCAATCCCCAGTACGTCCCTCTCAAAAACAAAACAAAACAAAACCCTGCTAACACCTTGATCTCAAACTTCCAAACTCCAGAACTGTGAAAAAAATCAATTCATTGTTTAAGCCACACAGTTTGTGGTACTTTGTAATGACGTACAAACCAATACAGCCACAAATTTACCAACTCCTAAAACACAAGCAAAAATACTCTTTATTTCCCATCACCTACTCACCACTTCTCTAACTGAATTAATACCTCCTTTTTAATCCAGCTTTCTCAAAACCTACTACAAGGGCAAGGGAAATCACAACCTAGAATTTCTTTTCTGTGCTGAGGACTGAACCCAGTACCTTGTACATGCTAGGCAAGAACTTTCTGAGCTACATCCCCACAATCTAGAATTTTGAGACAATGGTTGGTTAAAGGAAGAATCCATGATAATTTACCTCCCTTGGAATTTGGCATCAACCTTTGAACCCTGAGACAATAAAGAATGAGCCTTGGTGAAGGAAAATTCTGACAATTGTTGATGAACAAGTCTCTTGGCCAGGAAGCAGGAATCTGAGATGTTTACAATGGTGAGCACTGGGGGTTTCTCTGAGAAAGCAGACCAGAAGAAAAATGTAACAAGTTGACTGGAGAAAGGGAGTCAAACATTAACCCTTTAAGGACCTCTTCAGGAAAAAGACAGATTAGCTAATTCACCTTCAATATTCAGAGTTTTGCAGGGTGAGCCCAGGATTCGAGGATGGCCCCTCTCAATCCTGCGGAGAGCTGCCCAGCATTGTGGATGCTGACAAATAGCCATGTTGCAGGTGGTTTCATCCCATTGACTCTCATCTGGCCAGTCCATAGCTTAGGACAAGGACTAATCCTGCAGCTTTTAGCCCACTAGATAATCAACAACCACATGATTAGGGAGTATTACACATTAATCATGTACTCGATCTTAATTTGGATTCAAACCATAAAATATTTCT
>JAJEJO010052211.1:1067656-1145023 GCA_020662805.1 Glaucomys volans | reverse complement strand
ATTTCTAGGTCCTTGATCCACTTTGAGTTGAGTTTTGTACAGGGTGAGAGATATGGGTTTAGTTTCATTTTGCTGCATATGGATTTCCAGTTTTCCCAGCACCATTTGTTGAAGAGGCTGTCTTTTCTCCATTGCATGTTTTTGCCTCCTTTGTCAAGTATGAGATACCTGTACTTATTTGGGTTTGTCTCTGTGTCCTCTATTCTGTACCATTGATCTACCTGTCTATTTTGGTACCAATACCATGTTGTTTTTGTTACTATTGCTCTGTAGTATAGTTGAAGATTAGAATGTCTTTTATTAAGAATACAGGCAACAACAGGTGTTGGCAAGGATGTGGGGAAAAGGGTACACTCATACATTGCTGGTGGGAGTGCAAGATGGTGCAGCCACTCTGGAAAGCAGTGTGGAGATTCCTTAGAAAACTTGGAATGGATCCACCATTTGACCCAGTTATCCCACTCCTTGGCCTATACCCAAAGGACTTAAAATCAGATTACTACAGTGATGCAGCCACATCAATGTTCATAGCTGCTCAATTCACAATAGCTAGATTGTGGAACCAACCTAGATGCCCTTCAATAGATGAATGGCTAAAGAAACTGTGGTATATATACACAATGGAATATTACTCAGCCATAAAGAATAATAAAATTATGGCATTTGTAGGTAAATGGATGATGTTGGAGACTGTTATGCTAAGTGAGATCAGCCAATCCCAAAAATCCAAAGGCTGAATGGTCTCTCTGATAAATGAATGATGATGCATAATGCGGAGGGGAAGGGTGGCAAGAATGGAGGAAGGATAGATAGCATAGAGGGAAGGGAGGGGTGGGGTCGGGGTGGGGGGGTAAGAATATTAACGGAATGTGTCACAGACATCATTGCCCTGTGTACATGTATGAATGCACAGATGGTGTGACTCTACTTTGTGTACAACCAGAGAAACAATAGCTGTACTCCATTTGTGCTCAATGAATCAATAAGCAAAAAAAAAAAAAAAAAAAAAAAAAAAGATATCCTGCTGGTGGTGTGAAGAGAGATTGCTATACTGAACATAGTCTGAAAGGAACATGGAGGTATTATTCCCTGTGACTTTGAAGTAATCCAGGCTCACAAAAAAACACCTTGGATTTGTCTAAGATTTTGACCAAGAGGGATCTCTTGTAGGATGAAGTGATCCCTTAAGAACAAGTTGGAGGTATATCACTGGATATCCTGGGGAGGTAGAAAGTGTAATAAACTAGAGGTAAATGTGATCATCCAAGTCAAGGGAACATTAGGGATGTGTGTGTGTGTGTGTGTGTGCAGAAGGTTTTAAAAACTCAACAAAATGCCCCAAAAGGGAATCACCTTCACCATGACCTCAATATATGAGCCTTTTTTCCAGAGATGTAGCAATCAGACAGCAGAACAACCAAAAATTGGAACTGGGCAATGATCAATCAGAATGGCTTCTACAAGTTTTATGAGAGCAGTGTGTATCAAACAAGTATCACCTTTGTTGGTGATAATATTAGTCAGCTAAGAACTTTTCCGCTGCTTTCCCTCCTCCAGGTTTAACCCAGATGGACCTGAGGCAGGATAACAGATGGGCTATATCAACTCTAGGGCCAGGCCACACTGTATCTCTGCTGGGAGAGGAAAGAAGGCACATTTCAAAGGCAGATGAACATTGGGAATTTCATATTGGACTGGATATTTATTACCTGAACTTCCGAGCACTATAGAAATTAAAATATCTACATTACCTAACACTAACCAAAAATGTCATAACCCTTGACCTAGATTTCATCTAAGTAGAGGAGAAAGAACTGGTTCCATAGAAATGGGTTTGAACAAGCATTGGGTTGGGAGTGCTCATTCAGTGGACAGTTACAGTTACATAATGTTTAGGTGACAGATCTGATGTTTTCAAATTTCTTTTCAGCCACAGAAGTCATTTTTCAAAGAAAACCTGATGCAAAACTCAATGTGTAAAATAGATTATCTCAGCGTTGCTCGTGTTGGAAGAGGATGGAGAGGAGAAGTACAGGTGTTTGCTAGACCCCTAAGTGTGCTGAAGGATAATTTAAAAGCCAACCCGAGATAATGACTTCAACAGATAAGGCTTTGAATTTATAATTATATTGGATTTTTTTTCCTCCTTTGAGAGATAAGAATTCAATAGTTCCAAAAATTTTTCTAATGAAACTTGTTAATGAGTCCTCAAAGCACTTCTTGAAAGCTGTTGCTCTTCATATTTCATGTATAAAAATGATTGTTATGTCACTGGGGCAATGCTCAAGTACCTGGAGGAGCACATGCCTTCTCGCTAAGATTTGTAGCTGCATGTGTTAACCCAAATATGTTGGCTCTATGCGGGTGCTTGAGCATTCATTCAAACAACCCATTTTTACCCTGTACAGTTTTAAGTCTTCAGAGATCATTCCATACAACTAAGATATGAGGAAATCAGAGCCAAAATGAATGGATAGAATATCATTCAGCAGTAAAAAAATAGCAATCTATCTACTGATAGAGACATATACCTACCTGGATGGGTCTGGAGGGAATGATGCACAGTGAAAGATTCAACTTCTAAAACCATTTACTGTGTGATCCCATTTATGTACTGTTTTTGAAATCACAAAACTATAGAGATGAAGAACATATTAGTGGTTGTCAAGGTGAAGGAGAGAGATTACTAGGGCTCTAAAGGAATAGCATGAAGGAGTCTTATAATGAAATTATTCTGCGCCTTGGTTATTGTGGTTATTCTACAAATCTACCTGTCTAATAATATTTCATAGAATACATACACATGCACACAAATGAATACATGTAACAATAGTGAAATTAGAAGATGGTGGATGAATTGTTTCAATGTCAACTTTCTGGTTGTGATATTGTACTAGAGTTAAACAAGATGCTACCATGGGGAAACTGGATGAAGAGTACATTATTATTTCTTGTAACTGCATGTGAATATACAATTATCCACAAATTAGAATAGAAAAATAGTAGAATGTGGTTACAGTAACTAGATTGCCATTTACTTTTGTATCCCTTATACTTTGAATATTTTCATTAACAGAGGATATTGACTTGTTAAAAAAAAAGATAAATCAGCAATAATATAGGAATATTTTATATTGAGAGGGAGAGTGGAATCACATTTCCTGGTCTCAGATTTAAAAGACAAAGGAAGAAAGAAAGACAGAAAGAAAGGAAGGAAGGAAGGAAAGAAGGAAGGAAGGAAGGAAGGAAGGAAGGAAGGAAGGAAGGAAGGAAGGAAGAAAATTGAATAGATAATATTACCTGTTGAAAGAGGATTCTTTAATTTATGACATGATTCACAATTACATGTGAAATCTTACAGATTTTTAGATTTACAAAAAAAACATTTTGAACAAGCTGTGAAACATAACATTAGCAGAAGCACCAATTCATCAATTCTTATGAGGTTTCTGTTATGCAAACATTTTTTCAATTCCCCCATACAGCCCTTTCTGCTAGCAATATGATATGATTTAAAAATACAGACCTGACAATTAGGACAATTGGTCCTAATTCTGTCTTTGTCACCTATCAGCTCAGTAACTACAAACCAGTTAATATTCAATTTCCTCATTCGTAGAACAGAGATAAAATTTCTCCTATGTCTATTTCATATTGTGGTAAAAAAGAATTAAAATAAAAGACATGTAACAGAGAACATAGGGAATGATGATGCAAACATATCACACTATCTAGTAAATGTAGAAATGGGATATGATTGGTCTGGTGATTTACAGCTGACATTGCAACCCCACAACTGAGCTGCTTTAAGCAGAGCTTCAACTGTAGTGTGCCAGGTTTTATGGTTAGTGGTATGGTCGCCTTGTGTCAAGCAGCTCACAGCAGGAAAACAATTGAGGGCCTACATTTAGAAACCTTCTTTTAATCACACTAGATACTCCTGTTGCTTTTCATTCAATATAGAGCTTAAGATTACATGCCATCACCATATTTGATTTGACTTGCAAATAAATTATTCATTTTCTTAGAGTTGTCCCTAACGTTACTGGTGTGTCTATTATTGGACATCACTCCAGCAAGGTAATTTAACCAAACTTTGTTCCATTTCATGAAAGCATTTAAAGAGACAGGCAACTTATTTTTAAAAAAGTGTTTTAGTTCATTCAACACATATTTGAAGTTTGACCATGTACTAGAAACTGTGCTGGGGCAAGACATACACTGGGAACAAGATTGAAGTGATTATCATCCTCTTGAAGCTTACATTCTTGCACAAACAGGCTGAATGCAAAGAAATATGCAGAAGTGTATTTTTTTTTGCATGTGCATTTTCCATCACATTAAAATATTAAGAACACTTTTTATAGTATTTTTCTGTATCTCACAAGTAGCATCATAAATGTTCTGTTCTATGATACTCATTTTAAATATTAATTGTATGTGAAGAAACAAAACTGTATTTTTGAAATATAAAACTATGATTTTACAAAGAAAATAAACATGGCTAATATTTTTTCAAGAATTTAAAATCTTTGAAACATGTCATTTCCTTCCCTATCAAAAGATAAGAACAGTATGGCAAATGTGATAGAACTTAGAGTAGAGACTTACAGTGCAAGAGGCATCATTTCCCATGCTTATGTTCATCCATGTGATTTAATCTAATAATAAGATATTAGCAAACATGACACAAGGTATCTTCAATATCATGTGTCATTGTGTTATTGGGCTGGCTCTGTTCTACCTCTGCCATCACTATAGGGTCATGCTCAGGTCAACATAACTGGAGAGACATCTGGAACAGGAATGCCCCAGCTAAGCTTTTCTAACCACACCCACACAAGAAGAGAGAGCCTTAGACAATCTGCATATGCATGAGTGAACCCAGCCAGCATTCCAGAGCAACCCCACCAAACCCAACCTGGATCAGGTGAATCCCCAGTCAACCCACAAACAGGTGAGCAATAATAACCAGTTCATAACTAACACAGCAAGCAAGTCTGTACTCTTGACAAAAAAGATTAGCAATGACTTTAATCTGGTTTTACTATAAAAATTATTGTTATCAAATTCAATATCTTTATTGTTAATTTCACTAGTTTCTCTAGTCTCATATGCTCAATAATTTGGATTTACACAACTATTAATAGACTAGATAAGACTGCTTATCAAGAAGCTGAAAGGCATGTAGATTGAATGTAGAGTACATGTCATTCCTAGTGGTGTTAATTCTACCCCACTCTCTACTAGCCCAGAAAGAATTTCTCACAAATTTGTTGAAGTATAATTGACATAAAAAAAACTGTACATATACACAGAGTACTCATTGACAAGTTTAACAGATGTATACACCCAAAACCTCACCACCACAATCAAAACAACAACCACATCCATCATCTTCAAAAGTTTCTCTTTCAGATTAGGCAAGGAACTACCATATGATCCAGCTAGGCCACTCCTTGGTATTTATCCTCAATAATTAAAGTCACCATCAGGAGTGGTGGCACACATCTGTAATCCAGCAACTCAGGAGGCTGAGACAAACCTCATCAACCTAGCAAGGCCCTTAACAATTTAGCAAACCCTGTCTCAACATTAATTTTAAAAAAGAGTGGGGCTGGGGCTGTAGCTCAGTAATAAAGTGACTTTGGGTTCAATCCCCAGTACCAAAACAAACAAAAAAAAAAAAAATGAAGGAAGGAAGGAAGAAAGTCAGGCAACATACTACAGTAATATAAGCATACCCATGGTCATAGCAGGACAATTCACAATAGCCAAACTATGAAACCAACCTAGGTGTCCATCAATGGATGAATGAGTAAAGAAAACGTGTATACATATATATATGTATACACACACATACACACACACACACACACACACACAAAGGAGTTTTATTCATCCATTAAAAGAATGAAATTATGTCATTTACAGAAAAATCAATGGAATTTAATACATTTATGTTATAAAAAATAAGCCAAACTTAGAAGATCAAGTGTCATCTGTGAAAGCTAGAGAGGAAAAAGGAAAAGAAAGATGGGTGGGAGCATGTGCATTTGGGGGTGAATTTCATGAAAATCAAAAGGAGATTAGCAGAACAAAGGAAAGGGACCTGACAGTAGGAGGAGGGTACTGAGGAATGATACTGGTCACATTATATTTTTATATTGTGTGCATGTCTGAATATATAGCAACAAATCCCACCATTATGTATAATCATAATGCACTAATAAAAAAAGTGGGAAAAAAGTTTCCTCATGTCCCTATGTAATTCCAGCCCCCTAGATCCTATCCCATCATTAAAACAACCACTGATGCATTTTAATATTATTCTACCACTAATTCTGAATCGGTTCTAATATTTTCAAGCCTCTGGCCTTGTGGCATAGCTCTCAAATCTCCAATGCCAGTGGGTCATGATCCATCTCAGGTAAAAAGAATCATTTTGGGTGCTTTATTCCAACAGGAGAGGTCAATTTCTGGATATTCCACTAAGTACTGTTTATTAAACACTGCCACTTTGCAATTTACTGGGTTGAGTTTTTCCATGGTGTTTTTATAAAAAGCATAAAATAGTCCATAAGCATCTTTTAGTGAAGTTAAGCATGACTATCAAGATCTTAATCATAAATTTAATGCCTTATAATTTAGATCCAATTTTTTACCTTTTATTAAACACAGCTTGCTATTGTCAAAAATATGTGTGTAAATTCCAGCTTCAGTACTTACAAAGTATGTGACTTTAACAATTTATTCAGTCTTTCCAAACTTCAATTTCCATAGATTAGGAATAAAAACATCTGACTGCAACATAGAGATTAAATAAACTAGCATAGGTGAAAATGCTGAGTATGCTATTGGGTTCCTTGTTGCTTGCTAAATGTCAATTTTCTTCCCTCTTCTTTCTGGTGGGATGTCTTTTTCTGAAGTTCACCATTCTACCTCAGAAGATAATATAAAAACTAAATTATTTTAAAAGTCTCATTTTAGGAAATTGGAGCTTGTAAACCTAGGTGGGGCCAAAAGTTGTATTTAGCTCAAAGTTGTGAAAATCTTTCTATGCAGTGAGCATAAAACACCATGACTAAGGGTTCTCTCAGAGTGAAAGTAGGAATTAAAGAATAAAATGATAATTTACAAGTATTTATATTTTATTTTTGACTGATTGTATTATATTGATGAACTTATTTTTCCAAAACTGTTTCACGACTAAACAGTTACTTCTTTAAAATAACATATGCTATGTCTATATGCTACTGAAAAATAAAATCATTTACTGGAAAATTGAAATAATGATATTTCATTATATTTTCACATATTTAAGTCATGTATATATTCAGATGTATCTCTTGTACAAACTTGCTGGTATTATCCAGAAGACAGCCTCTTTTTCTATGTAGTATTTTTTAAACATTTATTTCTACATAGTACAATTAATTTTAATTTTTTTCATAAAACTGCCTATAATTTTCCTCAATGATACATCTTATGGTTAATAAATTTGGAATTGTTAACATCTTCAATTAACTCCTCATATAAGCCATAAAAATCTTAATGGATGAAAACTCTTGTGGTTGCTAAAATAATCTATAAACATAAATTCTGCTAAACAGAATATATTCTCAATCCCCTTCCCTAATTTTGCTGTGTTGAAAATATTCTTAATTCTATTTATTTGTATGGGAGAGTGTAACATATTTGTATGGGAAGTATTTCAGGTTACTTTACGGATCCTCTCATTTTGCCCCATTGAAAGTAACTACCTTCAAAAAGATTTTCAAAACGCAATAATTTATTACAAAAGGAACCTGTATGATTCTTAAATGGTGTGCCAAATTTAGGTGCTGCAAAAATCAGTACTGAATATAAATTTATCTAATTAAAACTAGAAATTCCATCAAAATATTCTTTCAAGTTGGAACATTCCAAATAAAAATTAAAGAATTTAAAAATTAAATCTAGTACACAATTTATGCTCTCATTATTTAACTTTTTTAAAATTAGTTTTATAGTTATACATAGTGGTTCAGTTAATCCCAACAAAATCATATGCACGTATGATATGCATAAAGAACCCCCACCTTTTCCCGCTCCCTTTTCCATTAAGTCCTCCCTCTTCTCCCCCATTCTCCTTTATCTATTGTGCAAGACATCCTTTCACTCATCTATTTATTTATATTTGATTGGTTCTTTTCACTTATACATAAAGGTGAGATTCCTTGTGGAATACATGCACATAACATGAGTTTTTAAAGAATTCATTGTGCATTGCCTCCCTTTTCCCATTCCTCCACTCTGCCTCTTGATCTCCTTCCTCTAAACTACTGATCTTCCCTATATCTTTATGATATCCTACCCTTCCTTCCTCCACTCCTATATTTCACTCAAGTTTTCACATATGAGAGAAAACACTCAAGCTTTGAGTTTCTCAATTTGGCTTATTTCCCTTAGCATGATGTTCTCCATTTCCATTCATTTACCAGCAAATGTCATAAATTGATTCTTCTTTGTGGCTGAGTTGAACTCTATTGTATATGTATACTATGATTTTTTTTCATTCATCTATTGACGGGCACCTGTGTTGATTCCATAATTTAGCTATTGTGAATTGTGATGCTATGAAGATGCTATTGAGGTGGATGTATCACTGTGGTATGCTGATTTTTGCTCTTTGGGAAAATACCAGAGAGTGGGATAACTGGGTCCTATGGTGGTTCTATCCCTACTTTTTTGAGGAATCTCTATACTGCTTTCCAGAGTGGTTGTACTAATCTGCAGTTCTACCAACAATGTACAAGTGTACCTTTCTCTCTGCATCCTCACCAGTATTTACTATTGTTTGTTTCTTGATTATTGCCATTCTGACAGGAGTAAGATGATATTTTAGTGTAGTTTTGATTTGCATTTCCCTGATTCCTAGAGATGATTAACATTTTTTCATGTATTTGTTGGGCATTTATGTTTCTTCTTTTAATAAATATCTTTGGATAAATAGTTATTTTGCCCATTTATTGATTAGGTGGGTTGATTGCTTGCCTTGGTGTTAAGTTTTTTGAGTTCTTTATATATTCTGGATATTAATCCAGAGATTGAATCCAATAGAGATTGAAGGAGTAGCTAGCAACAATTTTCTCCCATTCTGTAGGCTTTCTCTCTTCATGCTCTTAATCCTTTCCTCTGCTGTGCCATAGTTTTATGGCAACCCACTGATTGATTCTTGGCTTTATTTCTTGAGTTTTGGGGGTCTTGTTAAGAAAGTCAGTGTCAGCACCTAAATGATGGAAGGTTAACCCTATGTTTTCTTTTAGCACCTGCCAAGTTTCTGGTCTAATTCCTAAGTCTTTGATCCATTTCAAGTTGACTTTTGTGCAGGGTGAGAGATTAGGGATCTAGAATAATTTTTCTACATATAATTACCCACTTTTCCCAGCACCATTTTTTAAAAAGATTGTCTATTCTCCAAAATATATTTTTGGCAACTCTGTCAACTATCAGATGACTGTAAGAATGTGAAGTTGTCTCTGTGTTCTCCATTCTGCTCCATTGGTCTTCATGTCTATTTTGATGCCAATGCCATTCAGTTTTTGTTACTATAGCTCTATAGTATAATTTCAGATAGGGTATTGTGATGCCTCCTGCATCACTTTTCAGGCTCAGTATTGCTTTGGCCATCCTAAGTCTCTTATTCATTCAAATGAACTTAAGGATTGTTTCTTCTAATTCTGTGGAGAATGTCATTGGTATTTTGATGGGAATTGCATTGAATCTGTATATTGCTTGTTGTAGTATGGACTATCTAAGAACATGAGGTCCATCTTCTAAGGTCTTCTTCAATTTCTTTCTTCATTGTTCTATAATTTTCATTATAGAGCTCTTTTATCTCCTTGGTTAGGTTAATTCTCAAGTACCTTATTTTTAAGGTTATTATGAATGGGGTAGTTTTCCTTAATTCTTCATCAGCTGAATCACTATTGGAGTATAGGAAAGCTATTGATTTGTGGGTGCTGATCTTGTATCCTGCTACTTCAATGAACTCATTTATAAGCTTTAAAAGTCTTCTGAGGTAGTTTTTTGGGGTCTTCTAGATATAGGATCATATATTTGGCAAACAGTTAGTTTAACTTCTTCTTTTCCTATTTGTATCCCTTTGATTTCCTTCTCTTGCCTAATCACACTGGCTAATGTTTCAAGGACTACATTAAATAGGAGGGGTAGGAATGAACAGCCTTGTCTTGTTCCTGATTTTAGAGGAAATGCTTTTAGTTTTTCTCCAGTCAGTATGATTTTGGCTTTGGGTTTGCCATAAACAGCTTTTATGATTGAGTTAAGTGTCATTCCTACCTTCTCCAGCTAGGTATGTTTTTAACATGAATGGGTACTAGACGGATTTTCAGTCTTTATGTTTACTTTAGAGTCTGAATTTTTGGCCACTGTCCTTGGGCTCCTGACCTAGCTGCCAGATGGGTGTAGTAGCTCTCAGCTTCCAATCTCCCAGTATTGGGTGCAATGGACTGTGGAGTGTTGATGAATTGTTAAATCCTGCATGGGGGGTGACTGCAGAGTTCTAGGCTGGAGTTCCCAGTGGTTGGGGTTTGGACTTTGGTGGGCTTTGTATCTCTGTTGGTGGGTATTTGAGTTTTGTTCCACTCCCCTTAGTGGTGTGGAGCTTCCTGACTCTGCTGGGCTTCTGGATCTCTGGGACTTTAGAAAAAATCCACTTTCAGCGCTTAGGTACCAAGGCCCCACAGGTTTCCCCTGTGGGTCCTGGAGTGCAGATGCGCTTTGTCTAGCCACCGTCAGTATCTTCACAATAGCTCCTATGAGGCGCCAGGTAAGATGGGATTTTTCTCTCTTGGGATCCAAAGGCTGAAATGGTCCAGGTTAAATGTTCTTTGTGCGTGTTTCAGTCTTTCTGGTTCAGGCAACCTCTGGGAATTCCCCCCACCCCCCATGGGCTGCAGGTAACTTCCCTTATTTTTGTCATCAGCAACTCTAACTTCCTTTATGAGTTCACAGTCCCCACCCTCTTCATTCACAGCTGTGCAAGCTGCATGGGGACATCTTTCAGCACCTGGGGATATTTTCCTCACCTACTAGCAGCTTCCAGGTTGGCACAGGGCTTTGGGCCTATCTGCCATGGGTTTGCCACCCCCACGGAACCCTTCGCCCCAGGGACCACTTTGGATTTGTTTCCACTGAGATGCTTCCTACCAACTCCGTGTCCTTTAAAAACCAGCCTTCCCCTGTAAACTGGTCAATTCTTCTTTATCTTTCAATTTCTTTATCCATTGACCATGGGTCTGTCCTCTCTGCTCTGCTGGTGGCAGGAGTAGGCAAGGGTTTGAGGTGTTATTTCTTAGGCTCAAGTTATCGATTTTCTGCAGTTCTATGAATTTTTTTTTTTTTTTTTTTTTTTCAGATCACTATCAGTGAGGTGCCTTTGTTACTCACCTCACTGGGGTCAGTCTGAGGCTGAGGAGCTGCTGGGCCCATGGGCCTCCCTCTGCTGCCTTCTTGCCTCTCCCTGGCTAAGCTTCCTCTTGTGAGTCTATTGCAACACATATCATCTTCTGTCTGCAGGTTTTGCTTCAAGTAACTGCTACTTGCAAGGTTTAAAAGTTGAAGTGTGTAGTGTTTTGTTTATTGAGTAATTTGATTAAATATTTTAAGTGACTTTTAATGAAAGGAAAACAGGCTCTAGTTTAGGAAAAAAAAATAACATCTTTGACACTTTGTATACAACATTAATTTAGAGGCTCAAATATTTCAAAACTCTGATGACCGTCAGTAAAAAAGTAACTATGAACTGCCATCACGAATACTTTTTTGGCATTTAATATCATGAATCATATAGTGGAATAACTAATTCTTCATATATAAAAATATTTGCTAATTATGTCACTATAGTTCTTATAGTGATTGATAGAATATCATCATTTGGGGGGAACAAAAATGAATTATGGGTACAGCATGCCAAATTCAAGACTATTTCCACTTCATAGATTTTTTAAAATTTCATCTTTTTTTTTCTTTTTTCTTTTTTTCAGTACTGGAGATTGAACCCAAGGGTGCTCTACAGCTGAGCTACATTCCCAGCCCTTTTTCATCTTTTTAAATTTTAAAACAGGGTCTCACTCTGTTTTCCAGGCTGGCCTTGAACTTGCTATCCTCCTGCCTCAACCACCTGAGTTACTGAGATTATAGGAGTGCTCCACTCTACCTGGCAAAATTTTTTAAATTTAATAACATTATCTTTACCATGATAGAATGTTCTATTAAATTATATTTATCTTGTCACCACAAAATCATTAACTTTAATGATCTTTTAAACTGAATTTACAATAACATTTACAATGACATATAAAACATACAAAACAAACATGGAAATGCTTCACCTTAAACCTAAGAATTAGATGCAAAAACTCAAGCATTATTAAAATTAACTGATTTCCACTGGAAACTTTGATAGCATTGGTACTGTCTTAGTCCTTCTGCTTATGAAACAAAATTTTGCTTCATTTTTTCTACATGCATAGGAAAACTTGGAATCAAAAATACACAAAATTTTTGACACGAAGTAAAATTACTGATTCCTTAGGGGGAATAAAAAAGAAGAAATTGTGAAATCATTTATCTAAATGAAAAAAGACAAAAAGCTACATATTATATGATTTTATTAATATTATGTCAAAATACAGCAAGTCTCTAGGGACAGAAAACAGTATAAGTTGCTGGGTACTGGAAGTTGGGGGCTGATATTGACCTTGGGAAGAGGATATTATTCTACATCTTGATTGTGGTTACCTGATTGTATATAGTTTACAAAATTCATGGAGTAGTAACACTTAAAAGGAGTGATATTTATTGCATACAAATTATGTAAGTACAAACCTTACCAAAAAATGAATGAATCAAACTCATTTAGAAAAGCAGTTCTTTGATGTAAATGAAGTCATGCTTCATAGAACATGTCCAAGACATCTTCTGAAGAATGAATTATCTTCACATATACTCTCCTTAAATTAGGAAATTATTTTTTAAAAGCATGATGATGCTTAGGCAGCATATTTGTATATTCTGGGGTTTTTTGAGGGGGCAAGGGGTGTACCAGGGAGTGAACCCAGAGGCACTTAACTGCTGAGCCACATCCCCAGCCCATTGTATTTTTTAGTTTTGAGAAAGGCTCTCACTAAGCTGCTTAGGGCCTCACTAAGTTGCCAAGGCTGGTTTTGAACTTGCAGTCCTCCAGCCTCGGCCTCCCAAGCTGCTGGGATTACAGGACTGTGCCACCAAGTGTGGCCTGTATATTCTGATTTTAATGAGGTAGTGATATTGCCTCAGGGTGGACACCCATGTAAATTGTCTTCCACTTATATATTCATCATTAAGCTTTCTTAAGAAATGGAAATTCAGTACTTTGCTAACAAATTTTTCATTTTTGTAAAGTCATTAATGCCAGGAATGTTTTTGTAAAACTTTTTTTAAATGACAAAAATACAAATATATTCTACATACATTTCTTGTTAAGTTATAATTTCCCATATTTCCTATTGCCTGCACTAGCTATGGCCTGGCAGCTTCATAGTCTATGGTATTACTGGTCAGTAGGCAATATGCATGCTGTTCTAGGAAAGTAGATAGAGACATTTTGTATCTGAAAAGAGTTAGGATTAAAAGTGCATGCTATTACTGTCCATCTTTCAGATTTAAGTACACATTTAAGTGATATATTCACCACACAGGCATCTGAGACACTAACAGATAAGGCCATAGCCAAAGCTGTAAGAACTAACTGGAGATCTACCAACCCATTTTTGTTCTGTCTTAATCCAACAATTAATAATACTTTATTAAAATAGAAAAATCTGGCACAAATTCTATACCAGATGGGATTACATTGTAGTCAAATATGAAGATGTGATTCCCTCACCAAAATCCAAAAATTCACATGTACAATAAGAGAAAAAAATGCAAATATTATATAATAAATATGCTTCATAAATATGTAAGAAATCCTAACCATGGGGGACCAGTGAAATCCAGCAACTCAAACATGTGCATTTTGTTGAAAGAATGCAAAGATTGTTCAATATTATGAAATGTATTAAATCTGTTAAATTCATTATATTAATTGGTTCAGTAAGAAGCAAAGAATTGCTTTGATAGAGGACAAAAAGACAACTAAAATGCTTAATAAAATAGAAATACATTACAAAGTCTCTTATAAGGCAGAAACTACATAATAAAATATCTCTCAACTAAAACCCAGAAAATACTTATTAGAAAAACAGTGAATTAATTCACATTAAAGTTAGGAAGAGGAAGGATTTTCTTTATGGCCACCATTTCAATACTCTTTTTTATTGGTGCATTATAATATACATAATAGTGGAATTCATTGTGTCATATTCATATATGCACAAAACACTTGGGTCAATTTCATTCTCAGGACCTCCTTATTCCCTTCCCTCCCCTCTCCCTCATCCCCTTCCGCTATTTGACTGATGCCCACCATTGTTTAACATTTGTCTTAAAACAGCAAAACAACTAGACAATAGGAAAAAAAATTAGATAAAGGTTAAGAGCTGTAAATATTGAAAACATGAATATGAAATTTACATTATTTGAGACCAGTGTTATTTGTTATCTGAAAATCCCAAGAAACAAACTGCAAAATTATTACAAAAGATAGGAGAAAGTCAAGAAGCTTTCTGGTTAATAAAATAATAACATATAGGAGTTAATAAATAGCCTTCCAAGAAACTAACATGATTGAAGTAAAAAAAGAAGTGAAAAAAGATT
Source organism: Glaucomys volans (assembly GCA_020662805.1). NCBI lineage: Eukaryota > Metazoa > Chordata > Mammalia > Rodentia > Sciuridae > Glaucomys > Glaucomys volans. The sequence goes on along the minus strand of JAJEJO010052211.1, from coordinate 1,130,221 downwards.
CCGTTTCACATAACTATTCAAAACATAAAATTGTCAGGAGTAAAATAAACAGGAAATGTATAAGAGTTTTACTGAGAATGCTCCAAAAATATGTAAACAACAGAAATACTTAGCAATTTATAATATATGAATGGTGAACATCATAAAAGTATCATTTTTCCTATAGAATATTTCATTAAAATTACCATCACCATTTTTTTCAACTAGATAATCTGATTCTTAAGTTCTTATAGGCTTTTAAATAAGTATAATTAGTCAAGTAAAATTCTGCAAAAACAATAGTGAAATAAGAATTTCAAGACTGATTGATCATTTAAAGACATACTGTATCCTAAAATTGAAATTATGGCACTGACATATAAAGGATAAGATGGATAAGTGTAATAGGATAGATAAGATTCAAAAATAGAATTACAGAGAATATGATAAATTGACATTTTAAATTATCATAGAAAAAAGAAATTTTTAGGAAAAAATTGGATAAGAATCTATAAAGACTATAGTTTGATCCTTATATTAAACTCAATAGATCAGATTATGGAACTTATTAATGGAGGAGAAAAGGAGAATACTCAAATATACAAAATGAAACTATAATAGAATACAAAAGGTACATTTCAAAAATAGTTTTAGATTAGTAAATGCATCTCTAGGCATGATACAAATTCTAGAAATTATAACAGGAAAAATTGATTCATTCATCTATAGAAATGACAAAGGCCCAACCAAAATTGGGCAAAAAAATAAAAGATCAGCAATTCACATTACCAAGATAGTTTTGGAGATTTTTTGTTGTTGTTGTTGTCGTCGTCATTATTTGTTTGTATTTTATACAATGTGAATAACTCAAAGATATCAAATATGAAAATGGCAACAATGCAATTAATAAAAGACAATGTGAACATGTAATGCTAAAAAAGGAAATTCAAGTAATCTCTATATTAAATAATGTTCAGCTTCACTTTCAGTAAGACTGAAATGCTATGCAAATATTCACTATAAATATGTTTCAAATATTATGTGGAAGATAATAATCTTTAATAATGATATCAACCAAGTACAGATAGAAAAGAGCCCCAGGTGTTAAATTCAGCATCCTAAAACCAGAAACCACAGACTTGTTAAGAGAGAATGACAGGGTCATTTTCAGATGATTGAGAAGTAGCCCAACAGAAGTTGTTCCAAATTAATACAACATCAAAGCTCCTTCTCACAGACCCTTCTTCTTTTCCATCATTCATGGAATCACAGCAGAAACATTTACTTAGGAGTTAAGGTTAAAAGCTTACCCATTTTGACTCCTACATAATTCTCACCATTGAATGAATAGCCAGAAACACCACATTTGAGGACAGTTTACTTCTTATCAAACTGGCTATTTGATATTTCGATAACATCTAAATTTCTTATGTGGATCCTTCCTTCTAGAAAATCAAATAGAACAGGGTAAGGCTGATAAGTACTCTGGTCTTAACTCTCTTTAGTTCAATAACTAGAATAAGAAACTCATTTGGAGTGACAAATGCAATAAGGACATCTGTCTAAAAGACTTAATAGAACAAAAGAAAACCTGGAAAAAAATAAAAGAGCTTTGGATTAGATTTGAGAGTTGGAGAGCAAAGTACACTTATTTCTTCTTGTAAATTCATTGTGGGGAAAAGATAAGTGAATTCTGTTAAAACATGTTAACAGTACCTGACACTGGACAATATATTTCTCCCTGTGAAAGCAAACTGAAAATAGCTAGAAGAATTTCCCCTATAAGTCCCTGACAAGCTAAAAATAAAAAATGATGTCACTATAATAGCTATGAGAATTAGAATATCTCCACAGAGAGATTAGCTTCACAATAAAAAAAAATCACAAGGAAGTACTAAAGTCAGCAAATACTAAGCATCAAAATCTCAGAGTACGGATTTCTTTATTTAAAAAAAAAATGGACAAACTTTCTTTGATGAGCAAAACTGCTTTGCACAGTGAATGCATTTAGTAGTTCCAGATTTGAGTCTTAAATACCATTTTTAAACACTCCTTAAATGACAAGTACTTAAAGTATAATATACCAGCAAAGAGAAAAAAAAAAACCAGCATATTAACTAGAAGTAGCTAAAAACATTAAAGTATAAATCCCTTTTGAAAGAGTTAGAAACTAGAAATGGTAACAGATTACCCCAGTCTGTTTATATTTAGTATATAAACATATTTTAGAGGCAGTGTTATATAGTAGGAAAAATCACAGGTTATGGTAGAAAAATCCCAGGCTAGTGTGATGTAGTAGAATTCTGAGCTAGAGTTTTATCAACTTTAACTTTAAAAGAAAGAGCCTTCCACATAGATTTAGAGCTGTGGTAGGAAGAGATAAAGCACCAGCACCACACAGAACACCCAAGTAGACATACCCAGGGCAGTAGTCACTATTATCACTAGGGTTTAATGAAACAAATCAGTGTTGGAACCATGTGAGAATGAGGGGCTGAGGGGTGGAAGCTAGTCTACAAATATTCTTCAAACCTAAATCTAATGACATACCGTTTAATGATAGGAAGAGTAGTTGCCACTGAAGGGAAATAAAGGTGTTTAGTCAACATCCCTGGCCTTCAAGAAACTTGAAATTCTTATACTTAAGCAAATATTTATTGAGTGAGGTCTGTTCCAAGTGCAACCTTGAAAGATTGGAATACAAAATGAACTGAAACAGAGTTTCAGGGAGTTCCTCATTAGAGATGGAAGTGCACAACTGCAGCACATGTAAGATCTAATGGCTTGGGATGAAGAAGGTCATGTGAAAGCACAAAGGAAATGTCACCCAACTTGATTTGGTACCTCACAGAAGGGAACCTCTGGAACAAAAGGCATCTGAAGAACAAAAGCCATCTTTCTCTCAAGGTAACCTGGAGTCCCACAAGCAATGAACAGGGGATTTAAGATGGGTATGTCTGCCACCTTAGAATCATCTTGGGGTCAGATGACAGTAAGAACTGTGGACATTATCTGAGAGGTAGCAGAGAGTCAATGGATGACTTTAAGCAGGAAAGTCACATGACTCACTTGTCCTATTGCTTCTAACAGAAATCTCTCTCCAGACAATGCAAACTGGCCCTCCTTTCTGGGAGTGCCAGAAAGGACCAATGGCTATAGGGGTCTAGTTAGAGCAGGCTTTCATTTGTGTAGCTAAGAAAGGAAGGATCCAAATTAAAGCAGAAGCAATGAAGGAGATGAAGACCCAAATTAGGGCATTTCTGCAAAAAAATACAAAGAATTTGATAACCAATTAGATGTGTGGGCAGTCAAGACTGATTCATATTTCTAATGTGAAGAACTGGGTGGGTGCTGATGCCACAGGGGCCAGAAAAAAAAATAAGACAAATGGGTTTGATAAGCTAAAAAAGATTATTAGTTCATCTGGGTACTTATGAATTTTGAAGGGTTAAGGGAGATAGATAGCTGCATTAACAACTATAAAAGAAAGCCAAATATATCTTCCAGAGAATTTATAAGTCAAGGACTATATTTGACTGTTTAAATTACTGAGAAAGCTCTTCATTTGCTTCAGTTGCTAAATTTGAACTATGCCGTAGGTAAAGTTGAAGAATCATCTGTTTTGTTTGTTGGCTCCACTAAACCAAAACTGGATTAAAAAGTGAGTATTTAGATGATATCAGCAAACACACACTGCCAGAGTGAACTTTATTGTCTTTGCCGTAGTTGTGATTTCCATGCATTTTGCTGGTGGCATTTCTCCAATCAACTTGTAGGACAGTCTCAATTCTTTTCCTTCACCACAGGCATAATTCTGTGGTAAAATGCAGGGGTGAACAGCCCTGGAGAAGAAGGGTAGTCAGCTATGTGATGAGAAATCAATACTTTTCTAAGAGAAAATTAACTCCCTGGCAAAAATAGACATTCCTAAGAAAATGAGCACAGTAATTTCACCACATTCTATGGAACTTGTGTCCACATATAAGTATTTTTAGAAGAGAGTGCAAGTAGAAATACCTGAACTCTCTAGGTCAACATTTCTTCTATATTATGCTTAAAAGTATAGAATATGGGAATGTTAAGAGTTTTGAGAGTTTTCAGACCAGGCATGATCCTTCTTACCATGACATGGCTATCTGATGGCATGATACACAACAAAGCATTCTGGATTTAAAGACAGTCTACAAAAGATCCAGAATTGCCAAAGCTATCCTAAGCAAGAACAATGCTGAAGGGATTACTATATGGATTCCAAGCTACACTATAGAGCCACAGCAATGAAAACAGCATGGGACTGGCCTAAAAACAGACATGAAGATCCATGGAAAAAATAGAAGATGCAGAGATAAATCCACACACCTGATTCTTGACAAAGTGACCAAAACACGTACTGGAGAAAAGACAGCCTCTAACAAATGGCACTGGGAAAACTGGGCATCCATATGTAGAAGAGTGAAATTAGATCCCTATCTTTCACTCTGCACAAAAGCCAATTCAAAATGGATTGAACACTAAAACCAGAAACTATGCAACAACTCACTGAACAGGACTGTTATAGCTCAGGAAGAAAAACCAAGGATGAAAAACTTAATGATATCAAATTAAAATGCTTCTGCATGGCAAAGAAAACAATTTAACAACATGAATAGAAAGGCCATGGAATGGGAGAAAATCTTCTCCAGCACTTTTCCTACAGAGAATTAATATCCAGAATATATAAAGAACTCAAAAAAGCTCAACAACCCAAAAACCAAGTAAACTATTTAATAAATGGGCAGATAGACTAAACAAAAGAGGAAGTACAAAGGCCAACATTTACATGAGAAAATATTCAATGTCTTCAGACATCAGGGAAATGCAAATCAAAATTATCTTGAGATTCTATCTCACTCCCGTCATAATGACAATCATCAAGAGCACAAATAATAATAAATACTGGTGAGAACATGGGGAGAAAGAAGCCCTATACACTATTGTTGGGAATGTAAATTAGCACAGCCACTGTGGAAATCAGCATGGATGTTCCTCATAACACTAAAAATGGAGCTACCATATGACCCAGGTATTTATCCAAAAGAGTTCAAGTTAGCATAGTTTATAGATACATACATATTTATCACAGCACAAGCCAAGTTATGGAATCAGCCTAGGGATTTCTCAACAGAGGAATGGATTTAAAAAGGTGGTATATATACACAATGGAGTTTTATTCAGTCAGAAAGAAGGAAAAAATCATGCCATTTTCAGGAAAACGGATGGAACTGGAGAGCATCATATTAAGCAAAATAGCCAGACTCAGAAAGACAGGGACTGTATGTTTCTGTGGAAGATGGAGGGAAAAAGAAAAAGTCCTCTCATGAAAGTAGAACGGTAACCACTGGAGTAAAGAAAGAGGATAAGTGGGAGGGAGGTGGGAAGGACAAGGGGAGGTAATGGGGGTTAAAACTGATCAAATTGTTAGGTGAACGTATGACTAGGTCATAAGGATACCCACCATTCTGTATGATTAATATGCATCATTTTTTCAAAAAGACCTTTTATATCTGGCCTGACCAGTTTCCATTGTCCTCTTGCCTCTATCTTGCTCCTTTTACACACTCTAAATTATATATTTTCCTTGAAGGTCCTTCTAAGCCTCAATGGCAGTGCTGCATTCTATTCCTGGAACAGGAAATAGAATGTTGTTCTTGGTCCTATGACATGTAAGACAACTCAAAACTCATTTACTGTATGAAGCCCTCCAGATCATTCCCCCCAGAAATTATTCCTGCCTCACCAAAATGTGTACAGCCCTCTGTTGACACCTCCTGAATTGATCTTATTGGAAACCTAAATTATGGTAATTTGTGTATGTTTTATTGTCCCCTTTGAGAAAAAGATAAGCCTGACATCTCCCAAAGACCTTGGTATACTGGCTTTGTATATAATCAGTGTTCATCAAACAGTATTGAGGGAATGACGGAATGAGGGAGAATACCTTTCTCCAAAGAGAATGCTCCCTTCCCAGCAGTCTGTTGAGTTCAGGATATCTTAGACACTTGTAACTCTGGGCCCTCAACATACACATGCAAAGGGCTCCTGTTCTTTGCTGTTTTAATTGGCAAGAGGAGGTCTTATGCCCAGGCCTTTGGTCTGAAGGTAATGCCAAAATCTAAAGCCTAGCATTACGGGCATAATATTCTTAAATATTAGGTATCCATTTTATATACACAATGATGTCAAAACAAAATTATCTGGTGTCATTTTTTAAAGATTGAACAACTTTTTTAATATTTGCATATCTTATCAAGGGAACACATTAAGCTCTTGTAAATCAAATATTTTGTTCATTGCAGTAAAGTTATGACAGCCCCCATGATAAGTCCTTTGGAGGGTAAGAATTCATCTACAAAGTCAAGAGAGTAACAGTAAAATAATAGTGTACTTACTTGGAGCAAAGTTAAAATTAAACAAAACAAAACAAATTTATTTTAACACAACTGACCTTAAAGCAGGAGTGTGTTGTGGGAAGTTTCTCAGTCTGAAACATTGTCAGAAGCACGAGAAACAGAGAGACAAAAGCAATTTCAAATGAATCCATATGGTTGGCTCAGAAACAGCTTGATTAATCAGTTAAGGAGGCAAACACAGTCACCTTGTGAAGTGCAGGGATCTAGCTTGGGTGCATTTCTTCACAGGCCCCACATTCTTGGACTCCCCATCCAGTGGAATCTGAAGTATCTGTATATGGACCAACAGACCTCCACAACCTTCCTTAACTAAAAACAGGCTGAGGTTAATATTCTGAAAATATTCCTATATTTCCCACATTTCATCTAGATCAGAAAAAAAGAAGAATGAATGACAGCACAGCAGACTGAAAATATCCTAGGCTAGGTTTACACATATGCCATCACCAGATGTGAAGGAAAACCCTCCAGTAAGTGTGGCCTTATGTTCCCAAAGATTTCAGATGTAAACTCAGTAGAGTGTTCTGCATACTGAATTATGGAATGTGCTCAAAAATCTGCCTCATAGGAGAACAAGAGTGAGAGCATTAGGCTTTGCATGATAGTGCAGAAATGTTAGGAGACAGCAAGGGTGACCGGAAGGATTCTCTGACAGCTCCCAAGATTTCTACCTCCTTGTGTATATACCCTGTGCAATCCCTTTCCTCACTTGAGTTTTCAGAGAACACGTGGAAATGATGGATATAGCAGAGGTAAAGGATGTAATTAAGATTTGTAATGAATTGAGTTTGAGTTCATCAAAAGGGAGATTAACTTGAGTAGGGATGACTTAGGTGGACTTCTAAAAGAGACACATCCCCTCTTACACACTCCCCACTGGTCTAAAGAAGAAAGCGGTTCTGTTCTAAGAGTGTATGGGAGATGTCATATAGCAAAAATCTGCCAACAACCTGGCAGAGTTGGAAGAGGACCTTGGGCCTCAGTCCCATCTGACAACCCTTTACAGTCTTATGAAATTCTGTGCATAAGACCCAACTGATCCATACTTGGATACCTGACCTACAGAGAAGGTAAGATAATAAACCATGAAGTTTGTGATAATTTATTATACAGAAATAGAACACAAATCCTGGAACTTAGTACCTAAACATAAAAAATAGGAACATGAGACTACTAACAGCATGTAAAAAACAAGTCTTTACAAACTTCCACTGGTAGGTGGCACTTATGCAGTGCTAGGTAGTTCCCTAAATATATTCATGCAATAGCCTTTTACATACTGATCCATAGAGCTCTTTATTTTTACTGGCTAAACATCTGGGATGACATATTACAAACCACAAATAGCTAAGACATAGAAAAAGCTCCACTGTCACACCTTATTCTTTCCTCTTCTTCCCACATTGGGTGCGTTATCCTTCCTATGCTTCTAACATTAAGAGATTTATCCACCTTAATGAAAGCATAAAGATGAAAAGAAATATTATGAATCATGGCCTCTGTAAACATGCATTTTAATTTTAACAAATTTCCTAGGACCCTTTAGAAATGGTTATACAAGCATACATAAAATATATGCAATGAGTTTCTAAACCACCATCACTTTGAATATTTTTAACTGGCATTTCCTTGATGTGGTACATTGGGTTACAAACTTCCTTTAAAACTTAGATCTTGTCTTAGTAACCCCAAAGGAGAATAAGGCTAAATTTTGATATGGCCAGGAAATGTAGGCTAATGCACCATTATGCTTGAAAATGGACACTTTCCTCTGAAAGTTTTATATCCTCCAAAAAAGAAAAATGTGTTTTTCTCAACAGGTATCCAGTGACAAATATTTGTACTAAAGAACTATTTTTCAAATATGTACTTATGTGTTTTATTATTATACTTTCCCTTCATATAGGTTAATACAACAAAAATCTACTCTTTTAGAAAAATTTTTTCATGTGTTAAATATATTTTTAAAAAAGCTAAGTAGGAGTCAACTATATGGAGTCCATAATGATAAAATTGTGTGTATGTGTGTGTGTGTGTGTGTGTTAGAGTGTTTCAAGTGAGAAGTGTTACATGTAATACATGTAATATATTAATGAAATTCATTGGGTTTACTTTTTCCCCTTAAATGGGGGTAAACATATTCAACACTTGAAAGGTTCTTAGTTTTTCTGTCACATTATATTTCAATTGAAGACAAACTAGAAGAACATGTTTTAGTGATAATTTTACATATAAAATACTGTTTTCCAATAATATTTACAAATTGTGTTATACATCAGAAAAAAATAGTTTCATGTAATGGTCCACAAATGTCTTTCAATCCTAAGAGCTCACTTCATAAATATTAAAAGGAAAGAATACCCTATTATGTAAATCCACAAAGTGTCACTAGGTGATATAATATATTAACTTCTTTTATGTTGCTCTGTAATACTATCACAACTGATAAATTAGAAAGATTATGTTATAGGCTTCAATATAATCACATGTTTATTTTTCCTGGGTGGAATTTTAGGTGATGTCTTAAATTGTTTTATTATTTTCCATTTGATAGTAAATCAATAAAGTTAATAATAATACTGCACATTGGTTAGGTTAGCCAGGGATATTGTTTGCTCTCTTATTTTTTCATTAAAAGTGTACAAAATAAGATTTAAAAAATAAATAACATGACTATAAAATGTACCTCATAAATAAAGCAGAAAATAGAGCCAGTCAACACAATCCATGTTGAGCATGAAGACAATGTTCATTTTTTTATCTTAGTTTTTTTTTGTGTGGGTGGCAGTTTTGAGAGTTTAAAATTTGCAAATAGTTTTATCTGGCAAAACCAAAATTACTGCTACTGAAAAATCAAGAGAAAAAGAATAATCATGGGAAAAGAGCTTTAGAGATAGATAGTAACAATGCTTCATAAAATCGTGTCAATAAGAAAAGATGTCATAATGAGATAAACTAAATATCTAGCTGGAGAAAATGATATGCCCATGATTCCAGATATAGCAAAATGTGTGGCTAAAATTTGCTTAAGTTCTTTAAGTTTCAGATTATTCAAGTCATCCTGCAATTTTAAAAAAAAGCAAATGAGAAAACACCATTATTTCAAGTAGGTTTCTTGGAAGGAGAGATACTCATTAAATTTTGTAAATAAAATCTTGCCAAAATAAACTTTTATGTTAATCATTACTTTGAAATCTATTTCACTGATTGTTGGATTTCATACAAACAAGATCCCTCTAGGAATTCTCCAGATTCTATGGCACATGAACCAAGGCTGGTCTCCTTACCATAGAGTTTTAGATTTTTTTTAAAATTATGCTAAACATTGATATGTGATGATGGTCTTCTCAAATAAGGATTTGAAATTCCTGACCTCCTATTTATTAACATTAATGCACAGCTAAAATAGAAAAGAGTGATTCACACATACATCCCTCTCTCCCTACATGCCCTCCTGTTATCATGTTATGGTGAGTGTCAGAAAGAGGACAAGATATCCACATACTGATGATCTAAAACCTCTTTCATTAGCAATTGATATCTAAATGTATCTCTGCAGTAATTCCCAGGGCTCTGCTGGGAAGATTCAGTACACATTGAACTCCATTCAACTTTAAGTGACAATGAGATAAGCAATTATCATTTTTCAATTACCTCATTTTTAGAGATGCATTCAGGATCAATGTTTAGAGCCTCTTGGTTTTAAAAGTTCAACTTCAAGAACCAACATTCAAGAGAAATTGATTATTTTCTCAGGTTTTAAATAGTAGTACCTGTAATCGTGCATGGTTAAAGACAGCAGTGGTAATGTTGGTGGTGCTTGGGTGATGGTGGTGGTGGGAGTGGCAAGGTATGTGAACTTTTTTTATTATTATTTAGTAAAGAAGCAAGACATCTAACAGTATTGCTAACTTCACCCATACTGTCAGACACAAGGAGAATATAAGAGGAGAAGGAATGGAAAAATACACAAAGATAAAAACACTGGAAGAATTAACCAAATATTCACACCAACTATGATTAGACTTAATGTCAAAAATAAAAACTGAACCAAATCAGAGAGTTTTGTTTTTCTCTCATATAAACTTGTCCAATTCCAAAAGCACAGAAATCCAGGGCTAGCTTCACATCCCAAAGGAGAATGTATCTAGACTACTGGAGTGGAAATATAATTAGATGCATTCTCTCATATCAGCTCTAAGAAATTCACAGCCGTAGTAGAAACAATGGAACTTGAACCACTAAGAAAGCTGTTAGAATGAGAGTTTATATGAGTCTTGTATAACAGACAAGAAAAAAAAAAAAAAGTGTGTGTGGTGGGGGAAGCACACAGAAGCTGCATAAGCTAGGAGAAAGGTAGATATCATCGTGGAAGCAACTCAGGGCATTTTTAGGAGTGGTAGTACAGACTCCAGTTTGGGGGCTAAAGCCTACAGTAGGGAAGATTCCCCAGGCTCCAGCATAGAGTTCAGAAGCCTGGGAAAGAGAGAGGGGACCTGACCGTGGTCCTGAAAGAGAACCACTTGCAGATTCGGAACAGTTTCCAAACATCCATACAATAGTGTGTCTATTTTTTTTTTTCAAGCCAACTTAAACGAGCCAAATATCCAATAATATTCATCCTCAAAAAAATGTTGAAACTTTCTCTTACGATCAGATCAGCTTTCAAAATATTCAGCTACTCCTTCCTGATTAGTCTCTGAGTGTTACGAGTGTTAATTTCAGGTATGACACTCTAGCTAAAAATCGGGAATGAAGATTCTGAAAAACTCACAACACTTAGAAGTCTACAGAAAGCTCACACTTGGCAATCCTGATTCTAGTCTGCACTTCTTAAAACTCAGATGGGAAATCATGTCACGCCGAAAAACCTCTCGGAATGAAGCTCCACGAAAGAACACTCGAATCTCTCCAACCTCGGGAGCCTTGAAACTCTAGAAAGATAAAGTGCACAATATCCCAATTTTCAGCTGGTAGAATTCCAACCAATTTCCTAAAATTGTGCCAAAATACAGGTCCCACAATGAACACAGGCGTCGGTGTTTCTTCAGGCTGTTTTACAGCCATACAAACCCAGGAAGTCAAGAGAACCCACTACACCAATCCAAACTGTTAATACTATACCGAATCACCGGAGGGGGGAAATTCTCCTCACAAAAGACACCTTGGCAAGAACAGAAGGAAATTCATTGTTCCAGTGCAAAAAGAAAGGTGGGAGTGAAAGTAATGTATAAGAAAAAAATCATTCTCCGAAAATATCAGGCAACACGTTCAAGTGTAAGACTTACGTGTTCCGTCAAAACGGGTGGCGATGGTGTCGAGGAAGGTGTTCTGGGGGGCCAGTAATCCTTTCATAACCGGCATTTTTCCAGCGTGGTGTGAAATTCTCCATCAAAGTTTGTCCAGAAAGATGGTTGGGAAGGAAAGTGCCAAGAAGGGAGAAGGGTAACGTGATGACAGCAGGGGAGGGGGGCCTGGCTTGGTGATGGGGCCGATCAAGGGAAGGCGGAGGATGGAAGGAGAGAGAGAGCGAGTTCCAGCCGCTGCTGCCCTGGCAAGAGCAGCCCCGCGAGCGCTCTCCGAGCCCGCCCCGCACCTCCAGGCTCAGCCCGGCGCAGGCTCCCTCTCCCGCCCCCTCCACCTCCGCCAGCTGCCGAAACCCCCCCACCGTCCCTCCGCGGGCTACTGTGCCCGCCAGGCGCCGCCGCGCGGTGCCTGTCCCCCACCTCGCCCTCCCGGAAAGAGCACGCGGCGGCCCAGGGCGCCGCGCCCTGACCTAAGGTTCTAGGGTCGTGGAGGACTGCGCCCAATCTGGGGAGAGCTGTATGGTTAAGCCTCTGGGTCTCCAAGGGGCGTCAGGAAGCGTGCGCGACTCCCACTCCCCAGGAGCCAGGGAACAAAGACCCCTTTGTTCCCGCTCCGGCCCTCTCCCTGGGAGACGAGTCTCGTGGGTGTGGTATTGTAGAAGGGGAGGAGACAGGTCCCGGCAGGTAAACGGCCTCCGCCTAGAACTTGGGAGGGGGAGGCCCCCCAGTGGTGTCCAAGGGAGCAGAGGCAGCCAAGGACACCAGGGGGGAGGAGGTGGCCCCCTTCCGGTGCACCTGCCATTGCGAGTTCCCGCGACAGGAGTAGGGCAACTCCAAGTTAGTCGTGCGCCCCACTTGCCAGTCACCCGGGTCTTTTTAACCCTGGAAATTGGTCCAAAGCGCAGAGGGGTTTCAATCTCTCCTTGAGCTTCAAAAAGTGGTGCTTCAGTCACCTCTTTCCAAATACCATTGACCTCCCCACCCCATCCCACACTTCAATGGGGAGCCTTTAAAATGAACAATTGATGGTTTCCCTCTCTTCGTGAAATGTGAATAAATCATTTCTAGAAAAGTTTGCTATTTTATTGATTTGCAAATACCACAAAGAAAAGTAACGTTGCCTTGCAAACATACCTTCAATACAAGTCCCCTAGCCAATTTCCTCCCCGCCCCTCTCCAATAACAAAGCTGCCCACACGACTGACACCTCCAAGAAGAAAGCCTGGCCTAGCTCCAGGAACCGCAGGTGTCTTAGAAAACGAAAGTGGTCTCTCCGCCCTTCTCCCTCTTGATGATGCGGGGACTCCCTCTTTAACAACGTTATGCCTAGAAAAACTGCCCAAATCTGCAGCTCGGCTCTGCGGGAAGTGGAGGGAACACCCAGAACCTGGATTCTAGGGAAAATCTTAAAAAGGAGAGAGGTGTGAAAGGAAAGTTGAGAACCCAGGGATAGAAAAATAAACGTAAGCCCAGGTGCTCCGGCACCCGGAAGGAAAGAAAGGGAAAAGCGAACAGGTGTTTGAGCCACCGCGGGTAGCAGCTCAAATCCTCGCCGCTAGAGACTCGGGCATGGAGGTGGGGGTAGGGTGGGAGGACTGTCCCCTACTACAGCTAGCGTGGGGGGGTATCTCTTTATTTGAATTCTTCGGGTTCCTGGGGGCGGGGATGAAGGGACCCTGCGGGTTTCGTCACTGCTGCCCGGGGCTCCCGGAGGGCGGGGTTGGAAAGAGAAAGAGGCATCCCCCCTCTCCCCGCCTCTGGTCCCCCTTTCTGGTGATGCACTTCCTGCGGCCGAGGATTCCCTTTGTGTTGAAATTCAAGATCCGGCAGCCGCGCGCTGCTAGTGGGGCGGGGGCGCCCCCAGGAGGGGCCGGGATTCCTGAGTGGGCGGTCATCCCGTGGTGACGCCCTGGACGTGGGGTCTCTTTCTCTGTGAGCCGCTGCTCCTGGCAGCCGGTCTGTCCTTACTCTTCCCGCATTTTTTTTTTTTTTTTTTTTTTTTTTTTTGTCCTGAGCCAGCTGTGCTTTGTGGAAACCGAGCTCCTGCTCGGTATCCCCCACGCGGCTAGCTGAGCGCAACTGCGGGGGCTCGGTTAGCTCCCTCCTGGGCGGAGCCAAGGAGAGAAAGATGAGGGAGTCCCTGCTTCTGCTTGGGTGGCGCATCGCGTGCAAGAAAACCCATCTGCCTCTGTCGATGTAAAAGCGATAAGTGGCTTGAAGTTCAGCTTGAAATTTATTATTTGTAAGCCACGGCTCGGGTTCATAAAATTTGCACTGTAGGACTGTGTATGTGTGTGTATGTGTACGTGTATGTGTATGTGTATGTGTATGTAAAAACTATCCGTGTGGGTCTGATCTATGACTGCCTAATGCAGGAAACCGCTTTCTAGAAACAAGCCTCAGAGGGGCTAATGGGAAAACAAAACCCTTGTTTTCCTGGCAAAAGAAGACTGGCATTTGTCATTCACTGTTTTAGTCTCTTCTCCATCCCCCACTATATGCCAGGGACTGTGTTAGGCATGACAAGAGTCCTACCCTAAATTTACATCCAAACCCTGATCCAAATGTTCCTCCTAAATGTTTGCATACTGGGTGAAGCCAAACTGCTCCATTAAAATATGACCCCCATGGGAGTTTAAACATACTAAATCCTGTTTGTCACCTTGAAATCAAAGACCAAGAAAAAGTCGCCATGAGAGGCAGGAGATTTCCCTATAGGCTGCCCCAAATAAAGAAAATTTCTCCACTGATTAACTCAAGGAATCTGGAATCATTTTATTATAGACAAAAATCATTCTCTCAATGGAAGAAGTATCAGAAAACTGGGGGCAATATTTTAAAGCCTGCACATCAATTTTTTAGTATTTCGAATTTCAAAAGTCATTGATGAGCATGGTGGCATACACCTATAATCCCAGCGGTTCTGGAGGCTAAGGCAGGAGGACTGTGAGTTCAAAGCCAGCCTCAGTAAAAGTGAGGCACTAAGCAACACAGTGAGACCCTGTCTCTTAATAAAATATAAAATAGGGCTGGGAATGTGGGTCAGTGGTCGAGTGCCCCTGAGTTCAATCCCAGGTACCAAAAGAAGAAAAAAAGGGTGGGGGCCATTGCCTTGCAATAGTATTCCAAAATTTGATTAAAAATCAATTTTCACTTATCCTATATATTTCCACAAACATTTTGGATTTATGAGTACAAGATATGGGTTCAGTTCTATAATTCCTTATACAGAAATGCAAGACACAAGAGAGACAAATATACATTATAGTCGCTTAAGAAATAAAAGGCGTGGATAAAGCAATTATTATTTTCATTGTTCTATTTAATGTTGATTGTCTCCCCAACAGTTGATGCTGGGGATGAAAAGAGCTTCAGGACTCCCAGTAGTTGCTTGAAAGTTTCTGGTCTAACTGCCCACTTCCTGATTACAGTATTCAGCCAATAAGTGATATAAAATAGCAGCAAATGCCTTATTAATGTACATGTATTTGACTGTTGGCCTTGAAAATATTCTTAAACTTGTAGTAACAAGAATGTTACTCACAATCATTAAGAATACAAATAAATGCTGGTGAGTGTGTTGGGGATAAGGATCACTTATATACCGTTAGTGGAATTGGAAATTGATACGACTATGAAAATCAATATGCTATTTCCTCAAAAGATTAAGAAGGGAACCACCATATGACCCAGGTATACCACTCCTTGGCATTTACCCAAAAGAACAAAAATCAGCATCCTATAACAATACATGCATACCCATGGTTATAGCAGCACGATTCACAATTGCCAAGTTGTGGAATCAGCCTAAACGTCCTTCCACAGATGCATGACTAAGGAAAATGTGGTATACATGTACAAAATGGAGTTTATTCAGCCACAAAGAAGAATGAAATTATGTCATTTGTGGGGAAACAGATGGAACTGGAGAACATAATTTTAAATGAAATAAGCGAGACTCAAAAAGTCAAGGGTCTATGTTTTCTCTTATATGTGGAAGCCAGAGAGAAAAAAGGGAAAAAAAAGGTGGGGCAAGGACGGATCTCATGAAAATAGAAGGGAGACCAGTAGAATAGAAAATGGGAAGGAGATGGAGGAGAAAGAAGATGGAAAGGGATAGTACTAGGGAATGAAACTGACCAAATTATGTTATGTGCATATATGAATATATCGCAATTAAACCCACTATTATATATAATTATAAAGTGCCAATAAAAATTTTTTAAAAGTATTTTCACCCTCAAGATAGGAAAAAAATTTTACACATTGATATAAGAGAGCGCCTACTCGGCAGTGTCGAGTGCTTGTTTTTGACCTTCATGTGACTTTGGGTAAAGTCATTCAATCTTTGTGGATTTTTATTTTCCTATCTATAAAACTGGGGTAATACTTTCCCTACCTATTTCATTGAGCAGAAGAAAATACTTGTGAAAAGCCTTTGAAACTCGTAATGCATGGCATGTGACAGAAAGGATTATTAATAAACATCTATTTCTTTTTGCATTCTAATGCATTTAACACAAAGTTGTTTATACACAATAAATATGGATGACTGATTCTTACATCGTGTGAGTTCTACTTATGTATTAAAAACCTGTTGTGAACTATGGTTTGCCAGCTTTTCTTTCTAAATGTAAATGACTCTAGGAGCTCAAGCTTATTAATTTATTGACTAATGCTTTTGAATTGTCCTGCTCTAAGGTCCAACCAAGGTGGATTCCAAGGGTATGGCCACTGCCCTGTTCCCCACTGTGCATCAAAATTAGAATGACTGCATTTGCAAAACCTCCAAAGTTACAGTCTCAGTCAGGATAGTCCAGATTATACTTCAGTAAAAGAAGTGGCTTATTACAACAATGCTATTTCTTGCATGAGTTGGCAAGGAGCTGTGCTCATTATTGGAATCCAGATTGGTGGAAATTCTGCTCAAAATGTGTTTCCCTTAGTGGGAAAAAGAGCATCTAGAACTTGTACTTGAAACCTAATGACCAAATAAGTTACATAGCCATACTAGTTTTATAGAATCTAACCATGATGATCAAAGAAAAGGAATTCCGGAATGTTCAAAAACTGATATGTGGTGGCCACGAAAGCACTACACTCAACTCTCATTTCAAGAGACTGTCCTGGGAGGTGTGTTGCTGTTGACAGCCTCCACCTGCCACAACCTCAAATCTGGTGCACCACCATGTTCTTCTAAGATTATTCATAGTCAATGACTAAACATGATGCCAGTATTAAAGCTCGGTCATTCCTATCCAGCGGGGGAACTTTCCTAATAGATGATTTTTGTTCAGGGATTCTCCATTAGGTTAGCAAAGACGTTGTCAACTTTCTAGGTCTACTGCTTATCCTACCCCACTGCTCCTTCTCTCCCCATCCCAAATGTCAGCCCTGCAGCAGAGCTGAAGACCCTGCCAACTCTGGAGCCCACCCCCTTATTCACACACTTTTCCCTTGACATCTAGTTGGATCTGCTTTGCAGAAGAACCTTAGGGAGGTTTCCTGAGAAAAGAGAACCTTGAGCCAATTTACTAGATTCTACAGCTTGAATAATAATTTTGAAAACCATCAAAAAATCTCACATCTTTCTATTTTGTCTTCACTCCAGCACCCATTTCTCATTTTCCCCCTATTTGTCATACATGATTCACCCAGAAGCCCAAACTGTAATCTGGGAACTGATCTATATATCCTCTCCTTAAACTCCAATAAATAATCTATTGCTACTATTTGTCACCTCTAGCTTCATCAAATATGTAAGACCCGACTGCCCTTCCTCCATTTTCTTCTGTCATCCTTTTAGTTGATGCACTCATTATTTCTCACTATGAGTATTTTCCTCAGCTGTTCTTTCTGTTACAAAACCATTCTTCTTCAGTTCACCCTTCATGTTGCAGCCAGCATGAGGGTTTTTTCTTTCTATAATATAATCATGCAATTCTTTCTCTGAATTCTCTATTTCTCTAAGGGAAAATCATAACTACACTACCTGTCAGTTAAAGCAATGCAAGGCCTGTTCCCCACATGGCTCCCTAGCTTCACCTCATGTAGCAGTCTAACTCCTGCATCACCTTGCACTAGACATATGCTGCATTAGATGCTATTCCCATAATGTGTTATCTTCTCTCTGGCCTCCATTTGTTTTGAACACACTGTTATTTCTATCTCAAATGACCTTCTCACACTTGCTAACTTTCCTTGCCAGTTGAACTCATGACCCAAGAATGATTTTCAACCTCAGTCCCACTGAAACCTTTCCTTGAGTTCCTTAATCCAATTTAGGTACTCCTTCTTTGTGTTCCTATGTAACTCACAAATGTTCTTTGCCAATAGGTATAGACATATGCTTAAGTAGCTACAGTACAATATAAGAAAAATGCCCTATAATTACTAGGATTCCACTTGTCTGCTGGTAAGAAAAGACCCAACTTAGAATGGCTAACGATGGCTTACACAAAGAGGATTATTATTAATGTCAACCAACTTATATATTCTACCTCATATATTAAAGACAATTATAAACAAAGAGTGACATGAACAAAGGCCCATAACAAGGATGACAAACAGGTTTTATATCACATTTGAATTCTGAAAAATTGATAGTAGCTACCTGACTTCCTGTATTAAAAGTAATTTTTAGACCATTCTCAGGCTCAGTGAGAGAGTTGAAGATCTAAAGTTTGCCTACTAGGAACAGGGAGAAAAGCTTAGGGACTCAGATTCCTGCAGTATGACCTGGAGTTG
The DNA here is from genome assembly GCA_020662805.1 of Glaucomys volans. Taxonomy (NCBI): domain Eukaryota; kingdom Metazoa; phylum Chordata; class Mammalia; order Rodentia; family Sciuridae; genus Glaucomys; species Glaucomys volans. The sequence goes on along the minus strand of JAJEJO010052211.1, from coordinate 1,111,740 downwards.
TTAGTTGTGTATCCAATCTCTAAGAGACACATTTCTCTCCATTTTGTCATCAGAGAGGAAAGTGAAGAAGTACTTACCAAATCTATGATCTAGTGCTCTTATTTTACTCACTTGTTAGAAAGGATGGGTTAAATTATGATATGGCAGCAAATGAATACCCACCTCCAATTTAAGCAACCTAACCATCAAACTTTAATTATTGATTATAAAGCAATAGAAGAGGCTTTTCTCTATGCAATTGCTTGGGTACCCAGACTGATGAATACTCAGCTACATTGCGGTTGCACATTCAGAGACTGAAACCTTGACATCATTATTCCACGGTAATATTCATTTCATTGTCATTGAACAGAAAAGCCACCTGGAAGGTCACATATCTGCTATTCTGTTTCTGTCCATGTCATTTATTCCAAGAGCACTTTGATCAGATTTGCTCACCTATAAGAGAGAGAGAGAGAGAGAACACTTGGAAAGTAATCCATCAACCTCACGTATAAAAAGGAAAGAACAATAATACCACTTGCTTGAATTGTTTTTGTGATAATTGAATTAATAATATAAAAAATGCAGCACAGTAACTGAATTATAAGAAGAACTTGATGAATGCAAGGGATTATTATTTATTATTATTATTATAGATTATCCTACACCTACTTTCATCTCAAAAAAAGCCCTAGAAAAAGAGGAACAGATCATCACCAAAAGTAGTAGAAGACAGGAAATAATTAAAATCAGAGCTGAAATCAACGAAATTGAAACAAAAGAAACAATTCAAAAAATTGACGAAACAAAAAGTTGGTTCTTTGAAAAAATAAACAAAATTGATAAACCCTTAGCCACGCTAACAAAGAGAAGGAGAGAGAAACTCCAAATTACTAAGATCCGTGATGAAAATGGAAATATTACAACAGACACAACTGAAATACAAAACATAACAAGAAGCTACTTTGAAAATTTATACTCCAACAAAATAGAAAACCTGGAAGACATCAACAGGTTCCTAGAGGCATATGAGCCACCCAAACTGAATCTGGAGGACATACACAACTTAAATAGATCAATTTCAAGCAATGAAATAGAGGAAGTCATCAAAAGCCTACCAACAAAGAAGAGTCCGGGACCAGATGGATTCACAGCCGAGTTCTACAAGACCTTCAAAGAGCTCATTCCAATACTCCTCAAAGTATTTCATGAAATAGAGGAGGAGGGAACCCTTCCAAACTCATTCTATGAAGCTAATATCACCCTGATACCAAAACCAGAGAAGGACACATCAAGGAAAGAAAATTTCAGACCCATATCTCTAATGAACATTGATGCAAAAATTCTTAACAAAATTTTAGCGAATCGCATACAAAAACATATTAAAAAGATAGTGCACCATAATCAGGTGGGTTTCATCCCAGGGATGCAAGGTTGGTTCAACATCCGGAAATCAATCAATGTAATTCACCACATCAACAGACTTAAGGTCAAGAACCACATGATTATTTCAATAGATGCAGAGAAAGCATTTGATAAAATACAGCATCCCTTCATGCTCAAAACACTAGAAAAAATAGGGATAGTGGGGACATTCCTTAACATTGTAAAGGCTATTTATGCCAAGCCTACAGCTAACATCATTCTAAATGGAGAAAAATTGAAAGCATTCCCCTTGAGAACTGGAACAAGACAGGGATGCCCTCTTTCACTACTACTATTCAACATCGTTCTTGAAACTCTAGCCAGAGCAATTAGACAGACCAAAGAAATTAGAGGAATACGAATAGGAAAAGAAGAGATCAAACTATCCCTATTTGCTGATGACATGATTCTCTATCTAGAAGATCCTAAGAATTCCACCAGAAAACTTCTGGATCTCATTGATGAATTCAGCAAAGTAGCAGGATATAAAATTAATGCTCATAAATCTAATGCATTTTTATTCGCAAATGATGCATCCTCTGAGAGAGAAATTAGGAAAAGTACCCCATTCACATTAACCTCAAAAAAAAAATAAAATACTTGGGAATCAATCTAACAAAAGATGTGAAAGACCTCTACACTGAGAACTACAGAACACTAAAGAAAGAAGTTAAAGAGCATCTGAGAAGATGGAAAGATCTCCCATGTTCTTGGATAGGCAGAATTAATATTGTCAAAATGGCCATACTTCCAAAAATGCTATACAAATTTAATGCAATTCCAATTAAAATCCCAATGATGGACCTCATGGAAATAGAGCAAGCAATCATGAAATTCATTTGGAGGAATAAGAGACCCAGAATTGCTAAAGCTATCCTTAGCAAGAAGAGCGAAGCAGGGGGTTTCACAATACCAGACCTCCAACTATATTACAGAGCAATAGTGATAAAAACAGCATGGTATTGGTACCAAAATAGACAGGTAGATCAATGGTACAGAATAGAGGACACAGAGACAAACCCAAATAAGTACAGGTATCTCATACTTGACAAAGGAGGCAAAAACATGCAATGGAGAAAAGACAGCCTCTTCAACAAATGGTGCTGGGAAAACTGGAAATCCATATGCAGCAAAATGAAACTAAACCCATATCTCTCACCCTGTACAAAACTCAACTCAAAGTGGATCAAGGACCTAGAAATCAGGCCAGAGACTCTGCACCTAATAGAAGAGAAAATAGGTCCAAATCTTCATCATGTTGGCCTAGGACCAAATTTCCTTAACATGACTCCCAAAGCGCAAGAAATAAAAGCACGAATCAATGATTGGGATAGAGTGAAACTAAAAAGCTTCTTCTCAGCAAAGGAAACAATCAGCAATGTGAAGAGAGAGCCTTCAGAGTGGGAGAAAATCTTTGCCACACACACTTCGGACAGAGCACTAATCTCCAGAATCTACCAAGTACTCAAAAATCTTTACACCACGAACACCAATAACCCAATCAATAAATGGGCCAAGGAAATGAACAGACACTTTACAGAGGAAGATCTACAAGCAATCAGCAGATTTATGAAAAAATGTTCAACATCACTCGTTATAAGAGAAATGCAAATCAAAACCACCTTAAGATTTCATCTTACCCCAATTAGAATGTCTTTTATCAAGAACACAGGCAACAACAGGTGTTGGCGAGGATGTGGGGAAAAGGGTACACTCTTACATTGCTGGTGGGAGTGCAAGTTGGTACAGCCACTCTGGAAAGCAGTGTGGAGATTCCTTAGAAAACTTGGAATGGATCCACCATTAGACCCTGCTATCCCACTCCTTGGCTTATACCCAAAGGACTTAAAATCAGATTGCCTCAGTGATGCAGCCACATCAATGTTCATAGCTGCTCAATTCACAATAGCTAGATTATGGAATCAACCTAGATGCCCTTCAGTGGATGAATGGATAAAGAAACTGTGGTATATATACACAATGGAATATTACTCAGCTATAAGGAAGAATAAAATTATGACATTTGTAGGTAAATGGATGATGTTGGAAACTGTTATGCTAAGTGAGATCAGCCAATCACATAAATCCAAAAGCCGAATGGTCTCTCTGATAAATGAATGATGATGCATAATGTGGGGGGGAAAGATGGCAAGAATGGAGGAAAGATAGCTAGCATAGAGGGAAGGGAGGGGTAGGGCGGGTGGGGGGTAAAATTAATAACAGTGTGTGACAGATACCATTGCCCTGTGTAAATGCATGAACGCACAGATGGTGTGACTCTACTTTGTGTACAACCAGTGAAACAATAGCTGTACTCCATTTGTGTTCAATAAAAAAAAAATAAATTAAAAAAAAAACAAAAACAACAACAACAACAAAAAACTCAGGTCACTACCATGAACAATAGTTGGGCAGTAGATTCCTGGAGATACATGGATTGATCCAATAGCACCTTCTACTCTTGGTTAATTTTCAGTGCAGGTAAGTCCATGACCAAGAACACATTTCATATCTTATTGCCACTGAGAGAATCTGAGCCTTTTCAAAATAGTGAAAGGTGAATATTACTTTGTTCATTACATCTCATCATCTCTCCCTTGTTTTGAAGATACACTGTCATAGGAAACTTAGTTTTACATCCCTTAGTGGCCCTCCATTTTTCAATACTCTGCTCAGGCCTCTAACACAAAACCTGGAACCCAATCTCATTGGACCCTATTGGTAAACACCCTCAATGGCCTGCTCTTTCAGTTACCAGTGGGTTTAGAGCTACATCTATACAAACTTTTTTCCTTTTCTCCCAGAAAATAAGGGGTTCTCTTCAAATGTGTAACAGCTAGGGCTAGAGTTGTAGCTCAGTGGTAGAGCACTTGCCTAGCACATGTGAGGCACTGGGTTCAATCCTCAGCACCACATAAAAATAAATAAATAAAATAAAGGTGTTGTGTCCATTACAGCTAAAAAAAAAAATTTTTTTTTTAAAGTATCACAGCCAACTGTACCTTCATGGTCTACTTCCAGAGTTATTTCCATCTGTCCTCCTCTGGACGAAATGTCAACACTGACTTCATGGCTCTTTCATTACAATTCACTTTGCTATCCAATCTCTTCTTTTCATGTTTGATTGAGATCCTGGAGGTGGATGTGGGGATGAGGGGAGAAGTATATATAATACATTGATTTTAACTTCCCCCGAATTTAAACTTAAAAGAAATTCTGAGGATTTCCCCCCACATTGCTAGATTGATCATTCACATGCAAAAAGAGAGGGAAGGAGTTGTATGTGATCCAAATGTGCCCATTCAAATTATTGAATGCACAGTTACTTTAATGTACATTAAATCATAGAACTTCTGGTTAGAGCATCTTTCCTAAACCTATAACTATTCACTATGAGTTCAAGATCCCATGCCCCTGTCCCATCTCTTTATGATGTAAATATTTTTATAAAGTGATCCCATTTGTTGGATGCCTATTAAGCTAAATGGACTATGCATGTTAATAGATGAGTAGATATTTGTGAAAAGTGAGCTGATGCAAGTTCTGCTTGATAGAATACATTTATTCACAGGATTATCTCTTTCTACTCCTTAAACTATTTCCAGGTTGCTTAAAATTAGTACTTACATATAGAAATGCAGTTCAAGTAAAGTAACAGGAATGGTGGTATTATGAGAACATAGACTGATATGTTTTCAAATTGTTTAATAATGAAATTCAAAATAACAATGAAAAAATGGGATAAATCAGAAACTGTATGAAGGTACGGGAAATTTATTGTGTAAAAAATATTGTTTACTTGTCTAAGTATTAATCTTTGTCTTAAGTAGAGGCCAGAATATGTCCTGGTAAAAATAGACGTCTCAGTTATTTCAGTGAGATCAAAATCTTCAATGTTACTAGATTCTAAGAGGAACACATCAATTGGTTTTATCAAAAGAGCAAAATACTGGACACCAAAAACTCAAGTTTCACTCCAAGTTTATTGGGAACCAATTCTAAGACCTGGATCAAATGACTATCTCTGGGATTCATATAAGGGAAGAAGGAAGGAAGAGTAGCTTCAGATTTCTAAGGCACCTTTTGTTTTAAAATAAAATGATCCACATTCAGGAAGAAAATTTCAAAACAGCTTTAGAACTATTTCTTTACATGTGAAATTTGAACCCAGCAACAATCTTTGCTACCCATGAAGACTTGAAAGAAAACCTGTATCCTCCTGCTCATATACACATAGAAACAATTCAGAAAGTTGCCTAGAACATTCCAGATGAAAAGTGACTCTTACACTCTCCTTCTCTTCCCTAGACTCTGAGTTTCTGTTTTTAGACTTTCACAGGAGAAAAAAAAAACATATATATAAACTCAGTCTTTTCCAAGTCTCCTGCTGCTCCTTTGTATGTATTTAAACCCAATGTTTTAGCAGATGATGAGAATAGATCCTTGGTGCTGATGTAAATGGCAATGTCGTCATTACTCAGCTAGCCGAAAACAGAAATAAAGGGAAGGGAGGTTGAACAGTTCTGAGTGTTGATGAAGGAGCCGTTTATAAAATGTAAGTTCCTGGTGGTCAGACATCATGCTACCCACTTCTTTCCAATTATCTCAAAGTACTAGCTCTGTGATCTCTCTCTTTTCTGAATTCCAGTAGCACTATGCAAACTTTGTATTTAGTAATATCTCATGCAATATAAAGACATGGTTCCTCTGATGTTTTGAATTCTTTCTGTAAAATGTAGGATTCATTATCTTTCTATGTAACATTGTCTTGGGTTTCCTATCAAATCAGACCTGCCTTAGAAGCAGGACTTGTATTTTAGATGCTTTGTATCTTTCATGGTACCCAGCCTAGATCTCTGCTCTTTGTGGGTTTTCAGTACAGATTTATCTTCTGTACGTGGTGGTGGAAGGCTGTGTGGATTGTCAAGAGAACTTAGCTAGGGCCTCTGTGGAGTACTTCACTCAGAATCTTGGAATGACAGATTCACTTCAGCTATGTTATTTGCTATATCTCCCATTTAACTCTTGCTTTCTTTTTCTTCTATCATTTAGCTATCATCTGCTCCCAGATTCCACACAAAATTCACCTTCTCTAAAAGTCTTCTACTCCTAATTCTTTTCCACTCTGGTCATTCCTTTAACTGAAGTGACTTAAATCTTGAAGGTTCAGGTTTCCTTTGTAGCTGCTCCGGTTTGAAATGGTTCTTACATATCTCCACTCCACAAACTTTGTTCCTAAATAGATCGGAAGGAGCAGTGTTGGGTCATTTCTTTTTTTATTGGTGAATATGCAATAGGTCAATAAATGCTAGTTTCTTCCCTTTGCAGCAACCACAGAGCTGCAGCAGGCAGTCAAAATCCATTTTAAAATTATACTGCTATAACTATTTCTGGAGGTGAGCTTGGCACTAAGGGACCCCTGTCACTCGACTGTGTTCATTAATTCAAAATGGAGTGCAGTATAGTGACAAGAAATTCAGTGCATTTTAGAATTATAAGAAGGCAAAACTAAGTGCACAGTTGCTCTAGCAGAGAGGGGTAATGCACTGAGAAAGGAAGTGACTTTTACAAGGTCAAACAGCCAATTCAAGAGAGGGCACTTAAAACTTGATTGTTTTACCCAAATACCCTGGCAACTCTGCGTTTGTACCTCTGCTCCTTCTCGGATCAATATTTTTCAAATTATTAACATAGTGCACTTGAGACTCAGTTCCAAATGTAGTCCTGCAAGATTAACTCCCTTCTTTTCTATTGAGGTGTAACTCTTCTGATAAAATATTCATGGCAGTTCATCTTTTGTAGACCACCTTCAAAGCTTCTTAAATGGGAGTGTAATTCCCATTGCATGGGATTCATTACATGTGGGAAAGTTATTTCTAAAGTCACAGGATAAACAAGACACATTTTCTAGAACTTTTATTTTCATGTTAAAGTATACTGATGTATTTATTCTATAATAAAGATATTTTTAAATTTGTCAAGGTTATGGTTGCTACTTTGGGTTTTTCTCCCCAGGGAGGGCACTCAGGCTGCCTTGAGGTTAGCAGAAGTTGAGAAGAAAGATGAAGTAAAGAATATGACACTTTTTAGTCAACTGCAAAACACCTACAATGCTAGTTTGTGAAACCATCTGAAATTATTGTATAACTGTGGTTTACCCCTGACTTTCTACTTATTCTTTGTGTTCTTGACCATTTCACAAGGTACTGATCCAATACCTAATAAATGCCTAGCAAATGTGGATTGTACATTAAGGATGGCAAATAATTTTTAAAGGTAGCCTGCATAGCTCTCTGCCTGAAATAATATGAAAACCCAGACAGGCCATGGTATTTATCACAGGAACTTAGAAGGTCCAACACTGGAGTATTTTAAACTGAGAAAAATTAGAAAAGAACAACCTGGATAGAACAACCTGGATAGATAAATTAGGAAATATTTCCATTTTAAATTGCTGACGTGAGAGAAAACAAATGGAAACTTCAGTGAACTTTACTATGTGCATAGACTATAATTAATATAATATAATATAATATAATATAATATAATATAAAGTTCATAACATTGTTTTGGTACTAGGGATTGAATTCAGGGCCTCATGTATGCTGGGCAAGAGCTCTCCAGTGAATTACATCCCAGTCTATAGCTCAGAAACTTCTATGTACACATTAATTGATTATCTTTTTACACAATTCTATAGGCTACTTTATTTTATTCTAAGAGATACTCATGCAAAAATCTCCATTTGGAATATAAAGAAAAATGAATTTACATCTGAGTTTTAATCAAAAAGAAGAAATGAAGTACTTAAAAGTAATGAAGTTTCTGAAATAATGAAATAATTCTAATTTCACATCTTAAGACTTGTGGATTATTTTTTAAACTAAAAAAGTCAATACTTTCACATTACAGGGGAGAGACTATGGAGAGGTTGTTTCCCAAGAACATAAATTATCAATTTAAAGGATATAATTTGTAGTTAGCTTTTCAGTAGTCCTTTGCTTCTTTACAACTAATTAATGTCATGTTTAGTCACAGGTTTAGAGTTGGGCAACTAGAGGTGAAGAAATAAGGCATAAAATGCTAAAATACATTGGGATAGGATGAGGCCCCAATGTCTTACTCTTTTCATTAAAAATAGTTAATACGTATCATAACTGTGCTTAGTGCACAAGAGAATTCTAAATGAAAATATGACACAGAATGAGTTCCATACCACCAAGATGTGATGGTTCCTACGAAGAAAGAGTGAGTGAATGAGTGAATGAATGGATGGATCGAGGGATCCCAGAACCTTGTGATCAAGAAGCAGGTGCTGTGGATCAGTGTGGTATTTGCTTCTGTCAAATGTGGTGAAGTGTGGGTTTATTTGAATTTGGAAAATGGAGAGTATTTTTGCTGTTTGAGAAGCCCACACTGCCTCTTCTTTATATTAAGTTCAAATTTCAACAGTTAAACACTTCCCTAGATAGCATTTTGTAAACTTACTTATTCTTCCTTGCCAAAGGCAACAAAACAGGAACATCTAGGGATTTCAGTTTAATTGCTGTTAAATGTTTATTTATGCACAGGTGGAAGAATTTGGTGGAGAAGAATAGCTAAAATCACCTCTGTTCCCTTTTCTATTTTGTAAAGATCAGATTCTTTTTAAAAAGCATTCGAATGGCTTACTTTAAAACAATTGTATCAATGTATAATATGTTATTATATTCAGAGAATAAATAGTGCTTATATTAATTGCACTTAGAAAAAAATTAGGAATTCTATTATAAACCTAAATTATTAAAAGCTAATAATCAAATTGAAAATTTATTTTCTCATTTGCAACGTTTCAAGTGTTATTTAATTACTTTCTGAGGCATAAATTAAACCCAAACTCACTGCTTTCTGTGTATAATAAATTCACCAAACTCAAAAGCATCGTCTTGACTCGCTAATTGGGCTTTTCTTCCACTATTGTAATGGCTCCATTTTATAAGAACTATGTGAAATAATTTTTACACACATGTTTTAGACAGTAAACAGAGAAAAGAAGCTCCTGAAGACTAGAATAATTAAAAATCACTGGCCTTGGAATCAAGAGACTATAGAGTCTTAGTCTTGAGCACTTAGAACAAATAGGTCATGTTAAAAATATTCAAAATCTTTGTCACTAAAAATGAAACTTAACTGACTCAACTCAACATCATTCCTTTGCTGAGGAAATTCCCCTCAAGATGCAGAGCACAGTTTTATAGGCCTCTAGGGAAGCATTTCTCAAAGTGCAATGCTATGCATTGCCTATGGGATGATGTTACTTTGTACCAAGATGACATTGTTTCATTTTAATAATCATCTATTATGAAAACACATATTAGAAAAAATATCTCCCCATTTCAGTAGTGATTAAAATAGACTTTGATTTTTACATTCTATAAATTATTTGTTTTAAAGGAGATTACATGAAATATTAATATTGCAAGTGGAAATAAAGCTAAAAGTGTGTAAGTGGTAGAAGATGACTGATTATTGGGAAATATATACTTCCCTTAGTCTGTGCACATCAGTTTGAGAAATGCTAGACTACATGATATTTGAGATACCTTCCAGTTTTTAAATACATGCTCTTAAAACAGTGAACTATAACAGTATCTCACTAAGTAGCATACACACACACAAATAGAAGACCATGCAGTTACCATTTTGTATCCTAACTGTAAATTTTGGGGACCCTAAGTTGCCTTTTGTTTAAAATGCCATTCCTTATGTATTGGGAATTCCTTCATATTATTTATTCGAGTTCTTTTAAATTTTAGTTACCCAATGTCCATTAAATAAAAGCTATTATATGTATGGATTAACCCATCACCCAGAATCTGCCTAAAATTATATGGTTCCAATAACTAATTCTGTATGGTATTGGTATACAACAAACATATAAATGAAGGAGATAAAAGTAGGACAACTTAAACAAATCTAGTTATATAAGGCGAATTGAAATTTAATATATATAAGTATTAAAGTGGAAAAATTAGAGCCTTTTTAACTAACAATGCTGAAACAGCTGAAAATCCATTTGGGGAATTAAATCTTGACCCTTATCTCACACCATACATAAAAGTTAATGTAATACGGACCATAGATATAGCTTGGTGATTAAGTACCCCTGGGTTCAATCCCTGGTACCAAAAAAGAAAAAAAAAAAAAAGTATTTTGACTCTGGTAGTAGCAGTCACTTGGTCATACACATATTTGTCAAAAGTTACTGAATGCAATCTTAAATTCTACTTGTCTTATTTTATGAAAATAATTTTCCATTAAATAAAAATAATCACTTCCAAAAATAACGTGCTTAGATTAGAGCAAGAAGGTAGTATTTTCACTTCTTTGAAAATACTTAGCAAAGATATATAATACATATATCTATATAATACACACATACATATTGTGTATATATATATACTAGTTCTAATAAAAGTTGCATAACATGGACACATTTATAAATTGATAGAAGGAATACAAATTAGTACACTTCTGGAAGTAAATTTGCCAATATTTACTAAACTTCTGCGTATGTATATTCTTTGATCAAGTAATTGCACTCCTTGGAATCTATACTAATGAAACACTTGGAAGTACAAAGATTTATGTGCAAAAATATTCATTTTCTATAACTTATAATTTAGAAAATTGGAAAGAAACCTGACTGTCCAAAAAATAGAATATAATTACATAAATTATAGCACATACCATATGGTTGATTGAATAGCTATTAAATGATGTTTACATATAATTTTGAATAGTATGGGAAAATACTGCATTAAATATTTAGCAAAGGAAAATATATCAAATAATATTTACAATACTCTATGTATAACATAAAATATGAGTGTGAACACTTAAAGAAAATATATGCAATTGTTAACAGTAGTTACAACAGGAGGCAAAGTTTTTTTTTTTCAGGTTTCTTGGTTTTCTGCTTATATAATTTCCAAGTACTTTTGTGATAAAGCTAAGTTAAAATTGATATCATAATTTAAAATAATTCTTTTGGTAAGATTTGCAAATATAAATGCTTATGGTATCACTAACACAAAAAAATTTATAAAGATATCTAAATATATTCCCCATACAATTATAAACTGTGATTTCTAACATAGAAAAAAACATATGGGTACAAAGAAAATAAGGTATTACTTTTTTCATTGGTTAGGAATATATTTTTTAGCCTTTCTCCTTAATTGTTATGACTACTGAAAAAATATTCCTATGTGTTTCTTGGGAGGGACATTAATAGCCTACATAAAATGGATTTACTCTTTTTTTCATTGTGGTGTTAAATACACATAATATCTTGGAACACAGACAATTAATATTCACCATATACTTAGGTGCTTTCCTCACAATTCCCAGCTCCCTTTCTTTGACAAGGCCATGTAATGAATGCAATGAATTCTGGCTGATGGAGGTCCCTTCAGATATTTTTTCCCATTCTGCAGTAAACCAGAAGCCTCATAATAAGATTGAAACTATAAGATGATGTACACAGAGATCTGCTAAGCAAGGAAGTCACTAGCTAGCAACAGAAAAAGGAATGCATATACTTGTGAATAATGAATCTTTGTCAAGTGAAGCCACTGACATTTAGGATTTATTTCTGAGTTCAGCTTTAACTAATTATACATACCAGTAAAAATAACAATATTTCAACTTAGGGCTGCTATAAAAACAAGAAAGAAAAAGAAAACCCTAACATAGTTGGCTTCAGCTTCATAGGTGGGCAACAGCAAATGAAAAAAGATATATACAGAGACTGGAAAGATGAAGATCCACCTTACACTGTGGTAAAATGGTAAAACTTGGTAGCATGAGGTGGTGCCATTGGCTACCTTTGGCATGAAGAAAATGAGGTTTTGAAAAAATTGCCTGGGGTATTAGTGAAAAAGAGAAGAAATAAAAAGGGTCCAGAAATTCAAAACTTTTTAGATTGGAAGAAAACAGTTGATTCCATATTCTAACCTAAAAAAGAGGAATTAAGAAGACTCTTTTCAATAAATGCAAATCGGGCAGCTCATTAAAATAATCAGGACAAAGGTCAGATTAAGTATACACTTTATGACTATTGTCCTAACGCCAAGTGTCCTAACAACCTTAAGGTACCTACCAGGAGGTCAAGCAAGGAAAGTGTGGGGCAAGAAAGTAAAGAAATCTACTAAATCTGGGAGGGTGGTGGTATAATGTACTGATAAGACTATAAGCTAATAAAAGGGAAGATTCTTGCATTTTAAAATCAAGTTTTACCTTTACAAAAAATCATGAGTTTGATTAAAAAATAATCATGATTGCTCACAACAATAACCCTTTGGTCCCCCAATTTTCATTTCCATAGGCAAGAAGCAGGCTGAGAAGGGACAGCTATACAACCTCAAAAGGCACATTCTTTAGTAAAAATAGCAAAATAACAACAACAACAACAAAAACAAAAACAAAACAAAACAAAACAAAAAACAACAATGCCAGAGAAACAAACTCCTAGAAGGCTGCAGTTCATGAGAGGTAACAGCCCAGGGACTTCTCCCTGAAAGCTGAGTCACAGCCTGACAAGGTGCTCGCAGGGGAGTGCTAAGCAGGATTTCAGAATTGCTGCCAGCTGGTGCAGGCCATGTGTCCCCATTCCTTCTCTTTCTGCTGGGAGGCTTCACTGAGGTCATCATGTTCTTACTCTACCACTGTGTACTGAGCAAGGGAGGAGAAAGTAATTGCTCCTGAGTTCATAGGTGCCTGGGCCAACAGGAACTGCAACCCAATCTGAGGGAGCAACTGCAGCACAGCCTGGATTTTGAGCTTGATGCAGTCAGTGACATTGTGATATTGGGTTGTCACTTTTAGGGAAGACTGATGGTGTGCTGGGTGGAGAGAAGTTAACAAAGAACATTTATTTCCCAGAAGTGCAGGTGGTAACTGAGACTTATAAATATGGTCTTCCCCTCATCTCAGGGGAATTGCACAGGGTCATTTAGCTGGTTGAGAGCCAGGAAACAAAAAGCAGAAATCATAGGTGCACTTCAACATGCTCAGCTACGGAAAATGTGGGGTCAGTTTTTGTTGCAGTATGACATAACTTATCCTGACAAATTAATATGTTCATAAAGTAAATTTGGAAAACAAAGAAAAGTTCAAAGAAGAAAAATTAACACATGTAGTATATTTAGGAAACTTTTAGTTTGTGTAACAGTTGATGGTTTGTTTTTTGTTAGATATTCAGAAAATACTGTTCATTAAAGAAGAGAAAATCACTCTATTCATATTTTCCAGACACAATCATTATTACCATTGATATATATTACTAAAATGCATGTAATTTTCAATAGCAGAACACATTTGCATATTGTGTCATCTGCTTTATACATACATATGTATACATTTATTTATACACACACCTATACACTCATATATATGTATTTATATTTGATCATACCAAATCAAACACATCTACTTTATTCTTGGTGTGAAAGTATATGTGTTTTTTTAATGCATTCTTAATCACAAAATGTTATTATACAAAAATTAAGTTGTTTTCTTATTGTATTGCAGGCATACTCTTTATCCTTGGATATGTTTGGAAATTAATTGTCTCATCATTACACAAACATGCCTATATTTTCTCCCAATATGTCACTTAACCCAAAACTTTAATAGTTTTCTGTGTACATGTATTTTTAAATACCCATCATGTTTTCAATATGACTTCTTAATTTCTTCTGGGTTTCATGTTTTTTTGGTGGGGAGTTTACCCACCAAATTATAACGGAACTTTACTTCCTCCAAATATCTACCTGGGGTTATCCATATATTGTTTTATTTGTAATTCTTAAATTTTGAATCATGCAAGGCCACAAATTGATAGTCATTTGCTTCAACATCATTTACAAAACTCATTCCCACACCAAGTTTCAAAGACACTTTTAATCTGCATTAATTTTCTGCATAAGTTTAATGTTTTGCACTCTCTAGTCTACTCCATTCATTTTGTCTACAACAGTGCCAACCTATATTGCTATCATTAAAACTTTCTTGCAGAATATTTTAAATCTTTTAGAGAAAGTTATTCCTTTTTTTTTGCTTAAAAAAGGAAGAAAAGTTACTTTTGCATTGTCCTTCCAGAAGAATTACGTAATTAACTGATTAATATCCACAGAAAAATATTTTGGTTACTCAAATTAATTTACTGAAGATTTGCTTTGTTATAATATTAATTGTTCCTATCCAGCAATTGAGTGTTCACCTCCATTTATTCAGATATTATTTTATACAATTTTTAAAAAATACTTAGACCATAGAGCATCTTTTAAGGATTATCAAATGTTTATGTTTCAAAGATCAAAAGAAATATAACAAATATACAAACAATAAAAATTCTGAAAAGAATACTAACTATAATAATGAAATGGAAAAAGACAAACTATCCTTACTGAAATTAAGCATACAGTGTATTAAAAGACTAGATTAGTAGAGAGGACTTGATACTGTACTACTGAATATGTAAGGATATATTTCATCTATTTTGAAATGTGTATCTTTCCAGATATTTCTGAAATTGTCATGTGTGAAGCACTCATCATCTTACAATGACTTTCAGCCAAGCAATAATGACTTAGTTATCATTACCTGTGTGTGACCAAAACTTGATCATAGCTAGCTGTTATGACGTCAGTTGAGCTATGAACATTATTAAAATATGTGATGCATATTGACTCCCATTGCTGTTTTTTTGTAGATTGCAGTATGATTTAAAGGTGAAAGATTATTGTATACCAAGAATGGCAATGGAAGAAGGCAGTGGGTTATAAATTTGCTCTTTGTAGGGCAAATATTTCCATTGAAAGAATAAGCCCCTTTCACATTTTCTTGCAAACCTGCAACTAAATGTTCTATGAGACTCAAGAAAGAAATCCACAGTAGATGAGGTTGTGTTAGGGTTTGCTACTAATATATATGCTAAAGGATTGCCTATTACATACAACAAATGGTAAGTAACAAAATTTGCAGGTGTGAGAGCCTAGAAGATTGCAGAGGTAACTTAGGCATTTAAGAAAAGCTGTGTCCCCAAGGAGTGTATCTGGTAAGACCATGTGACCATAAGTAACGATGATGATGGTTGATATGATCTGAGAATAGGCGCGTTTTAAATGGGAATATGGTGTAGGATTATCTCAACTAGCTTATTTTACTCATTCAGGTACCCTTTTTAATGATTGCTCTTAAAAGTTAAATGTAAAAAACTTCTACAATTAACAGTCATCTTTCAAAAAATATAAAATTTTAAAAACCTAAGACATTGTAATGCATTGATGCTAGTTGGAAGCACTTTTTTTCTCAGTAGTGTATAAAACAATGATGATTCTTGCAAGGGATGATGTTTTATAGTAGATTACATTGATTTCATAAGTTAGACTTTTTATTGTAAGTAAATGACTCACATGCTAAATACTAAAAAGAATCATTTTACTTAATCATAAAATTCAATTTTTCTGATTGATTCAAGTAAACCTAGAGCCAGGGAATTATACTACCATTTAGGAAGTGCTTCCTGTGTTTATGCCCTTTGACTGAACTTGTTGGCTTCATCTTCAGGTCAGTTCTCTATAATACCAAGTGACTCCCAGCAGTTGCTGGGACCACAAGCTTCTTTTTCCACATCTATGAGGATAAAGTGATAAACTTTCCCCAGGAATCCAGAAAAAGAACATAATTCTCATTGTACCAGTTCAAACCACATGTTTCACCCTTCGGTCCCCACAGTAATGGGGAGCTCTTGCACAAGAAGAATGAACTAGGGAATGAATGCAGGAAATGCTAACACAAATAACAAGAAAATACACTCATTAACCAAGTGTAGCTGGCTCACTTGTTAATCCCCTGCACACAATCATCACACTCCTGTGCTCTTGGGCTTAAATTCCAACTGCCTGCCCCTTGCATCTTTTTGACTGAGGATGCTTTTGGTCTTCAGAATCTTCTTTGTCCAACAAACAGGCCATAAGTGATAGGAAGTTAATGCCCCCAGTGTGAGTGAACATACACCCCAGCTCTGAGCTCCTTTGCTCTGTGGGTGGAATAATACTTAGATGTATGTATAAATTTGGTTTCCACAGCAGGACTAAATTCCAGTAGCCCACAGTGGAAAATTTTGATAATACATCCTTTTATTGATTGCTTTCCCTTCCTTGTCTCACTTCTCCCTACCTTTTCTGGTACTTTCTTCTCCCAAAGAAATTCTTTGTACTTCTATCTTTGGCTTAGAGTCTGCCTCTGGGAAATCCAAAACTCACAGTGATATTAAAGTTCACCTTCCTCTATTCATCTGAAATAAAGTGATTAGTTTGCAAGATGTCTCTGGAACTCAGTTTCCTCATGAATATAATGGAGATAATAATGTCTGCCCCACTTTCCTTGAAAGGACTATTATGAAGAACAAATGAGATAATGCATATAAAGATGTTTTGTAAGATGCTGTGCAATTGAGCTCTACCATGATTAAAATTACCATATTCTTTAGAAAAGTCAAACCCCTCCATTATTGGCAAGTAAACAGCAAAAAGTATGCATCACTGGTAGGATCTCAGGCAGTGCCCTCTGCCTTCCCTTGAAATCAAAAGGACAAGAATTAATAAAAAATCAGATGATTCATCACAAAGGGATTACCTAAGGCATCCCTTTGTGTAGGCTACAGCTGCCCCTTTATTTGTTGTTAATACCAGAGACCTCTCAGCAGGAAGGGAGCATAAAGTAAACAGGTGAAAGATGCTAGGAAAGGGCAAAGGGAAGCTGCCTGCTGGGAGCTGTTCCCTCAAAGGCTAATGGAACCTGAACTGACTCACAGTTCAGGCTCCACAGGGCTGCCAACCAAGAATGTCACCTACACCACAGACACCCAATGCAGAGTGCCGGTTCCCAGGGAACTTCAGGTCAAATGGACAAGAAGTCATTGCCAATTTTATGGCTTTAAAATTTACTCAAGTTTGGAACATAATATGCCCTGCACTTTGCTATCTTTTATTATTTTAAAAAAAATCTCTTATTTAAATCTTTTTGTTTTAATTTAATTTTGATTCATTGAACACAAATGGAGTACAGCTTTTGTTTCTCTGGTTGTACACAAAGTAGAGTCACACCATCTGTGCGTTCATACATGTACACAGGGCAATGATGTCTGTCACAATTCTGTTATTACCCCCCTACTCCGACCCCTCCCCTCCCATCCCTCTATGCTATCTCTCCTTCCTCCATTCTTGCCACCCTTCCACTCCACATTATGCATCATCATTCACTTATCAGAGAGATCATTTGGCTTTTGGATTTTTGGGATTGGCTAATCTCACTTAACATAACAGTCTCCAACATCATCCATTTACCTGCAAATGCCATAATTTTATTCTTCTTTATAGCTGAGTAATATTCCATTGTGTATATATACCATAGTTTCTTTATCCATTCATCTATTGAAAGGCATCTAGGTTGGTTCCACAATCTAGCTATTGTGAATTGGGCAGCTATGAACATTGATGTGGCTGCATCACTGTAGTAATCTAATTTTAAGTCCTTTGGGTATAGGCCAAAGAGTGGGATAGCTGGGTCAAATGGTGGATCCATTCCAAGTTTTCTAAGGAATCTCCACACTGCTTTCCAGAGTGGCTGCACCAACTTGACTCCCACCAGCAATGTATGAGTGTACCCTTTTCCCTACATCCTTGCCAACACCTGTTGTTGCCTGTATTCTTAATAAAAGACATTCTAATTGGGGTAAGATGAAATCTTAAGGTAGTTTTGATTTTCATTTCTCTTATAACTAGGGATGTTGAACATTTTTTCAAAAATCTGTTGATTGCTTGTAGATCTTCCTCTGTAAAGTGTCTGTTCATTTCCTTGGCCCATTTATTGACTGGGTTATTAGTGTTCTTGGTGTAAAGATTTTTGAGCACTTTATAGATTCTGGAGATTAGTGCTCTGTCTGAAGTGTGAGTGGCAAAGATTTTCTCCCACTCTGAAGGCTCTCTCTTCACATTGCTGATTGTTTCCTTTGCTGAGAAAAAGCTTTTTAGTTTAACTCTATCCCAATCATTGATTCCTACTTTAATTTCTTGCACCTTGGGAGTCATGTTAAGGAAATCTGGTCCTAGGCCAACATGGTGAAGATTTAGACCTATTTTCTCTTCTATTAGGTGCAGGGTCTCAGGTCTAATTCCTAGGTCCTTGATCCATTTTGAATTGAGTTTTGTACAGGGTGAGAGATATGGGTTTAGTTTCATTTTACTGCATATGGATTTCCAGTTTTCCCAGCACCATTTGTTGAAGAGGCTATCTTTTCTCCATTGTATGTTTTTGGCTCCTTTGTCAAGTATGAGATATCTGTATTTATGTGGGTTTGTCTCTGTGTCCTCTATTCTGTACCGTTGATCTACCTGTCTATTTTGGTGCCAATACCATGCTGTTTTTGTTACTATTGCTCTGTGATATAGTTGAAGGTCTGGTATTGTGATACCCCCTGCTTCACTTTTCTTGCTAAGAATTGTTTTAGCTATTCTGGGTCTCTTATTCCTCCAAATGAATTTCATGATTGCTTGCTCTAATTCTATGGGGTCCGTCATTGAGATTTTAATTGGAATTGCCTTGAATTTGTATAGCGCTTTTGGTAGTATGGCCATTTTGACAATATTAATTCTGCCTATCTAAGAACATTCAATAAAGTTAATAAATACTAAATATGCTTTTCAAGGAACTACGACAATGTGAACACAATGACAATCATGAAAATAGCACATTCTCAGCACACCACATGGCTCTTCCCAGCTGCCACCTGTCTTCCATAAAGTTTCCTCTGAGATTAATTTTGCCTGATGTTGAATTTTATATGAATGGAAACATAGTAAATGTTCTTTGTGTCTGGCTTCTATCACTAACATTGTGGTTGTGAGACTCACCTGTGGTGTCACATGTAGCCATATTTATTCCTTTCATTGCTGAAAAGTATTGCATTGTATAACTTTATCATTAATTTCTTACCAGTTATACTGTTGATAAACATTCAGGTTGCCTCCTCTTGGGCTACGATACAAAATCTGCAATGCCATTCTTATAAAAAGTCTTTTTATAGAAAGGGGTACTCTTTTCTTTGGGACATGTACTTGAGAATTATCAAAGAGTGGGTATGTTTAATTTATTGAAAATTATTCTCCCAAAGTAATTATACTATTTACTATCCTCTAACAGTTTGAGAATTCCCATTGTTAAATATCCTTATAAGCACCTTATACTGCCAGTTACTTTACTTTCACACATCATGGCGGTGTTCCATGTGCTTTTAAACTGCATTTCACTGACAGCTAAAAAATTGCACATGTTTTAAAATCTTTCTTGGCCATTTGGGTACCTTCTTTTGTGAAGTAACTAAGTTTACTATTCATTTTTCTACTGGCTCGCATGCTTTCTCTTACTGATTTGAAGATATCTGTAAGATTTCATGTTTTAAAATCTTTCTTGGCCATTTGGGTACCTTCTTTTGTGAAGTAACTAAGTTTACTATTCATTTTTCTACTGGCTCGCATGCTTTCTCTTACTGATTTGAAGATATCTGTAAGATACTGTATAGAAGATATCTATAAGCTTGAAGATAATTTCTCAGCAAATTGTAGTGTGACTTACTTCTTCCATTTGGTGGCTTCTCTTTTCAGTTATTTTGTATATTTTAGAGAATAGAAGTTTTTGAATACAATGTAGTCTAACATATCAATCTGTAAATTTTATTAGGTCAAGAAAATATTTTTCTACATTTTGTTTTAAAAGGGTTTTTGCTTGAATTTTACTTTATTCTAAAATCTACCTGTAATAGATTTGTACATATGTACAGAGATCATGAGTAACTTTTTTCTTCATGAATATCCAATCACTTTGCCCATGCTTAAAGAACTTTTTTTAATACTTTTTTGAACTGCATGTGTGGTAGTAATGAAGCCCCCAATTTATAGTTGTCTAAAATGTTTTTTTCTTTCATTTTAAAAAGAGTTTTAAAATTGGAAATTGGAGATAGTAATAGGTTTTTTGTTCGTTTGTTTGCAAGTTAAAGATCTTACTCCATTGTCTTCTGGCTAGCATAGTTTCAGACAAGATGTCTGCTATATTTCTTTTTTTCTTAATTAACATTTAATAATTATACATAGTTATGAGGCATGGTATATTTCAAAACATCTATACAATGTGTAATGATCAAATCAAGTAATAAGTATTTTCTTCATGTCATTTTTTTTTTATTTTGCAGGTAGAGAGCTCCTCTGTACTAGTTCTTCATACAATACATGATAGGTTACTGTAAACTATAATTACCCTACCATGCTATAGAATATGAAAAACTATTTCTCTTATCTAACTATATTTTGGTGCCCTTTATCCAAGTTATCTTTTTTCCTCCTCCTCCCTACCCTTCTTCCCCGTCCCTAGTAATCACTATTCTAGTCTTTTCTACTGATATCAACTCTTTTTTAGCTTCTACAAATGAACGTATGATAGTTTTCTTTTTGTGCTTGGATCATTTTACTTTACAAACTCTCCTATCCATCCATTTTGCTGCAAATGATGGGATTCCATTCTTTTCTATGTTTGTATAATATTCACATGCACACATCACATTTTCTTTATTCATTCGTCAGTGGACATTTCAGTTGATTACATATCTTGGTTGTTGTGAAGAGTGCTGCAATAAACATGGAAGTGCAGGTATCTCTTCAATATGCTGATTTCATTTATTTGTATATAATACCCAGAAGTGGGAGAGCTATATCATATGATATATCTATTTTTAGGGTTTTTTAGGTACCTCTATAGTGTTCTTTGTAATGGCAATACTAATTTACATTCTCAATATAAATGTGTAAGTCTACTATTTTCTCTGAATCCTCACCTGCATCATTTTTGTTTTTTAATGGTGCTGGGGATTAAACTCAGGGTTTCGCACAAGCTAGACAAGTACTCTACCATTGAGCTACATCTTAAGCTCAGCATTTATTATTTTTTGCTTTTTGGTCATAGTCATTTTGACTGGAGTGAAATGATCTCATTGTATTTTGATATGCATTACCTTAATAAGTAGTAATGTTAAAATTTTTCATAGACTTGTTGATCATTTGAATTGATATTCAGGTCCTTTGCCTGCTTATTAATAGAATCTTTTGTTATTTGTTTTTTGAGTTTCTTATATATTCTAAATATTGCTTGTTGGGTTAATAGTTGCATAAATTTTCTTCCGTTCTGTAGATTTTTTCTTCACCCTGTTGATGTTTTCTGTGATATGCAGAAGCTTTTTAGTTTGATATAACCACAAGTTTCTACTTTTACTTTTGTTTCCTATACTTTTGAGTCTTAACCAAGAAATCATTGCTTATTCCAATGTTTTGAGTGCTTCCCTTATGTTTTCTTCTAAGTAGTTTCAAAGTTTTAGTCCTATATTTATGCATTTAATCCACTTTTAGCTAATTTTTGTACATGGCCAGAGGTAGTAGTCTAGTTTCATCCTTATGCACATGAATATCCATGTCTCAGCACCATTTATTGAAGAGGTTGTCATTTTTCCAATGTATGTCTTTGGTGCCTTTATTGAGAATCAGTTTGCTTTAGAAGCAAGGTTGTTTTTTTTTTTTTTTTTTTTTTTCTAGGATTTCTGTCCTGTTCCCACTGGTCTATGTGAATGTTTTTATGTTAGTATCATGCTGTCTTATACAATATAGCCTTGTAGAATGTCTTAAGATAAGGTATTGAGATACCTCCAGATTTGTTCTTTTGCTCAAGATTACTTTGGCTATTCAGGATCTTTTATTATGAATCAGTCACAGTGATAAGAGCCTAACTAATACAGCATGTGCCTTCTTCAATTTCTTTCATCAGTGATTTGTAATTTTCCTACATTGCAGAGGTCATTCCTTTCTTTAGTTAAATTTATTCCTAGGTATTTTATTTATTTCTTACTGGAAAATATTATGAGTGAGATTGCTTTCTTGATTTCTTTCTCAGAAATTTTATTATTGATGCATAAAGAAAGCTATGGGCTTTATATGTTGATTTTGTATCCTATAACTTTACTGAATTTGTTTATCAGTTGTAATCATTGTTTAATCTTCAGTTGTAATCATTGTTTAATCATTGTGTAATCTTCAGGTTTTCTGATTTAATCCATGCCATATGTAAGCAGGGATAATTTGACTCCTTTTCTTCCTATTTGTATGCCATTTATTTCTTCCTCTTGCCCAATTGCCCTGGCTAAGACTTTTACTACTATGTTGAATAAGGAGGATGAACATGGACATACGTGTCTTCCTGGAGATCTTAAAGGAAACACTTTCAGCTTTTTGCTATTCAATATGATGTAGCTTTTGAATTGTCATAGCTAGCCTTTACTATGTTATGTTTCTTCTATTTTCAATTTGTGGAGAGTTTTTAGAAAGGAATGTTGAATTTTATCAAATGCATTTTCTACATTTATTGAGATGATCATATGACTTTACATCTTTATTCTATTGAGATGCCTTAATGATTTGCATCCCTTGGATAAACCCCATTTGATCATGGTGTATGATATTTTTGATGTATGGTTGGATTCAGTCTGCTAAACTTTTGATGATAATCTTTGCATCTATGTTCATCAAAGATGTTTGTCTAGTTTTATATTTTTATTTGTCCTTTGTCCTTGATATCAAAGTATCCTGATATCGTAGAATGAGTTTGCAAGAGTTCCCTCCCTTTGAACTTCATGGAAAAATTTGAGAAAAAATTATGTTAATTGCTGTGTGGAAGCCACTCTACTAGAAGCTGTAAAGAATAATAGTTAAGGACATGGTTCTGGAATCAGTGAAATCTAGATTCCACTCACATAATTGCCATTTATTAATGTTTCAATCTAATCTCTCTGACATCCAATGCCTCATGGGAAAAATGAGAATAATCATAGTAGACAGTCTCCTAAACATGCTACAATCATTTTCTGTTCTCTGTATATGCTCATGTTGCTATTCATCAAGATGGAGGTCCTATTTTCCATCCCCTTGAGTGTAGACCAGCCTCATAAATTCCTTTTACCAAAAGATTGTAGAGGAAATAACTCAGTGCCAGTCCAAGAAATAAACTTGAAGAAGTCTGAAAACGAGAGACCATGCCATCAACAAGCTCCGGTGACACCATAAGATGGAGGAAAGCTCAGGTGATGAGAGAGAGGCCACATAAGGAGCACTGAGGTACCAGACCTTTAAGTGGAGGATTTTTAGACATCTGAGCCCAGCCCAGCCACCAGCTGAAGCCAGATGAATGAGTGATCCCTGTGTAGCAGAACTATTTAGCTGAGACATGTCTGTACTCTGACCCACTGAAAAGTGATTTGTTCCTCAGCAATAGATAGCTGTTACAAACATTAAATCTACCTCAGATGATTGCTGTTAATATTAAATGAGAAGGCAATAGTAAAACAATTAGTTCTGGATAGGGGAAACACTTCAATTCAGTTCAACTTTTGTGACTGTACTGCAAAAATAAATTAAAATTAAAATATTTTATTTTTATGACAGTAAGTTTCCAAACTGAATCATCTATGTAATAATTATGAATACATAATTAATAAATGAGATACATTATAAATGTTACCAAATAATAAGCATAAAATATTCTCTGATATGCAGATGCTAATTCACAACAAGGGGGACTAGGGAATACAGTTACTTTAAGTAGAGGGGAGTGAAGGGAGAGGAGAGAGTATGGGGGTAGAAAGGACAGTAGAATGAATCAGACATTATTGTCCTGTGTACATATATGACTGCCTGACTACTGTGATTCTGCATAATGTACAACCAGAAAAATGAGAAATCATACTCCATCTACATATGATGTATCAAGTGCATAAGTGCTTTCCACTGTCATGAATAACTAATTAGAACAAATTTTAAAGATAATATTATATTGAATTTGCTGAGATGCATGGAGATTTTCTCCATACATATGGGGTTTTACTTACGTTTTTAAAAACACAGGATTTAGCATTAGTTTTATTCCTATTTGTTTCCTAATAAAAGTGCTAAGAAATCATGTTTGCCTCAATCAGTCGACAATGAAAGAGTTACATTACTAGAAATGATGCTGCAATTCTTTGATAAATCCTCCAAGTTATACAAAAAAGAATTACATAATGGCCTATTGTCAAACATTATTTTTAATAATCTGTAACTGATAACTTGCTTAGGTGAGCTGTGAAAAACAGAATTGGGAAGCACCTGACTCTATATAGGGTTTGCCATCTTTTTTCTTACATTTCCTTATTCACTTCCTCAGTACGTGCACCAACATTTAAAAATGATTCTCTGTTGCACACACTGGAGACTTTTCCATTTGGGCAAGGCACAGAGTAATAAAAGGCCCAAGGAAAAGGTGTACTGAGAAATATTTTTAAAAGAAAAGAGAACTTGTGTGAAACATTTTCAAGCAAGTTAATTTTAGAAGAAAATACATATGGAACTTGAGCATTTGAAATCTGATTCTCTTTCACAGTGTCCATATGCCCACGTATCCTTTGGAAACTGATTCCCAGACCCCAGTTCAAGGCTGCTGCTTCAGAGGACTGTTTATGGATGAATATAGTAACCAAAAATATAGTTAAGATGCATGACCTCAAAGAAATCACCAGGCATAGAGACAAAGGCATTTCTTTAGAGCAAGGGCACAAAGGGGCTAACCAGAGAGTTCAAGATGGAAGTCAAAACTGTGGGCTGATGGGCTGGGGATAAAGTTCAGTTGGTATATGTGTGCACATATATGCATGCAACTTGTGCATGCATGCCCAAGGCCCTGGGTTCGATCCCCAGCAACACACACACACACAGACACACACAAAGAACTATGGGCTGCTGGGAATTGAGCTGAGTGTGGAAATGGCAGGGATGAAGCAGCAGGGTAGGGGATCTTTGAGTAGATTGCACCTCCAGATTATCGGGAATTCCAGATTACTGGGAATACCTTTGCATCTTACAGGGAAGCATGATGTGAGGAAAAAATTATAGAAGAGTAATGTAAAGGAAATCACGTTCTTCAGTGTTGTAGTTTTAATATGCTATTTGCTGTCTATTGTAGTTAAGTAAAACAAAACAAAACAAAACAAAACTCTGATTGATACAATGCACTATCCCATATGGCAGTTGCTGATCAGATGGAGCAACTGGCATGTGACTCATCAGCTTTAAGATGTGCTGTATGCGTATAGTATGCACTATATTTCAAAGATTTAAAATATAAAAAGAATGTGAAATATCTCAATAACACTTAGTTTTGATTACTTCTTAAAATGTCACTTTGGGGATATGTTAGGCTAAATAAAATATTATTAAAATTAATTTCAACTTTCTTTTGACTTTAAGAAAATTTTAAATTACATGTGTGGTTCACACTTCCTCTTGGACATCTTTGAGCTAGGTTTGTTATTGTCTGAGTTTTCTTGCATCAAAATCCTTCAGAAAAGTAAACATAAATACTCATGATATAATAACTAAATAAAACAATATTAAAGTGATGTAGTGCACTATGATCCCAAATTTGAAAATAAATTAAATGCATACATCGCTAAATGAATTAAAAATTCTTCACAAAAATACCAATAATGGATTTTCCCTTAATGGTGGGATTAAATGTGATTATCTTTTTATTACATATTTACACTTCCTAATTAGCCAAAGTGAATAGGCATTATTTTTATTAACAATTGTCAAAATGGCAAAACGGGAATATGTCCTAATATTATTTATTGACAAAATGATAAAATTATAAGTGGAAAAAATGAAGAGGTAGTGGAAAAAATGTTTATTTCTACTGTTTAGAGCATATAAGAACATAACTAAAATTATGTGATGAATTATAAATGTTTTAGGGATATCTTATAGCTCCTGTACTTCATTTTCCATTATCAATTAAGACTTGTTGCTTTCTTCCATCATCAATAAACTTCAAAGTAATGAGTTTCAATAACATTAAGGCATTATATTTTCTTGAAAATATCAGGAGATGAGTCATGAAGATTATTCAATCAATATTTCAAAAATAATGTCTGCAAGAAAAATCTGTCTAGTTGACCTCTACACAAAAGACCAAGCATATGAGAAGCATTTCATGGAGCTGTTCCCAACACAAAGCAAAAATAAGCATCATTTGATTTGCAGCCATCTCTGATATGGCTACAAATAGCCAACTCTGGTTTTCTAACACAGATAATGGAAAATGAAGAGGAATCCTCACTCAATTTGCATCCTTAGCATTTACTCTTAAAAATTGTGTTTAGATCACTAGAGCACTAATTTTCTAATTATACTCAGTTAACTGAAAGAAAATTCTGCAGTACCCAAAAGTTTCTAACTTATAATCAAGGAGCCATTTCCATTGGGATAATGTGAATCTGTTTGCAGAGTATCTCAAACATTCATATCTGGCTCATAAGCAGTTAACCACATGATCTTTTAAAGGGTGAAGATTTACATCCCAATATAAGTCTGAGCTGATGTCTGAAGTTTGTGAATGGTCACAGCACGAAGATGGTTTAATTAAGAAATGGCAAAGTAGTCTAAGCTCAGGAAGAAGCTATAGCTCAACATTCACACCGATCACTGATCTTATTTTTAATCTTCTCTAACTCATCAGTTTTTTTCTATTCTTAATAATTACCTTGTTGGTTCTTATTTCTCCTGAGGTTGTGAGAATGGCAGAAGAGACTCATATAAAAATTTCAGGATGGTGTTCGTGTTGTTTTTCCACAATCTTTGGTTTCCACCTGCATGACTTCCTGGTACAATGTTGTCAACAAAAGAAACCTCCTTTAATGACACCTTTGCATTACAGCCGGCATCATGAAATCTAAACAAGCTGATGCATGATGTGCGGGTAGAAAGACTGCTATTTTAGAAAATGTAATAAGTGTTATGATGGAAATCAGTCAGAACACCATGAACAGAGCAATTCAGAACAATTCTATTTTGCCTAGTGAACAGGCCTGTAGGTTTGGAGAAGACTTCACCAATGGTGTGAAATTTGAGTCCATTCTTCTGGACAGAGTTGAAAGTAAGTGGGGAGAAGAATGTTCTAGATCAATGGTGGTCGGGCTTTAACAGAGATCCCTGGTCCCCACCCTAGAGTTTCTAATTGAGTAGTCTAAAGAGTCTCCAGAGGTCATGTCTACTCTACTGGTTTGGAAATCACACTTTGATATCCATTTTTCTAGGCAAGGGGAACCACAATATATAATGAATTTGAGTACTGTGCCTCCCTTTCCCAATGTCATTAGTCTGTAGCACGTTCACACAATGACCAAGCAAAGACAGTGTGGTGTCAGCTCTGAAGTTGATTAGGTTCTTCAAGGCATCATTTTGAGATTTCAGTTGGTCCTTACAGACCAACTATTATTCCCTAGTAGAATAATAGTTCATTTGGTAACTGCCAATTTCTTAGTCCTAAGCAGGTCTGGTGGGCCACAGGTTGAGAGCTGAAGTAGGATGAAGATGAATAGCTTGAACACAGAGTGCTCTCTGCGGTATGAATGCAAACTCTTTTGTGGACTGGAGTGGCTTCGTGGGTGATGGAGCAGCTGGAAAATCATACTTTGAGAGTTAATCTTTGTTCTAGGGAGGGATATGCTTTCAGCATGTGTGCAAGTCTGTCTATGTGTGTATGATCACTCATCCCCTGAAAACCTGGAAAAAAAAGAAAAAAGCATAGCTGTAACTCACAGTAGCTGGACTACTTTAAAGTAGATGAATCTGGTGGGACTATGCCCAGCCTGCATTGTGCTGGGGGCCCTAGAGTACAAAGTAAACTTGAGCTGTTCTTCAGGAGTCTCCAGGGAAGTATCCTAGATTGAATCACTCAGAATGGAGGAAGTGAACTGTAGAGGAAAGAAATTGAAGATCGGAGTAATTCTTAACAATCTATGGGTAAGGGATGAGGTTTTCCAAAGATGGATCAAGATTTTCACACCTGACATTAGATGACCTGACTCTGAAAAGAAAGTAAATCCAGAGCAAAGAGAGGAAGGTTGGGGCATGGGATGCACCTACAAGCATATTCTCTGTGAAGGGTTTTAATTTGGGGCTATTTTCCTTTTGACTATGGAAAATGCAATATTTAGCTCACAGTTTTAAGTTTTCTCCTTCCCACTTAATTTGCTTTATTTTTTCCTAAGCCTTCAATAAGCCCTGATATGTTTACATAACTATGTGATAATCTTTTCAAAGGAAATAAAAAACTGAACCATAAGGAGAAAAGAGTCTCATCTTCTCCAAACAGACAACTCTCTCTGGAGGCTCTTATAGCAGCTTCTGCCTCGTTTGAGTCCCCACGAAGGAGGGGTAGGATCCTGTGCCCCACCCTGTGGCAAAGTCAGCATGACTCCAAATGGCAAGGTCTGTGGGGGGGCCAGGAGGAGCCCTCAGCATGGGAAGCCTGGGGCTGGGGGCAGGGATCACAGGGTTATGAAGGTACTCTGCATGCACATATTTTTCTACTATATATGAGAAGGTGATGACTTCAAGTGGAGTGAAAAGCTAATAGGTTGCTCAGCCCCTTACCTGGTCCCTTGGAAATGACTCCTGTCTCAAGTGAGCAAGTCCCCACCTGGATGAATTATAAAGTCGTCATAGGATGGAACTTTTCTTCATCAAAGTGTAGTGTGTATACATAAAGATGTACTTTTTTCAAATTGTACAGTTTGATGGCATTTTACAAACTGAGCACATCCATTAGAGGCTGGGGATATAACGGAGTACATGCCTAGCATGGGGGAGGCCCTGGGTTCCATCCCCAGCATGAAAAAAAAAAAAAAGCAAAACAAACAACAAAAAAAATAACCCCAAACTGATCACATCCATATACTAACATCATAAAAGGCTCTCTGCATAAACTTTCTTCATGAGATCTTTTGGTGGAAAAGTGTTTCATTGTACTGTCAAATTTCTACAATGTTCTGGATGTGTGTTCATGAGTTGCATTTTTTAAAAGGAACTATTTCTTTATCCTGATATCATGCCTTTTACTCTACTGTCTCCCTATAAGCACCAGAAGTGTTCAGTTTGACACTTAAGCCCTTAATGTACTTCAAACTTACTATATTCTCTTCCATGTAAATAACTAATTGTTTCAGTGCAAGTGTTAATTAGTCTAACCGATGTGAAATGCCAGCTCTATCATCAAACATGCTTTCATTTGTATGTAGTTTTATTTCCATTACCCTGTCTATTTGTATTTCCAAAATTGTCAGGATGTCCTAACCACTATGGTTTCTGATGCCATTCTTCATTGTGAGTAGTGTCATCTCTTCTTGGTCTCTTCTTTTTCCATCTGTATTAAAGATTGGTTGAGGTCAGTAAAATACCATTGCTAGTTTTATTAGAAAGGCATCAAACTGAAGATCAACTTGAGAAAAGGATCATGTTGGTAGCATCCTGCCTTCTTATCTCTATAGATGGTATGATGCTTCATTCACAAGAATTTCTATTATATCCTTCTATAAGATTTTCTAATTTTCCCCAGAAAGTTCCTGAAACTTTTTAAATTTCTTTATAGGTTCCTTATACTTTTATGCTATTTTCTTTCCAATTTTCTAACTTTGCACTAGCATACAGATGTTTTGTTGGTTTATCTTGCTCGACTTTGGATTCAGCAATGTTACTAAGACTTTTTCTTAATTCTAACAATTTATTTGTAGATTATTTACTTTTCTATGTAGGAAATCATCTGATCTCCAAATATCAGCTTTATTCTTCTTTTGAAAACCTTATATTTTTATTTCTATTTTCTAACTAGCCACCTAGAATTCCCAATGTAACATTAATTAGACGTTCAAATAATGGACATTCTTGTGTGATTCCTACATTAAATATTTAAAATGAATAATTTTGGTATTTGTCAAATATGATGCTTACTCTAGAGGTTCTCTCTCTTTTTTCCCAATTCTTTATCAGAATTTTATTAGGTCAAATTAGTCACAAGGTTTTTTTTTTTTTTAGGAAATTCCAATTCCAAAATGAAAGTAGTTTTTCTACTTGAGGGTCTATTAGGTAAGCAATCAAGCAAAAACATAGTGGCTATATAAAATCATCAGAAATATAACTCTTTGTTCTTTTTTATCCAACATTCCTCATGTGAATTTCCCTTTTAAGGTCATTTCATGATCTAAGATGGCTGCTGGGTTTCAGTTATCACAGCAACTGCTCAGGGAGTCAGGAGGAGGAAGGGGAGCTGGAGGAAGTAGAGAGATCATTTGCTCTTAAGAGGCTTTCTCAGAGGTCTGATAAGGCACTTGCCCTTACATTTCATGAACAATCAGTTGTAAGTATAGTTAAGAAATGTGGGGGTTTTTGTTGTTGTTTGTAGGTCACACTGATATCCTTCCTACCACTGAGATTGATTAAGAAAGAAGAGTTAGTAATAATAGTAAATAGTCAAGTCGTAGTTTTTTTCCTTCATCAGATTAAAGACATTCCAACCTATCTTTGGCTAGACAATAGTGCTTTTCTTAAAAAAAAAAATCATGAATATACATTAACTTTATTGAATACTTTTCTGAATCTATTCAGATAATCTCATTTTTCCTTTATTTTGTTAACATTATGAATCACACTAATTGATTTTCTAATTTAAATGGATTTTCATTTCCTAGATAAGCTCATTGGGCATGATATATATTTGCTGTACATTGTTGGAATTATTTGCTAATATTTCATTTATGATTTTTTCATACATATTAATGATTGAGATCAATTTATAATTTTCCTTTTTCATTATGTCCTTGTTGATTTGAGTATCAAGTTTACATTTTCTCATACAATTGACTAGAGGAAGTTACCCCCTATTGTGTAAGATTCAAGATCAAAATACTGTGAAGATTTACAAGAATTTTCTGGTGAAACTAATTTTGTCCTAGGATTTTCTTTGTAAAAATATTATTGACTAGTATTTTTTATTTTTTTGAAATCATTAAAATTTTATTTTTTTCCTGAGTCCTTCAATATTAACACAAGGACTTACCAAATAT
The DNA here is from genome assembly GCA_020662805.1 of Glaucomys volans. Taxonomy (NCBI): domain Eukaryota; kingdom Metazoa; phylum Chordata; class Mammalia; order Rodentia; family Sciuridae; genus Glaucomys; species Glaucomys volans. Next base: position 1,080,260 of record JAJEJO010052211.1, on the reverse strand, counting down.
TTTTTTAAACTTATAAACCATTTACTTACAAGCATCAAGAAAAATGGTACAAAAAAGAGAAGAAAAGAAAAACTGTACACCTCAAAACTCATTCATTAGGGCTAGGGTAGTCAGTCTTCTTCCTAAAGGAAAAAAATTTAAATATGTCATTAGAATCAGTTCCTACTTTGTTCCAGGATCAAAGAGAACAGGGCTTGAAAGCAGAAAATAAGCTCTACTTTAGCTGCAGATAGAGTCCATTCCAAAGCCCTATGCACATTGTTGGAATTATTTGCTAGTATTTCATACATATTAATGATTAAGATCAATTTACAATTTTCCTTTTTCATTATGCCTTGTTGATCTGAGTATCAAGTCTGGATTCCTAGGCTCAGTGAACTGCAGACCTACCCTTCAATCATGTGCAACCTAGCTCTGTGATTGACTTCTGCCATGGTTTCCACTTCCACTTCCTGATCATGACTGAAATCAGGCACTGAGCTCTCACCCACTTTATAATGACATTTTCTCTTCCTAGAATATGTGCTCTCCACTGGACTCTTCCATCCCCACTACCCGGACCACTTCTATTCCTTTCTATTCTTTCTTTTAAATCATCTCAAGCACTAATACTTAATGTAAATATTTGTCAAAACATTATGTAGCATAAGGCACATTATTGTTAGAATAGTCTAAGAATTTAGAATCAAGTGGCTTCCTAAGATCATAGTACCTTGCTCTAAAAAAAATATTTGAAATTTCTTTCAGCTGACCAGCTTCTCTTTTTAATAAGACAGTTCTTCCCGAACACATGCAGAGCTATTTGTTTTTCCTTTGGCCTCGCTGCCTTTTAAAATAAATCTATATTTAAATCTAAAGCAAAACCCAACACATTTAGCAATGGTGAATATTTTCTTGCTAAAAATAAGATTTACCTCACTCTTAGAGTCAAACTGGAGTTTCCTGTGGAGGGCCAGATGCTGAAAGCCTGCTGAGAGAACAGCATGTGATGAAATCAAAAGAAAAGACTAAAATGATCATTCTCTGGAAATGCATTTTGTAAACACAAAGCCCACCCAGTCTCCTCTTCCTGCAGCCTCTGGCTGTCAACACTTCCATCTCAGGACATTACAGTAAGGCAGCAATAATGATAAACTCTGGACTCCATGGTGAGAGGACGGAAGGGAGGCAGCCAGACTAAAGATGTTTTAATAGTGGTCCCCTCAGTTTTACTATATATTTGTTTTTATTTTATGACACTCATCTAGGTCTGTTGTAAGGAGCATGTGAACATCACAGGCACATGCTTATAGCATGTTCTTAGACCAGTGGTCCTCAGCGTGTGGTTCTCAGACCACAACCAACAGCACCACCTGGAAATTGTTTGAAATACAAATGTTTGATCCTGCATACTCCCAGACCTTCTAAATCAGGAACTCTGGACCTTGGGGATCTGAATGTCACATCACCATCCCCCCAGGTGATTTTAATGCATGCTCATGTTTGAAAACCAGGAACAAAAAGCTGGATGACCTGGTCTTTTGGGCTGACTCTGCAGTTTGTTTCCTGTGTGACCTTGAAATAAACCTTATAATGTCTCAGGCCCCAGGTCCTCTTTTGCAGAAGATGAGTGGAGATAATGGGCCCCTGGTCAGGAGACACATGGGTATTTCACAAACTATAATATCATATAGATGTAGATCATTTTATCTAGGAAATAGAGAAGTATGTCAGAGGAGACTAAACAGAAGATTTGCTGGGGTTGAATGATTTGTTTTATTTAAAATTTAAAAAGCAACACAGTTTTATTAAAATTTGGGCAATTTCATGGGCAGACCAGACTAGATAAGCTTCAGAGGCAATGTCCAAGTATGTGAAAGGCAATCCTGGGACCACACAGAGCAGGGGAGAGTGGGGGAGCAATGCTTTCCCCTCCTCTCTTCACATGCAGTTTTCTTTCTTTAACCTGCATTACCTTTTTTCTTTGAAGTTGGAGGAGGCCAAGATGTGGATGTAGTTACCCCCTTAAAAGCAAGGAGTCAGAATGAAGTAAAGTTAGGTTGAGGAAAATGCCTTGTTAAAATTGCAGTTGACAAAAGGGAAACCTAATCATTCAGACCCCAGGAAAATACATTCTTTCTGTACTTATGAGAATACATTAGCATCTTCCTGAATCAGATCAAAAAATTAAACTCATTTGCTAGTCATTCAAAAGGAAGCAATTTCATAGTGACAATAAGGGCTATTAAATGTGCCAATTGAAAATGAGAATAATGTGTGGCTTACCCAGCCAAATACCAAATCAAGATTCCTATATCAGTCAAATTGGTGATGCTATCTACTTCTGTGTTACTTGGAAATTACACATACATATATATGTATGTATGTATGTATGTGTATATATATATATACATATATATATGCCATGAGATTTGTAGAAATGCTTAAAATATAATATCTGCATATGTAGTATCTTTGCTCTAAAATGATGTCTTCAAAGTCATAAATGGAAGTGAACACATGAATCTAAAGCTTTTTCATACACTAAAAATGCTGTATATAAGAATTACTAGTAGCTGAGTGCAGTGGTGCATGCCTGTAATCCCAAAAAACTTGGGAGGCTACAGCAGCAGAATAGCAAGTTTAAAGACAGGCTCAGCAACTTAGTGAGGCCCTGTCTGAAAAAAAAAAAAAAATGCTGGGGATATAGATCAGTGATAAAGCACTCTTGGTTTCAACTCCTTCAAAAAAGTATTTTCTAAATGTAAGTGATATGTTGCAGGTCTTTCTTCCTACATGCAGAAAATACTTCTTTAAGACAGTGGAAGACTGACTTTCAAATGCTCAGTATTGAGCTATACTTACCTTACTTACTGATTAATTAATGCATGCCCCTTGCAGTTCAAGGGGAATAAAATATGAGGAGGAAGGATGCTGGTATTGCTGATGAGTATTATTCATTTTATGGCAGATCTTCTTTCAAATGATAGGAACATCTTGCATAAGTCATTTGCCAAGTCAACACTAACCACAGGAAGTGCCCAGCAAATGGGGTCTGTCGGGCATACTGATAAATTATGACTTATAGAATATTGATACATTCTCCCATGTTTCCCATGGGTTGTTCATTTTCTCATTGTTGAGTTTTAAGAGTTCCTTGTATATTTTGGATAAGAGTCCTTTATAACATATGGTTCTTCCAAATGTTTACTCCCAAGCTTTGGCTTGTCTTCTCATTCTCTTGAATGTGTTATCTACTCTGGGTCCTTTTGTTTCTCCAAAACTTTAGAATCTTGTTTTAATGCCTACAAAATAAATACAGGATTATTATTTGGATTACATTGAATTTATATATGAAGTTGTGAAGAAGTAACATCTTCATAATATGTAGTCTTCCTATCCATGAACGTGGAATATCGCTGTGCTTGTTTAGTTCACTGATTTCTTTCATCAGAGGTTTATAGCTTTCCTTACATAGATTTTAAATATTTTCTTAGATTTATATCTATGTAGTTTACTTTTAAGAAGTTAATATAAATGACAATGTTTTAAATGTAAAATTCCACTTGCCCATTATAAGAAATATGATTAACATTAGTATATAAGGAAGTGATTTGTATATAAGAAAGTGATTAACATTTGTACTTTAACCTTATATCCTGCAGCCTTGTTATAAGCATTTATTAGTTCCAAAATGTTGACAGTGTTGTTATTAATTCTTCTGAATTTTCTACATAGATGATTAAGATAATTTAATTCATGAACAAAGACAATATTATTTCTTCCTTCCAAGTCAATATATATTTTACTTCCTTTTCATGTCTTAGTACATTAACCAAGACTTGCTATATGATGTTGAAAAGGAATGGTGAGAGGGTGCATCTCTTTTCCTAATCTTAGCTGAAAAGTTCTAGTTTCTCACCATTACATATAATATAGCTGTAGGTGTTTTGGAGATGTTCTTTATGAAGATGAGGAAGAGCTCTATTATTTCTAGTATACTGACAGTTTTTATCTTGAATGGGTGTTTGATTTTTTCAGATGTTTCTTGTATCTGTTGATATAATCATGTGAATTTTCTTCCTTAATCTGTCAAAAACGTGATGTATTGCATTAATTGATTTTTGAATGTTGAACCACTCTTGCATAACTATGATAAATTCTACTTAATAGTCATGGTTTATAATTCTGTTTATACCTAGTTTCATTTCACTTGATCATACCTTGTTGAGAATTTTTGCACCTTTTTTCTTGAAAGAACATGAACAAAGTTTGTGTAGTATTTTTTTTCTTATGATACTTCTGTTTGGTTTGTTTATTAGTGTAATGCCGTTCTCCTAGAATGAGTTAGGAAATATTCCATCTGCTTGCATTTTCTGGAAGAGATTGCAGAGAATTGGTTAATTTCTTCCTTAAATGTTTAATAGAATTTACCAGTGAGACCATCTGGGACTGGAACTTTCTACATTGGAAGGTTATTAATTATTAGTTCCGTGTCTTTAATAGATATAAACCTATTCTGGTAGTCTATTCTCTTCTTTATTTTGATGGTAATATTATATAAATAGTTATTTACAACTAACATATCAAGGTCTTCTTTTTGTGAAAGCATTTATATTTCATGCTAGGATAGCAAAACCCTGGATTAAATTTGTTTGTATCATTTGCTTTACCAGTTTATTATCATTCTAAAACATTGCTCTTAGTTTCTTTGTCCAAATGTTTTCTTTGGGCCTTTCTTATCTCCCAGCTCTGGTCACTGAGTTGTTCTCCCTCAGAGGACACCTGTCATTTACTGATGTAAAATGAGATGATGTAGAGTGTTAACTCTGCTCATATTTTGATATTTTGAGCCATGTCTTTAGCAGGATTTAATTCAATCCCAAGAGGGATTTCTTTTCCTTCAAAACAGAACTGTGCATGGAACGAGTAAAAAGTCACTCAGAGCTATGGAATACATTCAGTTCTTTACTTGAATTCTTTGTAATTCAATTAGACTTCACCACTATGTAATTATGTATTTAATCTTGGATTTCATGGGTAAACAAAAATTTTATTTTCTTATCCACTCATTTAGGAAAAAGTACCAAATTTAACATAATTTCTCAAATGTGTATCCCTATGTGATAAATAAAACCAAAAATAGGCTGTAATCTAATTTTTAAATGTGTGACTAGACATATAATGGACATATGCTCTTCTAGAGGTGTTAATACATCAAAATGATGGAAGGTGAATCAGGATCTATAATTGCATTATAACAATCAGTTAATAAGTATCACATTCACTTTCAAAAAAAGTGTTGTGTTTCTTGTCCCAAAGTTACTTGTTTGTATACAATACAACTAAATAAATAATACCCAAAGATGTCATCAAACAGAACATATTAGTACTGTATTAACTAAAAATTTATTTTTAAAGCATATAAGTTATAGAATTACTGATACTAAGAGGGAGATAGGGAATTTTATTGACTGGATGAGGGAGACTTCATTTTCCAATGATAGTCATGTTTTCTCTCATTGCTAATGTTCTTCATACAATGTGATTTTAATATTATTTCCATGGAGAGGTGGGCTATGTTCTCTCCCCCTGAATCTGGGTAGACTTTTTGCTGTAGTGGAATTGATACTATGGGAAATCTGTGCTGGTTTATGAAAATTGACAGTTTCCACCTGGTTCTCTTTTGGGACGTTTGTACTTGGAATCCAGCCATCGTTCTCTGCAGTAGCACAGCCTACATAAAGATGCAATATATATACAGTTGTTGTGGCTCATAGCCCCAGCCAAGATCTCTGTCAACAGCCCAAATCACTGCCTGACACCTGGAAGAGTGAGCAGATGATTCTAGCCCCAGTTATCAAGTTACCCCTCAAAACCTTCTCAACTGATTCTGCAGATGTCATGGAGCAGGTACAAGCTGTGCCCTCAAGTTCATTTTGAATTTCCAACTCCATTTTTTATAAGATGCCAGGGATATGTCTCTTTCTAGACTCTATGAGATTCTGTGTTCCTCGAGTAAGTCTGAGGTAGTTTGTCATGCATTAGCAGTAACAAGGACAATTAGTTAGTGCTGGTGAGGCAGATGTCTCCCATCTGCCCTTCATCCCCAGCTGTTTTCTACCTCCCTTCAGCATGTACTCTTCCCTGTGGATGCTGACCTACATCAACAAGCTTCTGAGCCCTGTTGTTCAGTTCTGGTAGCCAACTGGGGAACCCAGGAATTGTTTCAGAATGATCACTTGCCTCAACTCCGGCTACTGCTCTCAAGGTGATCCACTTGACATGAGTCTTCCCATGGATCTGCTTGTTGCTTATAGTCCTTTGGTGATTATTGCTGCCACCTCAACTTTCCTGAATTATCCTTGCTGTCCCCCAACTTCTTGCACATGACTCTGTGTAGTTCTTTTATGAAAATATGTCTAAAATTATTCTGACTGTGCTATATATTTCCTCTTGAGAATTACTAGGGCAGCTAGTAGTTGGTTTACCTGAATCTTGAATTTTAACTATGATATAAAGGCAGATGCCCCTTACCTGAATTACTTTAAGGACACCTAACTCTCTGTAATCATTCAAATTCCTTTCTTATTGATCTAGATTTATATTCCTTCCATTTAAATGTCTTACACATAGTAGACACTCAATAAATATCTGATGAATACAAATATAGATTCTTGCCAATCACAAGGCACCCAAATCTGTCAAGGTAAAGTTAATTAAAGATATTTACCTGGGTACCTCCTCTCATTGTGAGACATAACAGGCATGGGCTTAAAGTGAAGGTTTGTTTAAAATGGGAACAACCTGGAAAGCATTCCCCACAGACTGAGAAAAACTAGCCTAATGGAGTGGTCTATAATGAGAATGACCAGATAATTTCTAGTACCATGTGCAAAGAACATGGCATAAACAGAAGTGAGTCAGGCTGCCCCACTTTCTAGACACCCAGCAGTAGATATACATATTAACCATGGATCCACAGCCTCATTCACAAACCAAGTTGGCTGTAGGTAGGTAGTAAGTCACGTATCCTGGATGACCCACACCTATCTTGGTTTATAATTGTTTTCCTAGAAAATTGTGAATACAGTCCATTTCAGTCTGAAATACTTGCTGGCTTAGGTAATAAATATAGAATCATATGAGCTCTAGTGCTTGGTCTGTGGGTGGGAGTCCCAGTCTTTTGGAAGGATGATAGGCTGACTCTAGTCCTAGAGAGGTAGAAGGTGTGATGGAACTAGAAATATCGCAGTACAGGTACAATGAAAAATTTTATTTTCTATAGGCTGGTCATCCTGGTGCACACTGGGACAGTCATGAGTGCCAGGACACTTTACTCTTACATTTGGATCAGGACCTGAGTACCAAGAAAGACTGGGAGAGGGCATTGACACAGTGCTGCTAGTGCTGGGGAATTTCATGACATTTCCAAATTACTGACATCATATGCACCACTAAGCTTCTTCTGGGGAGAGGGCTCCCACTGTACACAGCTATTGCCCAAACATTGTGGAGGCAGTAAGCATTTATGTTGTGGAATTTGTCAGAATGGCCTGCTCTCAGCCTGCCATTGGTCGTGGTATCTGGAGATCCCTATCTTTTCTTCTTCTCTAGAACAGAAATTTTTTTCACTTCATCATATTTCACATCTTTCAAGTTTATGGGCAAAGCTTGACTTTGAAACACAGTCATGTTAAAATTCCACAGAACTAAAATCCATTCTTAAAATTCATTCTTGTTAAGTAAGGTTATTTGGGGGTTTTGACATAGATCTTGCAGAATACACCTTTCTTCCAAATACCTCCACATAATAGAGCAGACACAGTTTCAGTGTCTTGGAAACAGCAGTTGACCTTGGCCATCACTTAGTTCATTTGTAGATAGCTTTAGGGATCAACAAATTAATTCAAAGACAAATATGAGAAGGTAGAACTTAATGGGATTGCATTTGGTTAACATTTTTGTTAATGGTCCTGGTTCTTTGTTTTTGATTTTGTTTTTTAATATAATCAAGAGCGAATACAAACAATTTTATGGACTTGTTAACTCCTGTGTTTACAACCACATAGGCAAAAGCCTAAACTCTTGTTTTTTCTTTTCAAGCATTAGAGAAACTTTGTGTAAACAACACATAGCAGATAGGGCTGCGGTTATAGGCACTGGTTATCCAGTTTTTGTCACAATTTACCAAGTTTTCAGGTTTAGGTACTTAGCAAGTAGCTAGGTGAGACTTAATTAATAACTTAGTTATTAATTAATTATCAATTAGCCTCACCTAAATTAATTAATTAATAAAACAGAGACAATGTCCAGGCATTCATTTGCAAGTAGACATCAGTGCAAGGCAACTTGCTCTAGAATTCCCTGCGGTTGTGAACAAGACCCTCAACTTCTTTGCATCTCAGTTTCTCTATTTAAGGTCTGTTCTGGTAGCTGAATACTGTGTCATACATGAAGGCAAGTAGCAAAGACTGGGAAATGTTGCAATTCTTCAAATGATACTTTGATCAATATATAGTGTTTCCTGCACTTTCAAATTATCTGCAAGATAATAGTCAAGGTGTTTCTCCTCTTTCTGACATGTACCCTTACTGTGGTCCTTACACAGTAACTGACATGGAGGAACTCATTATATTTTTGCTAAAGGACTGTGGGAAGAAAAGCAGATAGACATAACCTTAAAATGGAGGGAAAAAAACCTATAATCAGAAAATTGTTCAAAGGCCAGCAGAATAAGTTGCAAATATGTTGTTATATGTATTAAGGCTTTGCTAATCTGTACTTCTTCAAGGTAGAATTTGATGATAATATTTCATAATCAATTTTCTCCATTAAACATTGCACAAAACACTCTCACCTAGATTTTGCCCAGAAAAAAATGCAGGGTTTTACAGAATGCTTTTTGTCTTCATCTCCAGGAAAATAATCACAAAGCAGGATTGTCTTACTGAGCCTATGTCATGTCGTCATAATTATTGCTTTGTTAATAAATAGTTGTAGCAAGATAAATTAGAATGTCAGCAGCCGTATGACTTAGGACATCTTATTAAAACTGTAGGAGGTCAAAGGAAAATGAAAGAGATAAACATTATTTTTAGACCCCAGTCTAGGAGCTGGTTGTAGCCCAATCATTTGAACAGCTTGCCCTGCTTGACAAATCTATTTGTCACAAGCACACTATTGTATACAGATGGTAGTTGGTTCCAAAGCCAACCCACAAAAGCCTGTTTAATGGCTAATATAGCTTAAGTAGTCTTTGGGTTTACAGGGCAAGGTAGTTTGGGTTTCCCCAGGGGATGCCAGGGCTAGGTCTGTCTTTTTAGACGCTGTGAGATAGGGAATTCCTTCCTTCCTTCCTTCCTTCCTTCCTTCCTTCCTTCCTTCCCTCCCTTCTTCCCTCCCTCCCTCTCAACTCACATTCAGCCTGTTCTGCAGAAAGGTAGATGGTCACTGGAGACTTTGGTATGAAACATCTGGTATTGGACTGAGTTTAGCAAGGATAAAGACTAGAGAATGCATATCTGGGGCAAGGAAAAAGATGGGGTGATGTTCAGTAACTTAAAAGGACCACACTTTATAATATTGGGACTAGTAACTTTTTATTCAACCCTTAAATCTCATGTTTTGCAGGGGAAAAAATCCTATGTATTTTGAAGGACAAATGCACAATGTCTAGCATATATTTTATTTGTAGTCACATAATTATGGTTATCAATCGTATAACTAAAAATCTATAAGAAATCAACTATTCTAGTATATAATGGCAAGCAAACTATTTGTGTTTTTCTAATGGGCTCCTAAAGGAGCTTTTTACATTATTGCCAATTACCTAAGAATCATAAAGTGACTTTCCTAACTTCACAGTGGAAAATCTCTCAAGGACAACTTCTATCGACACTACTGAGCTAGGAGCTGAGAACAATTCTCTCAACTTTGTATGAGTTCTTCTTCCAGAGTCTTTACCTCTAACTGAAATCAGAGGAGACCCATTTACATCTTTGTAAATGTTTCATTTTGAAATGGTCACCTTTCTCATTTTAGTTCTCAAAGACTGGGATCTTGGGCGGAGAGCTCATGTAGCAAGGCTACCATCTAGTGTCCCAAAGACTTCATTACATCCTGAAGCCAGGAAAAAAAAAACAAAAAAACAAGAGTTAGAATAAGCACGCATGTCAGTATACCTACTATGATTGCTATCGTAGGGTTTTTGGTGATTTTAGGTAGACAGGTCAAAACTCACTAAAAGACTTCTTATTTTGTCACATTTTATTTAATATGATTAGAAATCTCTCCAAACTGCAGTCCCTACATTTGTGCTACTTTGTGGTATCATAGAAAAATACACAAGCACATCCTTGGGCTCTGATTTGTGGGAGAAATCAAGATGGTTGAAATTAGATTGTGTATATAAAAACTAGAATCAGAAATTTCTTGCTTTACTGCTAATTTTCAGACAAATGTAAACAGTTTATAAAAATCATGCTAACTCCATTACAGCTTGACAAGGTATTATTAAATTCACACCAAAGACTTACAGAAACAGCTTTAAATAAGAGGAAGCAGAGGATGTTGGGCAAAATGCCTGGGTTTTTAAAGCTAGACTCCCTGGGTTTCTGTCCTGGCTCCTCTGATCAATTGCTGCATTGAATGTGAGAGCGCTGTCCAATGCCTACATGGCTCAGTCTTGTCAACCGCAGAGGAGAATATTAGTAGCAGTTTCACAAGAGGATGCTGTGAGTTATGACATTCAAATAAATATGGTTCACTGTTTAAAAGAATGAAATTTTGTATCTTTTATTGAATGGGATAGCTGTTGTTTTTGTTTTAGAGTCTGCACCATTTTATTTAGACTCATACGTTTGTTAATTAAAAGGAAGGAAGGCTAAAGCCTACCCTCATGTTTATTTTCCATCTCTAGACGTCAGCCAAGAAGGCGTCCTTTTCCTCTGTGCTGAAAAATTGCATTTCAAGGTTCAATGCAGAGAAATAGCCCAAAAATGCAGAGAGGGGGAGGAATCTGGAAGCATGAATGTTATCAGAATTTTTCAAAAAGTAGGAGAAGAGCCAACTGGTTTGCAATGAAAAGCATCTACTCAAAGAGTTTAGCTCTCTTGCTACCCTTTACTGAATTATATCCAGTGGGAAAAAAATGAAGTGAAATGTCCTATTTAAAAAGCCTGAGTAATTGAAAAAAAAAATATGCAACAGAAGCCCATTGTATCATATAATGAAATCATAGAAATTGCATATGAGACATACAGAAATACAAGTAGTAATAAAGTTAGTGTTAAAGTCTAACTTCAGGAGTGGAGCTCAGCAGACAAAATGAAAGACCGTAATATGACACTTAGAATAATTGCTGACTCTTATGCTAAGAGCTAGGAGAAACCGCCCCAGCTTTACAACACGGACCAGTCATGTAACCTCCTGACTGCTGCTTCTGTTAGGTGTAGACACAGAAATCTACTGAGGATAAAAAGAGACTCTGGACTTGGGTAATTCACTCCTCTATCCTGGAGGACTGAGCCAGACCTAAAAGCAGGAAACTTATTAATTCCCTTGAAAAACAATTCCTAGGAGTAAAAATGTTTTCTAATGTGCATAGCATGAAGCTTGTAATGAGTATCAGAGAGCAGAAGCATTGAAGAGCTGAGTTGACAATCTAAGTGGTCATTTCTCCACTCTTGCTCCTGGAAGCTCTAATCCCTTAAAAACCATCTGAATACCAACCTGGATAATCATGGGCTGTAGTAGATCCTCTTGGAGTCCAATGCCATATTCCTCAGCCCATGTCTGATTTCAGCAGTAGGTGTGATGGACAGTTCCTATGCAGGTTGGCAGTGCTCTGCATGGACTCTCCACTGCTCTTTAATACTTCCTCTAAAACCTGGGGAATTAGCTCAGGCAGAGTGAGAGAATTAATATCCCCAGGGCAAACCATCATACAATAGGAGATTATAGTCACTAGAAAAATCTCTCAGGTGCCCTCTTCATAGGATGATTTTGAAGCACATTCTGCAAGTTTCCTTAAAAGGTTCTTAGTGGAATTGAGCCCCAATTGTCAATAGCAATAACCAGTCCAAATAACAGATACACTTGAAAGCTGCTTTTCCCTACATTACTCTATATTCTCTTTCTGTTATGATTTCGATATGAAGTGTCACCAAAAATCTCGTGTGAGATAATGCAAGAATGTTCAGAGGTGAAATGTTTAAATTATGAGAGTTGTAACCTAATCACTGGATTAATCCACTGATACAGATTAACTGGGTGGTAACTGTAGGCGGGTGTGAATGGAGGAGGTGGGTCACTGGAGGCGTGCCTTTGTGGTTTCTATTTTGCCTAAATGAGTGGAGCTCTCTCTGCTTCCTGGTTGCCCCGTCCTGAGCTGCTTCCCTCCACCATGCTCTTCTACTATGGTGTTCTGCTTTACCTTGGGCCTCTGAGCTTGGAGTCAGCCGACCATGGACTGAATTTCTGAAACCACGAGCCATGATAAACTTCTTCTCTACTTTGTTCTTGTCAGATGTTTTGTTCACAGTGACAAAACAAAAAAAGAAAAAGAAAGAGAAAGGAAGGAAGGAAGGAAGGAAGGAAGGAAGGAAGGAAGGAAGGAAGGAAG